>JAODJX010000136.1:16705285-16732737 GCA_026776945.1 Isichthys henryi
ATGTGTGTATGTAGCTCTTAGGAACCCTCCCTGACAGCCGTCGTCACCTTACAATGAGGGCTGCCGGAGAATTCCATCACAGAGGCCACTTGGGCTCCTAGTGGCCTCCCGCTACCTCAGCACGATTGGCTGCCCAGGCTCCCTGCATGTAAGAATTCCTGGCTTTAACAGGGGGAACCCAGAAGACAGTTTCGATAGTAAAGGATGCAGACAGATCTATCCATCCAATACACAACCCAGGATGGGGCGCTAGCCTATCTCAGGGCACACCATTCGCTCACACAGGCACAAATACTGGCAATTTGGGAACCCCACACACATGAAACGAGGGCAGAGACGAATCACTAATCAACGTGCCACCATGCTGGACCATATGCAGGCAGTTATAATACTGGAGATGTAATTTTGCGTGCATATGTGTGCAAATGATTAGCAGCAGTTCAATATGATACAAGAACAGTGTTTTTTTTTTTTAAAAAATGCAGTTTTAGCGCAGTTAGCATGTAGCAGCATGTGGATTTTAAACAATGATGTGTAAAGTGTAGAGGTGTAAAGTGACAGTAAAGTCACAGTTCAGGTGTGTGTGTGGGTGGGGGTAGGGGTGGGAGGACAGGCAGCGTTTTGAGGAGTCTGACAGCTTGTGGGAAAAACTCTCTCGCAATTGTGTATGTAAAACAATTTCATTGGTATTAAGTTGAGAGTACAGATTTCTGCCATATTTCTGACAGCTTCAGATAATCATCCATCCATTTTCTAATCACTTGTGCAGTACAGGGTCTTGGGGTCAAAAGTGTTTTGGGTTTGAAAATGTTACGATACGCCGTATTACCTTAATACCACCCAAGCCTAGACGAATAACTTTAAAACTGTTCATAAAAGTTTACCCATTGCTTGCATTTGTGTTTGTTGCAATACATCCGCCCTGGTGGAATATCACTGCTGTACGGCCCGACCACAATCATCCGTGTCCACTAACAAATGTCTGCAGCCCAAAAGTGCAAGTGTAAAAGTGAAGTATGAATTTAGCCTTGAATGTGGCCCTTAACACTGTCAGAGGCTTTTGTTAGCTGAGGTGGGACTGCATACAGGGGCGGAGCTACAAGCCCCAGCTGATAGCTGATTGGTCACCAGATTGCCCCCATCTCTGTCACTCCCCGATTAGCTCACCTCGCTTGCTTATCCCATGCACACAGGCTTCTCATGTGTATATGGGTGCTTATACAGCGGCGGCTGAGGGGGGGCGGTGGTGATGGGATTCCTCTGAAGGCCAGCCGGTATATTCATGCTGAGTGGTTCCCTCCGCTCTTGGTATATTGACATTACAATGATATTACATATATAAATAGCTTAAAGTGTATGACTGTGTGTGTGCGCCCAGTGACGGTAGGGGGGGGACACCTGTCCACCCGGATGGATTTATCAGTTTTTTTGAGTGAGGTCATTGCATTACAGATGAACGAGGAAGAGCTGTCTACACCATCAAAAAAAAAAAGTTTAAAAACTTCAATGATTGGCCGCATTCATTTATAGCTACTCAGTTAGACAAAACATCCAGGTTCTTACCGAAATGCGTTTCCTACAGACAGGATTATGAAAAATGAAAGGATGCATAAATAAGTTTTATTATCTTAATTTAACCAGCGTAAGCTTTATACTATTTTAGAATTTGGTCCTGAAATTAGGCTGATTTCCTCATTATACTAATGGACAAAACTATTTAGACCTGATGCTGAGTCGGCTGTATTTGTATTAGTCCTGACCCTATTATTCTACTATGGCCATAACAACGTTAAATGAAATTAGTCCAAATCTTGCCGTAGCACTTAAGAATGCTTCGCTAGTTTGGGGCAGCTGGCTGATGTAACTTCCTGCCATTGGCACAGGCCCTGAAAAGTAAAGCCGGGCAGTGTGCCACCTCCCAGGAAAGCAGAGCTATAGCCTTGCTTATCTGTGCTCCTCCCTATCCAGACGTACCACACCAGACGCTCCCTGCCACTTCACAGAAAATGCCCCCCACCAATGCTATCACTGAAAACAAGTGCTCACACCTCAAAGGAGCGTCTCCGGGCAGGTCCGCGCCTTCAGCATTTGAAACGTCCCTTCCAGCAGATGATGTCATTAAAGGTTCTTGCATGTCATACGGTACAACATAAGTTTTGATTCATGGTGTTGCTTTCGGTTGAAAAATGCCTAGTTGCTTTAAGGACCCTAGAAACAAATATGTATTTGTTCACATTCCAGATACTTTTAAGCCGGGGAAATTGAGATGGCATTTCCACACAGGAAATCCAAAATTAGCTAGCCTATAGAAATATTAAGCGGGATTTGTTAAATGGGACTGTTAAAAGAGTTTGCAGGACGGATGGTATGGTACTGACATGGTGTCAAGTTCTGCACTGGTTTAGCTTATGTGAGGAAGGAAGAGACTCGTTAAAAGCGATGACACAGGCCTTCTGTCATTAATGTTTCAGGTGCTGTGATGCGCGTCGTGGAAAGCAATGGATTTGAAACGAACTGCCGTTAAGCCCACCGACTACCCTGATAACGAGTGGGAAAAGAAAGCAGGTTTTCCATTATAGTCACCAGTTGTGATCATCTGTTAATTGCAGCACAGGATCAAAGGAACAAGGACTGTCACCTTCAGTAGGATTGTGACATTAGTCCAGGGGAGAGAGTCGTAGTGCAGCCACCGGGGGCTGGCACCTGACCTCTGTTTTCCGACTGAGAGTCAGGCTTGTTTAAGTTTTATGGAAATGAGCTGGGTTTCAAAGGATGACGCAGGCAACGAGCCACAAAGGGATCTGACCAATGACCGTGGTTTTGTAAGTCCTCTGGACTTTTTGTATGAAAAGCAAATATGTTGAGAGATCTTAAAATAGGATACATACACTTTGTTGAGCAAAATGTAATTTTGTTTGGCAAAGAAATAAAGGCAATTCCATTATCAGTCAGAAACATTCCAATGTTCATTTACAAAGTGACTGAGAATGCATTGACCCTAACAAGTAGGTCAACTGGTAGCGTGAAATGCAATGAAATGGAAAAACAGGATACTGGTAAATAGGTCAACCTTTGGCTCTCCAGAGTTAATATTTCGAATTGTTCAGGAGAAGGCTGGCCTAGCACTGACCTCAATACACAATCTACACCCATAGGGCCCCAAATGGGGCATCTCCCATCCACAATAGCAGGCTTTCAACTTCCTGTCACTAGGCCCTTGCAGTCAATGTGCCACAGGTCTTACCATCTCTAGGAGACAAAGGTCGCAGTCACACACCCATCCGGCTGAGGACCTGATAACTGCCTGCCTGGGCCAATCAACAAATCCTGCGTATGTAAAAGCCGAATGACGTTTCCTAATGCAGCTTCCTTGTTCGGCACTTGACGTAACTTTCGTACAGAGTAACCTGAATCTGCGGTTGTTTAATGTTATTTGTTTTGCCCAGATGGACAGGAACCTAATGAAGTAACCAGGGGTCTGTATCAAGAAGCTGGATTTCTGGGTTGGCAAGATGACTTGTGGGACTTTAAACTAGGGTGCCTTAAGGGACCATATCTTCCACCACTTACATTTAACCCAGACTACATTAAATATGAGAAGTTATCTTGCTAACCCAAAAATCCAGAATTGTGATACAGCCCCTGCATATTTTAAGTCAGCCATAATTCCGTCTCCTAGCCTGAGACTCCTTATGCTGAAGTTTAATGAAAACATTGCGTCAACAATCCCACCTTTCAGCCTCTAGCTAAATCCAATACAAACTAATGTATCAAGTTATCCAAAGTAGTAATGTCTGGCTTATACGAATATTACATAGCAGTAAGATATACAGGATGGACACAACTAAATATATTCAAGTATCCATTTCTACCAAACATTGCCTTAAATAAACTACCATTTGATATACACATTTCAAAGCATGTAAGCAGGTGACAGAACTACACATCAGCTTGCCAATGAAAGGAAGAATAATATAAGCCACGCAGCTTTCAGAAATATATGGATACATTTAGGTGTAAAGTTCTTTGTATTAATGAAATTTCAGAGCAAGATAAATAGTAAACATTTTTCTTCCAATGATCAGATGACCGCAGTGCAAATGACTGCAATGTAAGAGAGCAGGTTTCAGCTACACGCTGAATCTTTATTTGCAAGAAAAAGACAGAATACAGAAAAACGACAGCTGCAGGAAGACGACACAATTAAGCTGAACAACAAAAAGGATGCCTCTCGTTACACGCTATGTAAGGAACCGATAGTATGAGAATTGCCAGTGTTAGCTGCAACCTACTGACCACCATGTGCCAACTTATTTTCATTCCAGAAAGGAAACAAGTTGTAGAATGAAACTGTCATGTAATACTTCAGCCTGTCCAAAAGTTCTGCTTGTGACCCAGACTGAGAAGAGCATTACATTTACAGAAGGTCTCTGGAATGACAGTGTAAATGTAACGGCACCTCGTGCCCCATTGTACAAAAGAAACAGAAAAGCACAAAACCTGGAAATGAATCAATTCTTTCACAGGATGCCACCTACTTATAGATTGAAAGCATGTCAACTAACACTAATCATGCCATTGTCAGTTTTATATAAAAACAAAGTTCGTATTCAGGAGAAAATATTTGCATTCTGGCATTTCTTTCAAATTAAAACACCCCCTGACATATGAGGAACTGACCATTTTTGGCCCCCTCGAGCCTCTGGACTAATGTCAGTCCAAATGGACCTAAAGAGATTCCAATCAGGACAGGAGCCCAAGTTCAGGTGACGTTCAGTGTGTTGTGGTCGAGGCGAGCCGACCGCACGGTAATTCCCGGAGGCCCCAGCAGGGTGCAGGCCGCATGTTGCGAATGAGCAGCTCTACTCGTTGCCTGACTGCAGAATCACCTCTTCCTTGTCTGTTGCCGAAGCGACTTCCGCCGCTTGAGGATCATTTCGTACAAGCGGTCCAAGCCCTCTTTCAGGCCCTCGCCAATGATGGCGCACGTGGGCTGCAGGCACCAGGGGGACGTCCCCAGCTCACCCAGAGCCAGCATCTTCTCGATCTCTGCCAGTGCAAGCGAGTTTCTCAGGTCCTGCTTGTTGGCCACCACCAGCACAGGTACACCCTGGTTCTCTGAAAGGCGGGTGATCTTGTGCAGCTCCGTCCTGGCCTCCTCCATGCGCTCGGTGTCCACCGAGTCCACGACAAAGACAATGCCATCTGTGCCCCGCGTGTACGACTTCCACAAGGGACGAAGCTTCTCCTGCCCACCTACGTCCCAGAAGTGGAATGTCACCGATCTGGACCTTCCCAGTGTCACTTTCACCTTTTCCGCGTTAAATCCTTTCGTGGGCACAGTGTTCAAAAACTCGTTGAACTGCAGCCTGTACAACACTGTGGTTTTCCCAGCACAGTCGAGCCCCAGAATGGCGATGTGAAGAGAATGAAACTGAAGATTCGAAAAAATGCTGTTTTCTGAAAGCCCATTGCCCATGGTTCCGGGAAAAGCGTCAGGGACTCAAAGCAGAAAGCAAACTTACTGAAGCTCCAGTCCTTCAGATAAAGTTAACACCCCCCATGCCTTGAAACATTTACCTAATGAAAAAAAATAAACAGAGATGGAGATTTCTTTTTTAAAAAACTTTTTACGAGTATTGTTGTATGCTTTTACTTCTGTAAAGCACACTGAATGACCTCTGCGTATAATTATGCGCTATATAAATAAACTTGTGCCTAAACAATTGTGCCAAGAGTTGAAAAATCTAATTCAAAGTTAGAAAAAAAACATTTTAAGTTAAATACGTCTACTTCGGGCCAACAGGCAATGAATGAGTACTAAAATTCCTCGAAGCTCTTTCTATTCAAATACCGTCATTTGCCTCGCAAACACAGACTTTGTTTTCTGACGCATGTTACCTGTCCTTCGGTGCCATTTTAACGTGGCGTTTCCTTCGCTCAGCAGGACTGCAGGTCCACAGTAATGACACGATGAGTGAAGTTTAACACCTAACCAGTAAACTCACTGTCCACATCGAACTGTCAGCAAACTTGATTATAAAACAAACCAGCTGCAAACGTGTTGGCAGCGACCTATTTCATTTTAGCAAACAAGATAGTAAGATAGTTATCACTATACGAGGAACTTACGCGACAGACAGCCGCGATCTGTACGTGGGATCCGAACGCGCTCACCTTCGGCTTATGCGACGTTCACGCGCCGGGCTGTGCGCGTACACGGGTGCCAAGCGCGAGCTGCTGCTGCTGCTGCACCCTGACGCTGGTCCGTCCGGGCCGGTTCACGCGCTCCCTGATCGCACCGAGACCGGCGTCGCGGATCCAAGTCCGAGCGGGCGGCGATAGCTCGGCTCCCGCTTTGCACTGGAAGGTGCTGTAGGCCGGTGGGGTGCGGCCCCAGAAGAGCCGCCGTCAGCCTGTCCGCCCCCCTCGGCTGACAAGGGGACGGTCCTCCGTGCAGCGACACACCCACAACCTGTTGCCGAAATGCAGCTACAACCGCAAAACTTTACGAAATCAAATATTGTCAAATTATACACAATACAGTAAACTGTGCTTATACCGTATACAGTCCTTCTCCTTGTAAGAGTTATTGCCGGTACCGTACAGTGTTGTTTTCGGTGAACATTTTACTATACAAAGATCAAATACCACCAGACTTATGGCTAGAAAGCAGCATCGAATGAAAGGTTTAAATGTTGCGATACTTAGTAGCCCAGCCCCCAATCAGAAGTACAAAATAGTGAAATATATAACTTACCAATGTAATTTACTGGCATAAATGAATCAAACTGACGGCTGAAAGAAGCAATGACAGCCGACATTGAGCAGCGCCCCCATAAGGACAGACCATTCATTGCAACCTTGACGCGCTCTGTTTACTTTCAAATTAATTGGTTTGGTAGAGAAAGCTTATGAGGTTTTTCTTCGTCCTCTTGATTGTGGGATATTATTTAGAAATGGTATGCTATATTCAGTTTCAGTATAATATAATGTATCTAGTGTATGACTAGATATATTACACTTAATCTTAGGTTTGTGAATTGTCATTTTCAATTAGAGACAAGTGTGTAAGAGTTTAACTGCCTTGCAAGTTGTCTGTATAGTTTGCAAACTATGCCCCAACGCTTTTTCAGTAGCCAATTTTAGGTTTCTAATGGAATAATGCCCTGCCTCGTGCCCATTGCTTCCGGGATAGGCTCCGGACCCCCCGCGACCCAGTAAGGATAAGCGGTTTGGAAAATGGATGGATGGATGGATAATGGAATAATGGAGATTTTCCGTAAGATTTCTTGCGTGAGAGTCTGAAAGCGTGAGTGTTACGGCAGATTCGTGAGAGTTCGCAACCCTGTTAACAGGAGACTGGAAAATAATTGGTTAAGTAATTAAACCATAAAAAGTCTAATTTTAATTAAATATTATAACTATTGAAAGATAATATTTACCGGGTTAGTAAATACAACTGAGCGAAAACTGATTTTAGGAGCCCACAAATTAAATGTTGAACTAAAATGTAAAAATATTTTCAAGATTCAAGAGTAATAATAAATGGAACAATTTTCTCATTTATATACAGTATTATTTGGAAGAAGTTCTGTTTATTTTCAAGGACGTAACTTTGTCTTTTCTAATCCTGCCACCTCGTGGAAAGCAACGTGTATAGCAAGACCTTGAAGAAATCACGCATATCGCATTTACAGTTTTTCTGAATTGCTTTGACAGATTTCCCGAATATGTTTAACATTCTCAAGACAATAAGAGCATTTCTCAAAACAGTTCATGTATACAGCACAACACTATGCATTAGATGCAAAAGTCTGTAATTTGCCCAAAACAATTAACTCATGTCTCAAAAGCAAATAATTCCACCAATGACTTAGTCAGTCCCACCAAAATGAAAAGTACAGTCTGCATCGGTTTAACCATAAGAGCCAAAATGCTTACATATATTGTCAAAATGTCAGTGTAAGTTTGCTCTTAAGCTCCACAATTCTGAATGTCAGTTCCCATTTTCTCACTGTCACTGACTGATCATTTTTCTTTAGCAAACTGATACACATTCATATCAAATACGCCAGTTTTAACACTGCCAGGCTCCACATTACAGCATGTAAAGTTCACTGGCAAGAGAAAGCACTCACATGTATGTGTAACTTCTTCAGATCTCAAGACACAGAACAACAGCAAACAAAAAAGTCACACAGCACTGTGTAACACAAAAACAGCAAAATGGAAATGCGGGCACAACTGTGTGAGACAAAAACACAACAATGCTCTATCACTGCAATTTATGGAATATATTGTTAAATCTTTTTGAAAGCTTGGTTAACTGTTTTGCATGTGGTGACTCACACGATGATCTCATACACAGTTTTGGGTCTAAAATTATTGCTGAGAGAAACTACATAATGTGCTGCACTTGAATCAAATTCTAGGAATTTTAAATAGTGATGAATGTGAGGGTGTCCTAACTTTTTCCTCAGTGGAAATTAGCATATTGGTTAATTTCTTTTCGTAAATAAGTGAATACACACATAAAACACACTCCTGGGAGAGTTACTCACAAAACTAGTCCATTACAGGTCCAGTCCAGGCTCAGAAAAAACAAATCCAGTTCAAGATTCACAGTCACAGAGGACTCAACTGGTTGGCTGAAACAAAACCTTGGTCTGGATTTGTACTTCCTGGACCTGAACTGTCTGTAATGGATTACTTTTGTGAGTAACTTCTTCAACACTCTGTCTGTGTGTGTGTATACACACACACACACACACACACATATATATATGTAGTTCAGTATTCAAGCCTTGTATTTTGTAGAAATGTAATAGATTTTTTGTGCATTGACATATAACTATATAACTATATGCCATGATATTCACTTCCTTGGATTGGATAATTTTGGCACACTGAACCACATTGGTCATCCTGAATAACAAACCCACTATCTACCAACCTAATATCCAAAGAAAAAGATATGTACATCGCATCTGATGTGTGTTTGTAAATTGCTTTGCAAATGAATGAACTAACATGGCGTCAGCAATTTTTCCACAAAGTGGTGAGCTTCTCCTCCACCCTGTCCATGAAAGCACTGTACAGTCCTCTTCTTCGTCTGTGTCGCTGCAAATAAAGCACAAGAGCTGTCAGTACGCCAAAGTGAAGAAGCATGCCTAAAACTACTATAACTACCGCGGTAACTGATGGCATTTATTGTGGGGAAGAAATAACACTAATGCACGAATCAGCTGCCACCAGATTGATTAAACAACACTCTCAGATAAAAGGGTAAATATTTGTATCTTTCCTTGTCACTGGGACTATACCCTCAAGGGTCTGCCAACTGTACCGTTAGCTGTAGATAATTGTACCTTTTAAGCTACAGAAATGGACTCTGAGGAACACTTCTGTACTTTAAAAGGTACACGTACAAGGATACAGCCCCAGTGACAAGCTAAGGTACAGATTTCTGAGAGTGTACACAGCATCGTTTGGCAAAGAAACTTTAACACAAAACCCTTTCACACTGGAATCACATAAGTGGTCTTTACTCAGTGGCCACTTTATTAGGCACATCAGCCTAAAGTAGGGTAGATGAATTGAGTTGCAGGCAGATGATTCTGTCTTTAGGAATAGGATGTTGGTGTAAACAAGCAGGTGTACCTAATAAAGTGGCCACTGAGTGTACTAGAAATTGTAGGTAGAAGTGCTTGTAAAACAGACCAGTGCCGCTTACATTTACTATGGTTTCAAACTGAGCGACCAGAGATCACAGGTGTACCCACCGTGTACGAGGCTGATTTATTTGGCCCGGGATCCCTTGGCAGGATCAGCTTGGCTTCCCATTTGGGTTCTGCTGGCAAAAAGGTGTCAAATCTCTGCAGCCTTTCATGCTGCTGAGTATCTTCTACAGATCCAGTCTGTCTAACTGAAGTGAAATGTGTTATTTTCGGATCACTCTGAAATCTCCCTGTAAAAGCAAATGAGACTGTGTATCACTACCTCCACATAAAGGTGACATTTGATTATCTGAACAAATGCTGTAATGATACTGAGTGTTACTAAGTAAATCATTTAAAGCAGATATTTGACAGAGTGGTTATTGCACTGGAAACCTGTCTTGCTCAAATAGTACTCAATGAATACAATTACCACTTCAAACTCAAATAAAGAGATTTACGACTGAGGAATACCTCCTAGTTCAACTGTACTAAAACTGCTAAAAACCAGTATTTCACTGCAACAGAATAGTTTTTGGAGCCCTACATTGGCTTTTTAATGCATTCATAACTGTTTATTCAGGGAAGGGCTGCAGCCAGTCTGCAGAAGACACCCTGGGTGTGATGCCAGTCCACACACAACACACTATAGAGCCTCCAATTCACCAAACCTGTGTGACCTTACACTGGTGAAGGCAGCTGGAGAATATGTAAGAAGGTACCTGTGAAGGCCAGGACAGGAAATTCACCACAGTGTTACGCAATGAGGCACCTACAGTACTGCCACACTTTTGGTAATACAATTTATCACCCTGGTCTTCGGGGACCACAGGGAGCAAAAATATGGACAGTCTGTAAGGGAGCAGGGAGGGAGCAAAAATGTGTACTGTCTGGGGGTCCCCAAGGAAGATGAACAATTTCCAAAAAATTATTTTATAATGGCAAAGAAATTTAGTTAATTTTACTTACTAGTGCTCAAGTTTTGTGATTTAAAGTTCAGATTATTGGGGTACTTTTCAGTCGTGGTCACTATGTCTGGCATGTCATCAGAATTCTAAAAATAGTGAAGAGAACGTACTGTAATATCGTGACACAATCACATAATATGACATAACGATATTACTACAATACATTCACACAGGGACAGAACTTCATTAACATCACATGATTAACGCATTTCCACAACAACTTACCTGTCTGAAATCATGGGGTTTGGGGTCCCTGTAGGGAAAATCTGGATATTTGCCAAACTTCACAAACATGAGCATGGATTCCAGTGAGTCGGGGGGGCGGTGTCGCAAAGCAAACGGCTCAGGCACCTTCTTTGCACGAGTGCCATGTAAAATCGATGAGGTCATCTCTGTGATATTCTTAAAGGTATCACTAGATGATATAATTAAAGGCGGACGCCTTTTTTCCCTCTTTTTCTGTGGCAAACCCAGGGATTTATACAACTTTGGAGAGAAATCGGGAGGTTTTAGGTGCCACAGACTG
Organism: Isichthys henryi; assembly: GCA_026776945.1. Lineage (NCBI taxonomy): Eukaryota > Metazoa > Chordata > Actinopteri > Osteoglossiformes > Mormyridae > Isichthys > Isichthys henryi. Next base: position 16,716,499 of record JAODJX010000136.1, read on the forward strand.
ACATTCTTTACAGTTCGGGGAAGAACAGCAAACTCCTTACTCTGTCTCAAGGCCAAGTCATGTCTGGCAGAAAACAATACTTTTTCATTAAAGGAAATTTCTTCCAAGGGGTCTAGGTTTTGATGATCGTTCATGCTGAACTCCAGTGTCCGGTTTTACGGCATAAGCATACCTGTTTTTAAGCAGAGAGTCCCATTTGAGATTAATCAAAACCTAAAGTAATTGTTCATAGTTTGATTTATTTTAATGTAAATAATAATCATAATCATAAAAATCATGCATTGAAATATGCAATATACTATCAAATTCACTTGGTAGTCTTAGCATTAAGTGACAGAACACGGTTAGTATGGTTCCACAAAGTTATTATGCAAATATAGTAGGAAGATCAGAACTTTAAACTCACCTTTAGATAACCACTATTTACCACTGATCAGCTAGTTTGTCACTGAAATATATGTGGAGTTCAGAGAGAAAGGCAAGCTCTCATCAGGATACACAGTGCAATAAACAGGTTACCTAGTGACCACACTCTAAAGAACTTGCATCAAAACTTGATCTGGAGAGAAGTGCACAAGAGAGAAACTGGAAACCTGGCAACAGGAACAATGAAACTAAAAAACGGTTGGCTGATTAGAATCAGAATTCTATTAGCCGCAAAGTGATAGAGCCCTGAGAGAACCCTGACGAATCTATTGAACAGGGCTCTCAAGTAAACCGCATTTCACACGCTCACACGCCACACCTTGTGTTTCTCACGCTGAGAAGAGGTAGCGCCCACCGAGGTGTCCCGGTATATAGAATTAATGGCCGATGCACATGCGTAGGGAATGGAGTTTTCCGCTGAGTTCGGGGTTTGTCATATGTCCGGTTCGGTACCTAGGTACTTTTAGTTATTTCTTACTTTTTAGTTGACTTTGTGTTTCGGCCACTCCAATACACGGTTGACTGTAGTCAGTGTAGTGTACCCAGTCCCCAGTCCGGCCAGTATTCCACCACTGGGCAGCGGAACGCCGGGGGTTTTGCAAAGGCCTTTGTTAAATACCATAAGTAAACTATATATTTTCATTTTTAGGGTCCGCATCATGTTTGCACTCCATTTGAGGTATCCGAATGTCCGAGGAAAACAAGCGACATCCGAGCGCAATTTTTAACATTACACAATATTACAGAAAGATCCCATCACTGCATTTATACTGTATTGATTTTATATGTTTTTAATTTATTATTATTATTTATTGCAAATCCTTTTCTATTTGTATGGCGTAATCTATGTTAGTGCAAAAGCGAGCGGTTTATAGTGGAGAGTTACATTGGAGAAACGGGATATAGGTATATATCGTTCTGTTTCTTCGTACGATACTCCACGTATTATATTTTTTTTATCTTGATGACGTTTAGGGGTTTCTTTTTTAGTGAAGAGAGTGGGTTATGATGTTTCATAATGACTTCCCGTGTGCATTTTTCTTTCTTTTTCCCATTGAATAAATGCTTCGCAAAATTGATATACCTTGCGGGAGAAAGGTGGCGCTATTGTGCCAGTGTTTCAGTTGTATTATTGGTCAGCTCAAATTTCAAAACTTTGACTCTTCCGGTTTATATGCTAAAGAGATGCCTTAATCGCTTCACTGATCCAGGTCCAATGTTCCCTCTTTGAAGATCTGGCTTTCCCATGCAGCCTTTCAACTTCCACTTGAAAAATTGATCCATGACATTCATAACAAAACTGAGGGTTTTGTTATGCACATCTAGTCACTTTCACAGAACTATATTTAAGATCTTTTAATGTGTTTATTTTCCTCTTTGTAAAAATACAAATGACAATTATTTGCATTCTACTCACGATGCCCTGTGACACGTCAGTTTTGAGTATTATCTACTGTATGCCTGAAAAATATCAAACGCTGACAAAAACAATAGTGATTCATAACACCGTGTGCTTCGGACTCCTAAAAAGAGACTGAATTGGCGCTTAAAAGATACTCACTGAGGTCTTCCTGACTCCGACCCCCCACCCTGAGCTTAGCCTACCCCCTTTCCTGTTGACTGCTTCTCTTGTCACCTACTGATCTTCTTTGAGCCCATATGCAAGTCACTCTAGAGGTCCCTCCTCTCTGATAATATTGTTTTACTGCATTATTTGTTAACATGCTTTTAACTTTCACAAATTGTTAACATGTTATCAACATTTATTGAATTGTAGAAGATTAACATATAAATCCAGTGTTGAGGGCTTTGCACCACCATTCCGTCTTACAATGTCTTTTTATGAGGCACCCATAATTCCCATGCATTTCTCAATAAAGTTTTACCAGAAACAGCAAGCCCAGTACTTCATCTTCTGTCTTTATTTTGGTTATGGTCTTTGGTATCCTGTGAAAAAGAAATCTGAGTGAGTTTAATGGTGACAGCTGGGAATGATAATAGACAGCCCTTATACAAACACTCGTCTCCACGTGAAATGGTTCATTCATGCTTTTGTCAGGGTCCATCAAATATGCCATGACTGCCACACAAAACAAAGTCAGTCAGTTGGATGAGCTCCCTCCTTTGCGAGTATCTTGTGTTAAGTACCCGTGATAAAAGTTGTGACGAACCAGGACAAACACGGCGCTCAAAAGCTTTTCAAGCCTGCGTGTGAACAACATAAATTGTTTGTCCAGGTGTCACTTACAAACTCACTTACAAAGTGTTTGATGGTACTAGATGATAACACACGTAAGAAATGTATACGATGTTTAGTGCGTACACCCAGCCGGGGACACAGCTAGAAATTCTATTATCTTGCCCCCCCTAGATGGGTTGGTACTTTCAATCTGAAGAAATCAGGGTCACGTGTGTCAAAGATTTTGCCAGGCTGGGAGGTGCCGTCGGTATATACAGTGATAGGTTTGCCGAATCAGCTACGCTATCCATGCTCTTCCCACTCCCCTACACCCAACTATACACAACAGCTTTCATACTCTCCTTATACCTTGTACTTCCTGGCACAGGCTCTAGGAAACATGATAACCCTGTACTAGATAAGCAGTTTTGTAAGATCAACTGCCCAGTGATCTGCTGTTGAAATCAACAACCTTTGGGACTGTAATTCCTCCGTATCAAATTCCTTCCTCACTTGACTGCATTTCTGCCTTACTTCACCATTGTTTGAGCTTTTACATGCCTGTTGTAAAGTTCCCCTGCACATACTATCCAGGAGAAGCACACTGTCTTATGAGATCTATGGGCAGCACATAGGTCCTGATTGCTACATAAAGTGAAAAATGTGCATTATGTCTGAACAAACACCTGGGATAATGACATAGGAAACATAAATCCATCCCAAGGTTCCAAACCAACCCAGCTTCCCCTATTGAGGGCAGCAGGGAGTCCAGATCCTGTCATGGAGGCTACGGGCACAAAGCAGGGAACAACCCAGGATGGGCCACCAACCCATCACAGGGCACAAAGCAGGGAACAGCCTAGGATGGGCCACCAACCGATCACAGGGCACAAAGCAGGGAACAACCTAGGATGGTCCACCAACCGATCACAGGGCACAAAGCAGGGAACAACCTAGGATGGTCCACCAACCGATCACAGGGCACAAGGGAGGGAACAACCCAGGATGGGCCACCAACCCAACACAGGGCACAAGGCAGGGAACAACCCAGGATGGGCCACCAACCCATCGCAGGGCACAAGGCAGGGAACAACCCAGGATGGGCCACCAACCAATCGCAGGGCACAAGGCAGGGAACAACCCAGGATGGGCCACCAACCCATCGCAGGGCACACTCACACACCATTTACTCACACATGCACACCTATGGGCAATTTGGTAACTCCAATTCATCTTAGCATGTTTTTGGAGTGTGTGGGGGGATCTGAGATCTGAGGTGCCAGTGCTGACTGGTGTGTCACCATGCCGGCCCCTGACCACTGCAGCAACATCAAGGTTCTAAATGCATTTTAATAACAAAATTTAACTGCAAATGCTTGTTCTAAGCAATTACTCATATGATGGTGATGTTGTTAAAAGATATAGTTAAGGAGTAATTCTCTTTAACATTCATTTTAGTTATTAATTTCATTTTCTTGTAACATATAATTCTGTTATTAGAAATCACTGTTCTTATCTGGGTCATTATATATTCTAAATACACTATTTGTATCTGGTATTAGCCACCAAAGATTGTGTTTTTTCCGGTTGAGTGACTAAATGAATGATTTTTCTGATTTTCATGAATGGTCTTGTACACATTATCAGATGGTTTTGCACTCTTTGGATTCTTAAAAGTCAGGCAGGCTGGAACAGGTGGGACAGCGCCTGAACCTTTACGTGCCTTTGGCTTTTGCAAGAATTCTCAGCTGAATTTGCCGGAACATGCCAAAGGTCAGCTATTTAATGGCTATGTGTGGGTCCTTATCAGGCCTCCCGGAATCTGTTACTTAGTTCCTAAAATCATGTATGTACAAGTATAATCACATATTATTTCATTGTGCATATTCTGTAAACTTAAGGTCTCTTTTTCTATGAATGTGACCCTCTTAAAGTTCCTTGGTCATGATAAATCATACTCTGAGCTTTTATTTCTTACTGAAAAAATCTATTAATCTTCATAATAAAGGAGCTCAACCTATTGCACTAGAATGATTGAACTTTGTGTTACTGTGTGTGCATGTGTGTGTGTGTGTGGGGCGGGGGGTCATGAATATACAATATTCCATTGTGAGGACCCCACAATGTGATTAAAAACGTGTTATGTTGACTTTGTGGGAACATTTTTTTAAATAAAAATCTGTGAATGCAATTAAAAAAATACAAATGCCAAAAGTCATGTAAGTGGTTGGAAAATGGATGGGTAGATGGATGGGCTCATATTGTAATGATTCTGTACTTTCCCCTGTTTTACACCAAGGAATTTAAAGAGTGCTTTTTAGTCACTTTATTCTCAGAATAACGAATCTTTAGTATCAGGAGAAACTGATTGTGCCCAGATGGCGATAAGTGTGGTTTGTGTCTTTTGTATTTTCACATTTTTGGGCATTGCACAATATTCCTGAGATTTAGCCAAATTCTTTTGCAAGCGTCTCAGAAAAAATAACTAAAATTTTGCAGCTCTTCCAAATATCCATCTAGCTGTGCATCATCCAAACACAACCTAGTCAGGGTCTGAACATTTTTAATAATCATTTGTGAATACATTTTCTTGACGTAGGTCAGATGCATGGGTGTTATTTGATTCGTAATACGCCACAGAAAAAGCTGAGTAAATGTAAGGAAAGACCTCACCGTGTATGGATGAAGTGAATGCCGCGACAGTTAAACAGTCTTTTGACAGCGAGCTCCGACACTGTGAGGTGAGTTCAGACTCTGCGGAGCGGCTGAGTACCGAGGCGCTCTGAGTAATGCCTGCTTCCCCAGACGCCCCTTCTCTTAAGTAACCTCGCAATTTTGGGCCAAGTACGTTTCTTTGCCGCACTGCACTTCCTGAGTCTCACTTCGATGGGGACGTAGGGCAGCAGTATCCAGCCAGTACTTTATCCCGACTACCCTGTAAGGAGACTTTTAATTGTGGAAATACTTACAGTTTGTCTTCAGAATTCTTTTGAATGACCGTGAAAGCCGTGAGATTCCTGCTGAAAGGAGCCTCGCCATTCCGGAGTGACCATGAGGGATGAAGTTTGCGTGGCACGTTTCTTTATTTCTCTCCTTCTCTCGCTGTCAGCTACTGTATATTGTCGACCAGGTAAGTCGACGAATTGTTCGAAATATGCGTGTTTATTAATGAAACAAACCAGCGATGGCAAACCGCACTTTACCTTGGAGTTGGTATATTTATAAAGTTATCCACGCTAGTATTTACCCGTTTTCATTTGTTGCGACAAGCATACAGTGTTTGCTTTGATTGAACGTAATATTTCCTTTGATGTATTTTGTACCTTGATTATTGCGATCGTATGTGGTCATTAACTCATTTTGTTAAATACGACCCATAATTTTGCACTTGTAGCACGGGGTGACAGTACAGGCTTTATAAATGAAGTAAGACACGAAATTAAGTTTATTAAAAGCTGTTACATGTGGTAAAGTAGTATTACTATTTTAAAAAATACTTACATTAAGCAAATACAATGTTTTAAATTGGACCGCAGCAGGTCAAAATTCTACGTATTTTTGTTATTAAAACTCAGTATTCAAAGTAATAAAGGAGAGTCATTTAGAAATGAGTCATTAGAGTAATGTACTTCTAAAAACCATCTAATAATAATGACCTTTGTTTAGTTTCTGGTCAACATTTATAAGAACAATTTCCAGTCATGACTTCTATTAGTTTGAAATGTCAGTTTTACTCAAACTGTGTATATGAAAATGTTTAATTGGCTGCTGAAAATATTTTAGACATTATTTCTAATATGCCTGCTGGAAATGGATTCACTTATATTGTGACTGATATGCGCATGACTTGGAATGACATTGTTCCATGGGACTTTCTAGATCCATTTAGAAAATGATGTTATTGTTGGCCAAGCTTTGGTTCCTGATGATAATTAGAAAGCTGAAGTTTTCTAAGTGACCCTCACTATTATATTTCGCATTTTCTCTGAGTCCACGTCTCTATGACTGAAGGAATGTTCACGTTGCATGACAAGAGTGATCTATATTGCAGAGCTACATAAAATTAATTATTTTTATTGTTATATTGTGCTGCTTTTGATTTTGCCAAGAGTTACCATCGGGAGGTACCTGTCGCTCTACAGGAAATTTGCCCAAACATTAACATTTAATGGAGTGATGGGTAACTGGTTCACTGTTGTTGCCATTAGAAATGTCACATTTCAGAATGTAGTCTTTAAGCCAGACGTTTGTTAGGTAGAATCCATTAAACAAGTTTACAGTTACGAAGCAGACTTTGGTCAGGAACTTTATCAGTTTTATAATAATGTTAATAATGTTTCATTTGATTTGTGAGGCAATATCTATCTATCTGTCTGTCTGTCTGTCTGTCTGTCTGTCTGTCGCAGAAGCCTTCATATTTCTCCCAGCTACTCTGGCCTTCAGCATACTACTGTGATTTCAGTTCCACGGATGTACTTCTCCAGTGCAACCCCCTCTCTGTCTGCGAGGATGTTGTACTCTAGGCTCACTTTGTTGACCTTGGATGCCTCCTGTCTTGCATGCTGTGCCTTTCGCTTCATGGTCTCCTTCTCCACTCTCTGACAGTGGGGGGATCGACACAGAGACTTCTGCAACTTGAGGTCCTCTGTCCAGACTGTAACTAGGGCCTCCTTCAGAAGAGAAGTGGTTGACTTTGTAATTTTGAAGAATTGGATGATTTAAACGGTTTAATCAGCTGGGAACCCCCCTGATCCTCAACCACTGCAGGCCTTTAGGATTTTTTGTGGGAGACATCTCTGCTTTATTTTTTGCCAGCCCCTCCCATTCTGCGGTTTCCGTGGGTGGGTATTGCTGGAAACAGTCATTGGGCTGTCCGATGTGGCAATCTTGGACACTCTAACATTCGTTTTAGTTAATAATTTCATTTCCTTGCAGCATACAGTTCTTTTATTAGAAGTCATTGTTCTTGTAACCCGACCAATACAGCCCCTGGAACCCTTTAAATGAGTGGAGACCTCAACCCCCTAACGCCCAACCGAAAATCATGCCCTTGGTCCCAGCCATGCCTCTTATTTTAATTTCTGATTTTTCAGCTTGATATTAGCTGAAGGTCTGGGCGTAAACGTATTTGACCTTATTTTCACTGTCAATGTCATTTATGATGGATAACATCCAACTAATTACAAAATAAATAATAAATTTCACACACTACGACGGGCGGAGCAGTGGCCCTGAGGCTAGGGGTCTGTGCCAGCAACTGGAAGGTCGGTAGTTCGAATCCCATGAATACCTGGCACTCCAGTCGCTGGAAAAAACCTCACACTGGTCCCTTTAGAAAGCATAAAGTACTTCCAGACCGTCACAACCTTGTCTGCCATTTTCACACTTTTCCTGCTGCAAATAGTAAGCGCATGACGTCACAGCAGGTGGAAGTCATCGCGCTTACACTCGGATTTATTTACCTTAAATTCCTTAAAAAAAATTCACACATCTAAAATGGGAAAAAATTGTCGTGCGATTGATTGTACAAATTGATTTAACACAAAAATCTTTTTAGAGAGTGCCAAAAAGCAAATAATTAAGTATCGGACACATATGGCCGTCAAATAGATCTGGATCTGAATATCGAATTAGTGCCTCTGTATTAACCAGCATCCAGCTCCACTGGAATAGGTGGGGGCCTGGGGGCTTGCTTGTTTTATGACTACTCTGTCAGCAAATGGATTTGAACCCACAGCCTTCTTGATGCAGGCATGGATCCCCAACCTGCTGAGACATACACAGCCCAACTATAAAGACCCCAATTTAATGGGACAACATGACTGAGGTTGTGTTTGATTTCATTCTATGGCATGAATGTCTGCTGGTTGGTTCCTGCTCAGCTCTGCCTCTCGAATGCACCGCGGATGGACACACCCTGCTTCAGAACCCTTACCGCAGCACCAGCTTCAGCTCTCAGCGGCTGCAGCAGTCCTCCCTGCAGGCGCTCGTGTGTGACCACTCTCTCGCACCAGGCTGGTACCAGTTCCAGATCTTTGACAAGCCTGCCGTCATGCCAACCGAATGTGTTGAGGCAAGCGCATCCTCCCTAAGACTTTCTCAGCCGAGAATAGAATTAACTAGCAAATCTTAGTACAGCAGCACTTTGGCCAAAGTTTCCACCAAACTTTTTGTTTTAATACAGTAACTCAGCTCATGTTTGGGGGAAAAGTAGCAGTAATAGGTGTAATTATGAGTATATAAATATATACTGCATATCTTTCTTATCACATTTAAATCCCCTGTGCCGTATCATATACATTAATTATTGTAATATATTACCATAGGATATTAAAATATTTATAAATGGTAGTCAGTGTTCTTTTTGATTGACATTTAAGTGTTTAAAATGTAAAATCACCATCATCCAACTTCCATCCATTTATATAGTTACATGGCAATATTTAAGTTTATGGGATACATAAGTTATAATAATAGTGAAGGTAAATAAGCTCATGGAAACAAAGCCAGAAGATACCAGAATATTATCTGCTGTGCTAATGGAGGATGTTATCTTTCTGCTTCTCGAGACTTCAACAGAAAGAATAAAAAAGTGCATGCATAATTTATGTTTGTATAGAAATCTTAGAAACGTTAAAAACATACTGGAATCCCACTTGAAGGCTTGTAAGAAGAATTCTTGGTCATTGTTCAACCCAATGGAGAGAGAACCTATGTAAACATTGTATTAGTTACAAAGAACATCTGTGGTGGAACGTCCTTTATCTCCCATCAGTCGGGGGCTTTCTGAAGGGTCTCTTTAAATACTGAGCTTTTTGAAAATGTCTATTACGTTTGTATAGTTTAAAAGTATAGTATTAAGGTGTGTGATATGCTCATATGGTGCATGTGACGTATCTCACATGCAGGTGAACCACTGTGGGACACAGGCCCCGGTGTGGCTCTCGCTCAGGGAGGGGGAGACACTGCCTCGCCCTCTCCAGATTAAGCAGATGACTGCCTGTGCTGCATGGCAGTTCTATTTCAGCAGCAGTAAGGACTGCTGCCTCTTCCGCATCCCCGTGACCGTGCGGAACTGCGGGGACTTCTTTGTGTACCTGCTGCAGCCGACGCAGGGATGCATGGGCTATTGCGCGCAGGGTGAGAGTGCTCAGGCTCACTGCATGTTGACTGGGTTGGCTAATCGCACCAGCTGTAAACGTGCGAGTGATTTTGTATGTTAGCATGTAAGTATGTTTGCTTGAGTTGAGGTAGGGTATTACACCATGCGTACTGCTGTAATGTTCTGCTTTTTCCATGGAACAGAGATGGCAAGTGGAAGGCCAGTTGTCTGTGCCCCAGATGAGATGGATGTTGATGGAACCTGTAGAGGTGAAGACTGCAAACCCTTCTTTGTACTTTTAGAGTATCTGGAATTCTATATGAACCAGTTACCAAAGTTACCTGACCTAACAATGGTCTGAATTAGTATGATGAAACGGACTGATCCCTCAGATATCTTCCAAACCACACTAATTTTCTCCTGCCCACTTTGTGCACATCTGCTTATGGTTCATAAGTTTAGGTTGGCAAAATCCCTTTCCTCAGTTGTATCCCATAATCACTGCCACCTGCTGCTGCTTGGTCTGTGTATGACCTGTATGCTGCATGTTTCCTTTCAGCTAAACATCCATCTTTGCCATCAGCTCCCAAAATCAACGCAAATCTCTCGGGAAGCAATATTTACTTGAAGTGCAGTTTTGAGGCCCGGAATGAGAACAGCTCCTTGGGTTTTATCGTGACATGGTCACGGATGTCACCGGACGGCAGGAAGGAGGAGCTCAAACAGGAGACCACTGTGCAGGCCTTCTCATACATTGAGCTGGATGGAATTAACCTGCGACTTGGGGATAAGGTACTCTCCGAGAGGTTCATTACACCAGTGGATAGTTCAGATTCAGAAAAGTATAAATCCAGGCCAAAATTTAGTTTCAACCGACCAGTTGAGTAATTTGTGACTCGCAATTGGTCGGTTGAAACAAAATTTTGGTCTGGATTTTTACTTTCTGGACCTGAACTGTCCAGCTCGGTTAATTATGATAGGGGCTGGAAACAACAAAGGATTTAACAAGCCAGCTTCTGGAAAGCAGTGCTGAGGGCTAAAGAGGTCATTTCCTGCAAACATTGAATGTGAGAAATGTGGGAACCGAGAAATATCCCAGGAGTCACATTGCTCTTAGGCTGCCCGTACCGCATTAGAGTAAAAATGATAGAAGGCTTTGTGAACCATTACATATCCACAGCAGGACATCCTCCTTCTTTCCCGTGATACCTCATTAACCCCTTTGCAGATCTACTGCAGCTGCTCCAACTTCTTTCTTGACACTCCAGATATACGAGGAACCCCAGTGGAGAGTGAAGAGTTCTTCACGGGAATCAGGGTATATTTAATAAAAACAAATTAAACAGCCTTTAGTTATTGTTTCCAGCCTTTTGAAACTGTATCAAAAGTTTACAAATTTATGTAAATCAATGTGATTGAAAGCAGTCAAGAAATACCAGTAGCTTCTCATGGGTGCTTGTGAATTGACCCTAGTTGATTCCAGAAGTTACGTCTATCTCTGAGGATGGCAGGGAGTACAAACTGACCGTGGAGAGCACAGTTCCCATCCCCTGTTCCTCAAAGGGAACTCCTGTGAAGGAGTGCGCTCTCACCTTACACCTGAGTGCCAGAAATCAAGGTAAAGGTGTTGTAAGTAGCCTCCCGTAGGCCACCAGCAGAGCCCAGAATTTAAGCAGAGATGGGGACTCAAGTCATTGACTTGCAACTGGACTTGGACTCAAGTCACAAACATGATGATTTGTGACTCGATACGACAAAACTGATGTAAAGACTTGGACTTGACTTGGACATGAGGGCAGCTGACTCAAGACTGACTATGGCTCAAGAAGACTTGAGGTTATGGTCCCCCCTCTGGATACCATAACATCGATTTTATAATTTCAGTGTATATGAATTCTTTGCTGTCTTAAGTTTCATTTCGCTGAATGCATGGTTCCCTGAGATAGTTTGTTGGAAAGATGCTTCACTCCCGCATATACACAGATGTTAAAATTGTGTGAAGGCAACTGTGATAGAGTGGAGATTCTCCATTTCTGCTTATGAAGGACTTAATCTACAACTTATCGTAGTGGGTTTTTGCAAAACCCAATCTGACGACTTGTGACTCGACACCAAAAATAATAGTAAGATTTGGACTTCAGGGCACATGACTTGAGACTTGACTTGGATTTGACTTGAGACTTGAGTTGAGCTCACCAAGGGGTGACTTGTTCCCATCCCTGAATTTTAGGTCGTCAAGGGCACTGATGGTCTTCAGGCAATAGCTTTCTCCTATAAGCTGTTGTGCACTCTTCACTTATAAGCACCTTCTAGGTGTTCCTTGTTTGTCCCCTCAGGAGAGGATCATCGGAGCCCGAATGTGGCCCTGTCTTCCTGTTCTGTGGAGCTTCCACAGATGCCTTGCTGGAATGGGATCTGCAGTGCTGCTGTGGTCCATTTCTCTGCTGTGATAGACTTTGTGCAGGACGGGGACCGAAGCACAGAGATTTTGGTCCAGCCAATTGGTAGTGATAATTTCCTGTGGCGGGGTTACACTCCGCAGATGGTCCAGGTAAGCGACCAGTCAGTCTTCATAAATGGACAGAGATGTCACACTTGGTTTCCTGCTTAATTTATCACTATCGTTATCGTTAGATTAGTTCTTTTATTAATCTTCTGCCAGGTATAACATTCAGATATGATTTTGTTTAGATAGATTATAAACAATATAAACATGCACTGCATTGAACATTTTACCTTATTGGGTTTAATAACGCAATAACAAGTCCCTCTTTTTAAAGATTCATGTGAAGGACGTACCCTCCACCTACTGCTACTCTGTCAGCGATCCACACGTGATTACGCTTGATGGCAGGTATTTCAGTCCCGTGTCTTCTGTTTCATTTATTTGTTTATTTTTAGAATGTTTATTTTTATAAAAAGACAATGCTACTATAATATGTTATTCATCTGATTACTGATCGTTTCATCCAAAGGAGGTGATTTTTGAAATCCATAAAGATATACAGATTTTAGCAAAAGAACGCAGATTAGTGACTTTTCTCAGTATTGCAACAACTTCTGTTTGAGATTTTGACATAAATTTCCAGCCACTCTGTCAATTCCTGCTGCAACATCTGGTACCTTCACACTTCTCAGTTTGTGTCTCATTTTTAAAATGAACCAGAGATAATGTTTGTGTTATTTACAGGAAGTATGATAATTTCAAGACCGGGACTTTTGTTCTCTACAAGAGCACAGTGAGGGAGTTTGAAGTTCATGTCCGTCAGTGGAAGTGTGGAGGCCTACACTACCCAACATCCTGTGCGTGTGGCTTTGCTGCCCGAGACGGTGGCAGCGTTCTCACTTTTGACATGTGCAATGGACAGCGGGGAACCAGCAGGCCACAGCTGTCTGTGAAGAGCAGGGATGCGGGTAGAAGTGTGCGCATCACAGAGTCCTACGAGGGCAGGAAAGTGACGGTGTGTACACTGTGTGGGGCAGGCTGCATCTTCTGAAAACTCAATGCAATGACACAACGAGTGTTTATCAATACTAAGAACATAAAGAACGTACTTGTGTTCTTCGCAAGAACTTTCTTCCCAAGAACGAACTTGGGACGCAATGAATCATGGGATTGTTTTTGTTGGCGAGGATGCAAGTAATGCATCCTTCATATCTGGGGCTGGACAAGTACTGGGGATTTTTATTGTCTTCTGTACCTCTGTTCTTGAACATTGGAACTGTGCTTAGATAATGAAAGATGACATCAAACGGGTGTATGAGTGGTTAAATACGCATATTGAGAAACACCTAATGTGTATGTGTGTATGTCTTTTCCTGGGATAGGCTCCAAGCTAACACATTGTGACCCTGTACTGCATAAGCATCTGGAACATGGATGGATAGTTAATACACGCACACACACACACACTCACACACACACACACACACACACAATAGTATTAGATTGAAAGCTTTTGGAGACATATTGAGATATTAGTTCTTCCGAAGGCATGGATCATGGTGTATGTCTTACATTGTTTTTGTTGTACTCATTGTGGCTTACTGGCCTGCATGTCTGTAACTCAATCAGCAATAATACGTTTTAAAGTTTTTTTCCATAAAGTAACCCAACCTCACCAAAGCAATCAGTGAAATCTTTTTCATGGCCTGTTTCTGAACAGCAGATTCCGCATATTCTGTTTACTGGAGCGGGGAATAAAGTGTCCCAAAACTTGGATGCACCAGGAGGAATTTTTGTAGAGGAAATGAACTAAGCAACTGCGCTGTGCCTGTGTGTTTTTTCTTTCTCTCACAGATCATATTTTCATCAGGGGCCTTTGTGCGCGCGGACGTGGCCGAATGGGGGATGAGCCTTAGCCTGCGAGCTCCTAGTTCCGATTTTGGGCACACAGAGGGCTTGTGCGGGACCTTTGACGGGGACCCCCGCAATGACTTTCACAGAGCAGGGGGCACCGCTGTCCAGGATTCTTCTGAGTTCATCGGCCTGTGGAGGTAAGTATCTCCAATTCCTCAGCTCCGTCTGTTTTTATGAAATCAGGCATGTTGACAGTTTGTGCCTGTATGTTTCTGCTCTTGCCAGACTTCCCCCTGGCAGCAGCCTGTTTGATAGCGTTCCGCACCATGAAAATTCGGAAAATGTCAGGCACTACTGTGACTGCGAACAGGAAGCCTACATGTCCAAGCTGCCCCCCGTTCCCACAACCTGTGCTCATCCCGGCAACGTGAGGTTCCCGTCGGTGATACCTTTCCAGGACGTTACCGTGGAATACTTAAGGTCAGTGCTGCTTGTGAGCGGCACGGACAAGAGTCAGGAAAAGCCCCCCTGGAAGAGGCAGGAAGTTCCCCCCAGCCAGGTCAGAGGAATGATGAACGATAAATCGTTTGATAGCATTGGCAGGCTTGCCCGGCAGGGCAGCAGCTCCCACGCTGCCAGTGCCAGATGGAAGCGGCAGAGCGGGGCTCCCGGCGTGGAGTTTTCACGCCAGAGTCTGACTCAGACCGACCTGGAGGGCCTCACCTACTACTTCCCCGATGACCATGTGGAAGATGACCGGTCGGAGCCCTCGCTGCCTCGGCCGCCCGTGTTGGGCCTGACCGCGGCCCGTACCACGCAGCTCTGCCTCCAGGCCGTGGTGAATTCCAGTGTGGTGATGGCCTGCGGTCCCCTGCTGGCCGACACTCTGAATGAGGCAGTGTTGATGTGTGTGGCTGACCTGCAGCTGAAGGACGACCGGACCTGGCTGAGTGCTAGCCTGCCCATGCTGCAAAACGAGTGCGAGAGGAGGCTGATCCAGGACGCCAGGGGTGGCAAGTGGGACTCCGCTGTGGCCCATCTCAGGTGTCCTGAACTGTGCCACCACAACGGGCACTGCTCTGAGTCGGGCTGCGTGTGTTTCCCTGGGTTTGGGTCCTACGACTGCAGCGTGCTCTCTGGTAGGTGCTGTAAACTAGGCAATGTAGCTAATTCCTTTCTGAAGACTTTACGTTATTTGCACATGTAGATCAACTTCAAGTTACGCAGCAGTTTCTGAAACAAGTAATGGGATATTCACGTTTTACTTGTCAACCAGTATTGGTGTATAGATGCTCCTCGCTGTATGATGGTTCAGCAGTACGATGGTGAGATAGGGATGCACATTCTGTAGTCATCAAATTTGAATTTTGATCTGTTGATACAGTGTTTAACAACACATCGTACTGTGTATTTTCAAGTGTACTAAACACCCAATAGTGTTACATCATGTTCTATCTTACTTCCGATATTTTCATCTTATGATGGGTTCCTCAGAACAAAACCCAATTGTAAGCTGAAGAGTTTCTGTATTTATATTAAAAGACTGGTAAATAAGTGTCTCTTTGTATGGTTGTTTACAGTGTGAAATTCTCTCCTGCCCTTGTGTTTCTGTTCTCTGAAAAATGCTGTTTTGAAGATCAGATCCCAGAAATCACGGAATTGGAGAGCGCAGGCCTCTGTGATGTCCGTCAGCGTGAATGCGCCACCGTCAGAGTGTCTGGTCAGGGTTTCCGAGCCTCCACTAAGCTCAAGTGTGAAGTCGTGAAAGAAAAGGTAGCTCTGTGCCCCCGAAACACCTCTGGATTTATATATCATCAGTTTTCATTATCATCAGGATGTCAATGCTGTCAGCTTTTTCCGTTTGCGTCTTCTTCCAGCTTGTCAATGGCGAGTGGGTTCTGGAAGATCCGCAGTTAGTTTCTGCCTCCTTCCTGAGTCCTACGTCTTTGGATTGTCAGCTCCCAGTGGAAGGAAGAGAAGTTCTTCAAGGCCTGGAAGCAGAAACAATCAACAACAAACCGATGGCTAGGTGGCAAATTAAAGTGCGTGTCTGTGCCTCAAGCAAGGCTTCATTTCAAAGAGGTTCTAGGAGGAGACTTTCTTTTTAAATGTGTGGAGAGTTTGCATATTCTCCCCATGTCGTCGTGGGGTTTCTTCTGGGTACTCCGGTTTCCCCCCACAGTCCAAAAACATGCTGAGGCTAATTGGAGTTGCTAAATTGCCCGTAGGAGT
>JAODJX010000136.1:16790760-16812474 GCA_026776945.1 Isichthys henryi
CCAGGCAGAGACTCGAACCCGGGTCCCAGAGGTGTGAGGCGACAGTGCTAACCACTGCACCACCATGCCGCCCCCTGATTAGTATCAGAGGGGGTGAATGCCGCCGTTCTTAAAGGGACAGACACAAAATGTATTGTCAGCCATGAACCAAAGGAATTATTATTGTCATTGGAAAGATTTAGTGTTTTTAACTAAAGTAATTTTGAGGCTTGAATCATTTCTCCTAGTATTGCTACTGGAGAACTTAAGTGCGTAAAAAAGATATTGAGATATTAAATAATGAGTCACATATAAGAAGTAGCAGCTTAAAACTTGGAATGAAAAATACGGCATCTCTGACTGTCGCAGACTTCTGTGAGATTTTAATATGCAAGTCACTCAAAAGGAAAAAAATGCTTTAAAAAGACATAAAAAGCTATGAGATCTCATCTCAATATGCATATTCTTCTGGGGAAAAGTGTCAGAGGTTACATAGAATGGGCAGTGATCGGATGTATGACTCTCCCTGGGGCTCGTTAGGACAAACGAAGTGGGAGGGAAGTACAGCAACTGGTGTCTGAACACAGGCAATACAAGCCTGGACATCCACTCAACATTGCGAAAACACTCCCAGAATGCAAATGCATCAGCATCCGATAGAAAACTGCAAATACTTCATGACTGTCTGTTCCATTCTAGTTGGGCATGAATATCCGATAGAATAAAATGAGGTTAAATGAAATTCCTTTAGTTAATTTACATTTTAAATGCCTAATTTCATACTGACTCACAGTGTTAAAAAGCATTTAATACAGTCACTTAACGAATACAAGTTAAGGATGTCCAGTCAGGGTGTGGGCAGCTTTTATACAATGGGGTTGGGAAATATGGGGACCAAGGTTATTCATTATTTAGGCCTAAATGATTAAATTCATGTTCCAATTTCTTCAGAATGGTTATAGATTGTTAATTTATTAATTTCCATTGAAATTTAACTTATTGCTGTATTGCTCCCATGTTACGCCTTGAGCATGCGTTCTTCGAAAGCGACGGTGCCTTATGAGAACCCAATGCGCGTGTGTCGGTTTCTCTCCACTAACGGCTTCCCAAACAACCGTACCAGCTGCGCGTAATTGCCGGGATGCCGCGGAAAACTCAATTAGCTGCCGAGCATACGCACGGAGGAGAAGCCCCGATCCATCTGCATGTTTTCCATCAATCAGAAAAAAAGCACGAAGACGTCGAGATTGATGGAGGGGGAGAGCACATGACTATAAGCTCTTCGAGCAGTGAAATATTTTCCTGATGGATTGGGCCTCATTTTTTGTGCGACTCAAATGATGCCTGAGGCCACTTGTCATTTGGGCAAAGTAAGAGGAACGATTCGAGCGTAAGTGACAAATCAAAGGGAGCGAGAACATGAGTAGAAAAAGGCAATTGCCTGTTTTATTTTAGGTTTTATTTTATTTGAATAAACATATTACCCCTGTCCTTGGAGCTAAAATCCAAGTGATATAAAAAATTACAATCGAAATATGGATAGTCTTTTACTAACTATGTTGACACATACCAGTATCTCAGAAACCAATTAAATATTCAAATATTTTACAGATTTATACACACTGCCACTGTTTCTCTCTTTCTTTCTGAAAGTGAATTTGCTGATTATTTGCTAATCCTTTCTCAGACTACCTTGAAATATAATTGATTTGTTTCTGACTGCGTATTCCACATACATCTGCAGGGTTTTAGTATTCTGCATCTTTCTCATGACCATTTAATGCTAACCTTGTAGTGCGTTTGCATGTTATTTAAATATGACACTTCTGATACAGTAATACTGTAGTACAGTAATACGGTGGTAGGGTTTCAGCCTTGAGTGGCATACAATACTGGCTGAGATAAGGCATATTCCAGTCATAATGGCCTCCTAAAACTGTGTAAGTGCCTCATAAATTGGAGGCAGGGATGTAGGTTATGGCAAACACCTTAAGCCTGAGCTTCAGCTTTGCTGTAAAACATGAGGACTGAAAGCGAAGAGTTTAACGTCAGCACGACTCCGAGGCCGCCTAGTCTCCTTTGCAGAGCTCTTTTTGTAGCGGGAGTTGGTTGCCGTGAATCTCGGAGACGTTTCAAATGAGCTCCACTAAGAGTCCGCCTCAGTTCCTTAAGCTACATTTAATAACGAATCTTTGCGTGGGTTATTATTTTGAGTAATTTTATCTATAGCTGAGCCAGCATCTTACAGGTTGCCACCCGTTCTCCAAACAGAGATCTTCACAGACAGAATACGAGGCGCCTTCACGCCGATTCTATGCAGTAGCCTGCGTAGAATGCCAAAGTTACGTCAATGTCGCTTTTCCGCCACTGGATCACCGCTCATCTTCTCGTGACAGCCTAGCCTAGAATCCTGAATGTAGGTCTGCGTTCCCCTCAGCGTCCATTGACGAAGAGAGATGGTGGCAGTGGGGGATGGGCAAAGGCGGTGAGACGGAGGCCCAGCTCTCCGTGGGCTTTTCACGGGACGCTCAAGCTCTTTGATCCACTGCTCTGATCTACAAAGAAGATCAGATCTTCCTGTAAACAAGCTCATCAAACGGGGTCCCTCTCTATCGGTGGCTGATGAGATGCTCTTTATCACTCAGCTATGGTACTATAAGGCAACTGTGCAATCACATTCTGTTATGATGCGAAGTCGCAGCTCCTGCGTTTCTGCTGCTGAGTTCCTGACAGCTGTAGGCTGCTTATTGAGGATTTTGGCTTATCATGCGCGGGCTTACAGTGGTAACCTCCAGTGATATCCAGCTGCTGGAAATTTGTGCTGAGCTGTATTTAGTAACAGAATCCATTAACCTGTGTTAACAATCCCTTATTGGATATGTTCTTTCCACCCAGATATGTGCCATTTTCGCCCCTTTATGCAGCTGGATGTTTCAGCCTAGCAAGCTGGGTAAAAATACCTGGCAAAAGGGTAACTCAAGCAGAGTGGGCCTGATATTTTCAGAGGAAATGAAGTCTTTGCTAGTGGCAGGTTCATGAACTGCATAGAAATTGTAACATGTCTGCTTCTTTATACAGGGCAGCAATCTCTTTGAAATGTGCTGTGTTAACTAATCTTGCAGTGCGGAAAATTATGCATGGTTAATACTAAATTATTTATTATTATGTTTTTTAAATAGGGAAATTTTAAATTGTGATAAAATTTTGTTTTGATTTAAAAATCGAAATAGAGGCTGAATTTTTTAGTCATGGGTGCCACTGCAGCTGTTTGCAATATAAATGCATACTGTGACCAGCTGATAGTTAGCATGTACCTCACTGGGCAGTGTGTTGCCAGTTGTAATCTATGGTTATTTGCATGGGTTCCAGAGCATTAGGACAAAGCAATGATAAACATACATTGGGACTACAGATTTTCCCTGGTGCCCCTTGATTTTATCTGTTGTTTCACACCATAATACATCAGATTATTTGGTAGTTTTAAATATTCATTCGACCTTTATTCCAGTAAATGAGCCTGACATTGTTATTACAAGGTAAAAATATTCTTCTTTCAAGATTTGGATTTCAAAATCTTTTGTTCACAAATGCTTTGGTTTCCCGCTTTATGTGATTTTAAAGTCATTATATGGACATTATAATATATTGCATTGATTTACTTTTGTTTAAGCACATTGTCACCACTTCAGTGGCACCAGGTTATCTGTGCATCCTGAATGGCTGCCTATTAAGTCAGAGGCACCTGTGAAGTCTCAGGTCTGAGGGAACGTCACAGCTGCGTGCCACTGCACGCTCATTGCCAGGAGCATAGAAGGCTCTGGGATTCTCTTCAGCATCCCCTGCAATTGTTTTCAGGTAATTTACAGAAATGTGAATTTTACCAAATTGGTGAAAATATTCCCGTGAACTGCAGAGGATGATGGATTTTAGAATGTACTATCAGGTAATTTTGCTGATAAAGAGGCGGATGTAATGGTCTGATTGCATTGTTTACATTGCAGAAAACAAATTCACTCTAATAGCCAGTGGTTTCCAGACTAACAGATAACATTTATATATTTGGCAGGTGCTTTCAGCATACAATTAAGAAAGCAGCCATTCCTTTTAGCGACTGTTGTTGAGGGCTTTGCCCAAGGTGGTCGAGTCACTCTGCTAGGTTTAGGATTTGAACCAGCAACCGGTTGATTATAAGACTTGAGTTTTAGCCAACAGAGTCACACATCACCCCGGCAACAGAAAGTCTTTCCAATTAAAAGAAGACCTCAGCTTTGTGTAAAAAAACACACTTGCACATAGACATACTATTTGCACAAACATCTCTGCTGCAGTGTCTTACCATAAACATATTGGCGTTTCTTAATGAGATATCATTCAGAAAATAAGTGCAGAACTGGAGACGGGTTATTATTAGTAAATTATATTTGCATGACAGATACAGCAGAGCGATGGTAATAAGTGTGGCTGTGAAACCCCCCTACAAACATCCTACAAGAAGTTACCCCAGGACTCCCTGTCTCCCTGGCATCCCAGCACTCCGTTCTATACCACAGACTGACAGCCCCCACCCCCCCAAACTTCACTGCTCCCTGTCTGCTCCACTGGAACACATTTCACCTTGTTTACCAGCTGAAGCCCATCATGTAAGACCTGCCACTTCAGGCCCTTGCTGACTAATGCCTTTTATCTAAAGGGCAAGATATTTTTCTCCCCCTAAAGGCTTGTTCCTCAGTGGCAGGAAAAACCGAGATCTCACGGTACTCCTGCTAATCCCAAGGGGAGACTGGTCCATCTCCGTGCCTCTTTAAATTAGAGTCAACAGTGCATGATGAGCAGGCCCCGTATTAATATTTTCTACAATGGAATCTGCCTCCTATTTATATTTGCTGTTTTATTTGTTTGTTTGTTTTTAAATCCTCTCTATTTAGTCCTTGCAGTAACGCCACAAACACGCTGAAGTGTGATGTATAACGGAGACTTTTTACTATGCTGTAATGGCCACTGAGCACCAGAAAACAAACTATTAGGGTTTTATAAGTGTTAATTTTCCCCACTTTTATGAATGAAACAAACACCATCCATGCATCATACCTCTTCCAGCTTCTCCATTCTCAATGAAAGCAGCTGAACACATGGAGTAATCGCCCACAGCTTCTTTCTCCAGGCCATTGTCCTCAAAAAGTACCCTGGCACTTACAGTACTGATTTACATTTATTCATATTTCAAAAGATTTTTTTTGCGAAAACCCCAAAGCTGTTTGCACCTTACACCTGGTCGTCTCACCAATATTTATGTCTACATGTTTTTTTTTGGCCATTCGTATTTCTGCTTTCATATCTTTTGCATTTTAAAATTGCATTTTATTTTTCAACTAAAAGGATTCTGATTCTAATCACACGTCATGCATGTGAGGCTGTGTTGAAACAGTACGCCGCCCCCACCCACCGGTAACATACATGCGTGTCCATAAACTTGATGCTCCCCCCTTATGCCGTTGCTTAGCTCTCCTACTTTGGGATTAAGGCAGAATCACAGGAAATCCCTCACAGTGAAATTTCACAGATCGGTCATGAATCATTGTCTTCAAAGTCTGAGAATCATCACGTACACAAGCTGCTTGCTTTTCTGAGTTTTTTTTCCTAACGTTATTTGCATATGAGAAAATTCTCTCATGGCGGATGTAGTGCTGTCTCTGTTAATCACCTAGAGCAGAGGGACTTCCGGCATGTTCATCTCACAGCGCACCCAGGAGACAAGGTTCATTTGGACTGCTGTGCTCAGGGGAGAAAGAATCTTTATATTTTACATTATATATTTAGCCTCATTAACCCTAGACTCTTTTCCCTCTTCCTGCATTTTAATAAACCCTATAAATATTGTTTCTGTGCTGTTCTCCACACGGTATATATCTTTATCTTATAAATGTTCTCTTGAGCTTAGCTAGTTAATATCTTTACCAGGTTTACAAACCCAATTCAGTCATTCAACTGGATGTTTTGAAGCTGTCACTGCATCGCAGGATTCAGTCACACACTATAAGCTTTTAAGGGATACAGATTCACCTAAAGATTTTGGTCCGCTAGAAAAAAAAAATCCATGGAACGCTCCAAGAATTCCGCACACACAGTTGGGGGAATGTGAATTGGATCAAAGACCCTGGAAGTGTGAGACTGCAGCACTGACCAGTATGCTACCATAAGAGTCTCCGTCTTCATCACCATCATCATCATAACACCACTTCTCCTTCCAAGGCCACAGGCTCTATCTTCCTCACCACATTAATTTCTCCACCTCTCTCCCCAGTGGAGCAGAACTGGTGATTTTGCAAATGTGAAAGTTTTATGCACGAGATTCTGAGCCAGGACAGCTAATGGTTCTGAGCAGTAACTGGAACTGAGCTGCCTTGTGCTACGCGGCACACATGGTCCAGCAGGTGTACTTCTACATATTTGCTGAGGTACTGGACACTTTCATGATGCATTCATCCCTTAAGAAGACTGCATAAGTATCTAGACAAAATGTAGGAGAAAAATGAAAGAAATAAAACAGCACTCGTGTAACATTTGTCGCAAAACTCAGTCATTAAAACTCGTATCCTTGCCGACTGTCTTTCCAGTGGAAAGTTGCAGCTAATTAATGAACTTTGTATGGCACCAAATTGGGAATAGTCAATTGCTGAACGCATTACCCTGTGGGGTCCGCCACCCGCCTGCAGGGGTCAGCGTGTTCAGGAAACGTCCCGTTATGCCACCTCTCCATTTTTAGCACCTTTTTAAAATCCCATTGCTTCATAATGAATGTGGCGTGGGTGTTTTGCGGGCAGCCTCCCAGTGGGAGAGCAATTTCCTTGCCAGTCGCATTACTTAAAGACTGCCGGACACACCAACTACAGATGTGCCTTCTGTGTCTCCAGAAGGGAAGACCGATAACTGTGCATAGACACGGGCAATCTGCCCTGGGGTGTCTCTTAGAACAGAAGATGGATTAGTGCTGACTGCAGACCTCCTGGGTGCCTGTCAAACAATCAAGAATGACATGTCGCTCGTCTGCTGTGAAAATGGGGTTTAACGCGGCGTAACCTTCAGCATGAAAAACGCCGGCATCGTTTTCAGCATTGCTTTCCTTATCCCAGTATATTTTCAGCTTTATCAGTTATAAAGCACTTTGCAGTGGTTTATAGTTGTCTGTTTACAGTGGGGAGTTACAGTTATAAAGGGAACTGAAATTATTGGTGAAATCAATCCCTAATTCCTTCAAAAAGTTGATTAATTTGAATTTCTATAAACAGGGTCTAGAAAATTACAAGTTCTAAAACAATTGTAAATAAGATATTAATATTCTTGTTCTTCGATAGCCGCAATTTTGGGGTCATAATTTTTAAGCAAGACTATATTTGGATTCAACTTTTCTGTTGTACCGATGAACCAGATCCTGAAGCTAAATGACGTCTTTAAATATTGAGAGGCAGAAATCGGCGCAGCCTGTCTGTAAACCGGACGAGTTGCTTAGGATAAAACTGTCAGCTACGACTAAACAGAAACGTCTATGTTTAATCCCCGCTTTGGCTTTACCCGTCAGTCATGCGTGCTTATTGCAGACTTCTGTCTCAGCGCCGTCATTTGTTGTTTGTTTATTCATTTATCTGGGAAATCCTTCGTGACAGTTCAGAGGTTGAAGTCCTTCTGGAAGCTTACGGGGATGCTGATCGACCACCTGGAGAGATGAGCCACACCTCGACTGTAGAGGGCGTCGTGGCGAGTGGAAAAAAACCACGGCGCTCCTTCAGCGACCCCGCGCCTGGCTTTTCGCTCACTTTTTAGTATCTTCTCAACGGTACATAAATATGCATTTGAGCTCAATATGTGTCTACGTGTCCATGTTCAGGTAGTTTTTTTATATTTAGATAGGGGTAAAATGAAATAGTGGTTTTAAGAATAACGTAAGGGGATAAGGGCTGTCCTCTCAACGAACTGTTTTACTTATATCACAGTACTGTGCAGTGCAAAATATTACTGTCTGATGTCTCAGCGCGACTTTATATGCATTTCTTTAAATGTCATGCAAACTCTGCATTGGATTGAATATATATGAATGATTTTATGAGAACATGCATTTCAGAAAATCAAGCCCCACTTATGACCTTAACTTTACCGCAGTACTGCATGGAAAATTGAGGCAGACCGATTCTGGGGCATTTTTATGTTATCGGCTTCTCCGGGGGGTGGGGGTGGTAAGGAAACGCGCCGCTCCTGCTTGTTTTGCGTTAAGTGTTCGAGTTAGCTGAGATCCACCCGCTGCGATGGCTGTTTCCGTCAGAGGCTGGTGTCGTGCGCTGCTTCAGTTTCCTAGTCCGTCACCGTGCGGATTTTTATTTATCTCTTGCCGTCTCTCAGCCAGGATGCCAGGATACGTCCACGTTCCGTTCACGGCTGCTGTGCACGTTTTATTTAAAACGCATGTGTGACACTTGGGAATCTTGTAAAAATAAGCATGTGTACTAAAATGTGGAAACAGATGCCTGGACAGGGACCCACCCCAACCTGGCCCACCCCCCCACCAGCTTCTGATCCGAAATCAACAATGTTGCGAATGTGAAGAGGGACTGGGGGACTGGTTGGCCTGCTGGGTGAACATTGCCCTTAATTACTCGTGACACGCCTCATGGATCACATGCTGTATCTGAATCATTTAAGAGGTCCTCATGTTGATTGTAAATATTTTATAATGGGACATGATCCCTAGGAATCAAGGACAGTCAAGTGAGTATCAGGAAAGGAAACACCTGATATTACATCAATGATAATGTGGGGTCGAGGAACTGCAAGAGCTCCGCAGGTTTTAAGAAGAAATCGGTTTATCCTGTGGGGACACCCTTCCTCACAACAGAGCTCAATAATGAGACAATGACACGTCAGTTTAGCATGTTTTCCAGCCAACTCAGACAGTCTCAGATCGAGTGCCTGCTTTCCCGAAGACGGCAAGAGCTGTTCATGCAGTGATATTTAGGCTTCTTGGGAAAATTAGGCAATCAAGACATTTCCGGCTTGTTTAAGGATAGATAAGGAGCTTCTGGAGGAAGGATGCAGGCTCCATCTGCAAACCGAGTTTGAGTTAACTGATGTTCAGGAGGGCAAGTCAAGAGATTTGTTCTTTGGCTTGATCTACTGGTGGGAAGCAAAGCACTGTTGCGGGTTCGCATTTCCATAGTGAAATTCTGGCAGGAACGCACAGGCTGGCACTGTAGGGGGGTATCGGAGGCGTGAAACAGAAATCACATTATTGTTGGCAAAGTGATTTTGCATGGGTCTCATTTACGTTGACAAATGGCAGAGGAGATTAGCTGCAGGCAAAAAGTTTTTAAATTTTTTTTCTCTTGAATGTGCTATCACAGATGCCTCATCTTTGACAGCTATTAAGCAAAGCACATAATACCGTGCGTGAATAGCAAGTGCTTTCCTGTGTACATGTGCTTGAATTGTCCCAGAACGCCAGCCATGCTCGAGCTCATACGCTGATACATGTTGGACGTTTGTGAGAAACATCTAACACATTTTTTTTTTTTCCCTGATAACTGGGCAGTAAACAAACAAACAAACAGGCTGAAATATGCTGCAGAGAGTGTTTGAGGACATGCATGTACAGGCCTGGCTGAAATACTCACTGACATCTTTACATGCACATCCAGCAGAGTGGAGCTACTGTAGGACTCTAGGGTTGCCAAGCCGAGCTGCAGAACTGGCCAGTGATTCCGCATGGCCTCATATTAAGGTTGTCTCCCTGGTGATGAGGATGGCAGACTGAAATGCTAATTATGCATCTCCAGTCACCCAAATGATGACTTCAGTTCGAAAGCTAATTGCTGATTATGGCATTGTTTCTACCATTATTGTCGTGTTCTCAATTGGGTGCCATCTGTGACATGGGCCTAAATTACATGAATCCCAGCATTGACCCACACTGTTATTAAACGGCCTTATCCAAGGAAACTTAAAGAACTTTGCAATAACCTTCTATAACTATTTGCTGTCCCATCCACATCAAGCCTTAAATCCCAATTTGGAAAGTTCTGTGTCAGCTTACAAATTGCTTAATTGTGGCAATAATTTTGCGGAAGAGAAAATACTGTACAGCCGTGGGTGGCGCTTAATTGGCGCAAAACAGTCAATGATTCTTCACATCTTCTAGTGGAATTTGGGATTTTCACTTTTTTGAATGCAAGCAGTAGAAGCCTTATGCTTGAGAGAGAAGCATGTAGAGATTTCTGGAACAGCCTCTCCGCCCAAACATAAACCAATACTGAAGACATTCAAGACCAGTGTCTCTCAACCAGAGGTCGGTGGTCCAGGAAAATTCCTCAGTCTGGGACATTTACAGGAAGGATAGGGCTGGGTGATGTGAATGTTATACTGATGTACCGTCGATAAGAAAAGGAGGCACTTTGAGAAACTATTGTTACAGCTTCGCTTGATAGCAAACAAGCTTGTTTTACATCCCAGACGTTACCGATGTGTTTTTATAACGGACAACTTAATGCCCAGCAAATGCACAACTAGGTCTGACTGAGTTGACAGAAGTACGGAGTTGGTCACATACGACTATTTTGGTCACATCATGGAAGAGATCAGAGGAAGCTTCAGGTATCGATGATGAAAGTGACAGCTCGGCACCCACAACTGTAGATAAACAAGGTGAAAGACACTAGTGGTGTCTCAGTGCGAGGCAGTCAGAGAAAAGAACCAGCAACAAACCGTACTGTTGACGTTTTCTAACGTTATGCCCTACAGCTTCAGTTAGGGGCACATTCAATCGGTTGCCTTTTTCATGCTCCGAATCCGTTTGTGAGCAATTTCGTTTTTATGGAAAAATCCAGCCTTAAAAAAACAATTACTTGAATTATATTGCGATCATTATCTGTATCGACAGGAAAAAATTGTTTTTGCTTATTTGTGCAAACCCATGCCGAAAATTTGTCCTCGTACCACCAACTTGATAAAGGATGAACAGCCAGGCCATATGGTTGGAGAGCTTGAGAAACCATGGTCTTCATTTTAAATCATTTTAAATTTACATGTAATCCATATTTGGTATTGTAATACAAAGTTTCTCTCACAATAAGAAAAGGACACAGGGAATGTTTCAACCGTACACAAAAGATATGTGCGTTTACATCTTTCTTTAAATTCATGAATCAAGTTTATTCTGGAAATATCTGTCAAGCTTTTTAAGCCAGATGTCTGTTTACCATGAATAAAATAATGTCACATTGGTGATGGGACCCCTAAAAAGGTCAGGATGAAATTAATCTAAATGTAAATATGAGCAAAATTTTGAATATCTCTAGGGGTTATACTAATATTTTCAGTCACTGGGTAAATCTCACTGTGATTGACTGGCACCTCATTCAGGGCATCTGCTGCCTTGTGGTCTGTACTTCCTGGGACTCCAGGCTCAGCACAAACGTGTACTGGATGAGCAATAACGGAAGCTGGATGAATTTATGGATGGATGAGGAAATCCACCAAAAGAGTCTTCATTATAGTTGAAGCAGCAGCTTGCAATTTCATCTTTGGGGGTCTTCCTCTTATTGGTTCATTATCATGACACCCATCTTTCCTCAGGACCCTGGGGCAGATGCATGGCCAGTGACTGTGGCCCGGGGGGCCGGCAGACCCGGGCAGTGTGGTGCACCCATGTGGACGGCTGGACCACACTGCACACCAACTGCCCACAGGAGTTGCGGCCTGAAAGCCAGCAGAGCTGCTTCCGTGTCTGCGACTGGCACAAGGAGCTGTATGATTGGCAGCTGGGCCCATGGAACACCTGTGTACCGGTGGCCCTCCGCTCCACAGCTGGGCGCTGGTCAGCTGAGTGCTCCGGCGGCGGGGAAGGCATCCAGACCCGGGAGGTGGCCTGCGTCCACACGGCAGACGGGGCCCCGGCGGAGGATACCATCTGCGAGTATTTTGAGCCCAGACCGCGGCTCGAGCAGGCGTGCCTCATTCCTTGCCCCCGGGACTGTGTAGTGTCTGAGTTCTCCCCCTGGACCACCTGCACCAAGACCTGTGGCGCCAGCCTCCAGCGGCGCGTCCGCGGTGTTCTGGCATCTCCTCTCTTCGGCGGCCTGCCATGCCCCAACCTGACAGAGTTCCGCGCCTGCCAGCTCCCGGCGTGCCGGGTCCCCGAGGGCCAGTACAGCCTGAGGGCTGGTCCATGGGGTCCCTGCACAATCCCACACTCCCGCACCACACGGCAGACCGGCCGCAGGAAAAGCAAGGAGAGGAATCGCGGGAGGGGGGTTTCACAGGAGCCGGATGCCCGGGAGCTCGTTAAGAAAAAGCGGAACCGGAATCGGCAGAACCGGCAGGAGAGCGACCTGTGGGAGGTGCAGGTGGGGTACCAGAACAGACAGGTGATGTGCATCCACAAGAGCGGCAAGACTGCTGCCTTCAGGTGAGAATGACAAGCTCTGCGTGATGCTTCCCCCGCAGATACACAGTGGGAAGGGCTGGCAGCATCGTTAACTACAATAATTAACTAAACGGCAATATTAAATAAACACAAGCTGTTCAGTTTATATACCTTCAGTTAAAATGAGCTGAAATAAGTTGGTTTTCCAATAAGGAGTAAGAAATGGAATAAAATGAGTTAGAAATATCGTGCAAGTAACATGATACATCAAACTGCAAAGATGTGTTGTTAAGACTGACTGGGCTGCAGTACATAGGCATGCGCAGATAGAGAACAGACATGGGCACTACTGCCTCAGCGCCGAGGAGGGTTCCTGCTTTCCTCTCGAAAGCTGCCCCCCCCCTGCTTTGTCAGTCCCCCCATCTCCCTTCTGCTTTTTGATGCCTGCTAACAGCAGTGGGGAGGACAAGATTCACATTCAGCAGCATGGCAGCGCTGCATAAATTAACCTCACAGCCAGGACTGCGACAGCAATGTAGCCTTCTCCTGCTACATGACAGCAGCTAAAAATTACCCTGTGTAATATTTTGGTAATCTCCCATGTCATGGAAGCGGGAAAGCAACGGAAACCAAGACCCAGCAGATACAACTGAATCTGTGCCACAAAAGACTGTGGGAAACGATTCTCTCTCACATCGGTGTCAGACTGGGGCTGAGGGGGGGTGGGGGGGGTTTCTGTATATGGTTTATTAGTGTTTTGCATCAGTATTTTCACAGTTAATCAGCTATGTACTAAATCCATTCGTTATTTCGTTCTCGGTGCTGGATTTTCGGTAGTGAAGGAAATCTAATATTTCAAAGGAATAACTCAGATGCCCTTAGGAGCATAAATATTAATCTTGTGACATGTTTATTTCTGCTTTGAAATATTCATAGTTCTTTTACCATTTAGCAAAAAAGTGGAACAAACTTTTCTCAGATTTTTAAGCTTAAAAGACTAGAAAAGGATTCA
Source organism: Isichthys henryi (assembly GCA_026776945.1). Lineage (NCBI taxonomy): Eukaryota > Metazoa > Chordata > Actinopteri > Osteoglossiformes > Mormyridae > Isichthys > Isichthys henryi. The sequence continues at coordinate 16,804,158 of JAODJX010000136.1, forward strand.
ACTTTTATTGTTTTATTGTTGTTTTATTGTTCTTTTTTCTTGCGTTTATATATTTCCCCAGATGATCCCTGGTCCATTAATAGCTATATTTAATGGTTTAGTTGAATGAGGAATTGTATGTCTCCTTTTCTAAGGTTTCGCAGCACAACCTGGCTTCCCAGAGACAAACTTTGTAGCTGATAATTGTTCTCGTCATGTGTGTCTTTTCTGTAATACGGTAGAACCTTGGAACTAGAACGTGTCTTAACTCGACCAACTCGGACATCGAACGGGTCTGGTAAATTTTTTTCGATTTGTACTTCGACCTAAATCGAACCTAAAGTTCGATTGGAACTCTACCATTCCTGCTGAAACTCGTATGGGTCGAGACGCGTTCAGCTCGACCAATATGGGTTCAGATGGGTTGGTCAAGAAAAATTTAGCTGGAACTCGACCAAAAACTCGGAGCACGACAAAACAATACAGACCTGCTAGAACATGAACGGATCGAGACTCGTCTCTGATGGACTGAAATAAAGGCAAACGGACCGACTGCGATGCTGATGTCTATGAAACGCTGTCAGTCTCAGTGCCTTTCGCCCGACTTCAACGTGCGAAAGCTGTGTTTTGGTGTTCGGTGTGTTTACAGTACATTTAGCGATACAGTAATCATGTCCCTTAAGAAACTGAGTACTGATAATAGCAAAAAAAGAGGAAGGTAGTGAGAGTAACTTTAGAACTTAAAAAGGAAATTTCAGCAAGACTTGAAGGAGGTACATGTGTCTGCTCAACACATTTATTTCAAGTATGGGATTGTAATTTATTTCCTGTTTATTGCTTTTGTATGTGTGCCCTTTCATGTATTAGTTTTTTATTGTTTGTTAGTGCTTTTTGTCATTAAATAGGGAGGTAGATCATTTTAAATCGGCAATCATTTGGGGGTCTGGAACGGATTAAATCCATTTACACTGTTTCTTATGGGGAAATTTGACTTGGAACTCGACCAAATTGCCTCTCGACCAGCCTTCTGGAACGAATTAAGTTCATGTTCCAAGGTACCGCTTTCCTTTCTTTAAGCTTATTGTTTACATAATTCAGGGTTGTTCTTTATGAGGAGCATTAGGGTTATGTTAAGACTTATTAGGACATTTCTTCATGCTTGTTTTGATTGCTCTCTTGTGGTTATTAACCTGCAATCACAATTCTGAATACAATTACTTTTAATTACAGTTTTGAAAGAATTCTTTACCCTTAAGCAGCTATGAATAAATGCCGCAGAGGGAAATGTAATACTACTTTTTTCCTTAAATATGGCTTTATCCATCCATCCATCCATCCATCCATCCATCCATCCATTCATCTGCTTAGTCAGTAAAGAATCGTGGTGTGGGCTGGTCATGGGTTGTGCTGTCTTCCGCATGTGTAAGGAAATTGGGTTGAGATCTGTAGTATTTTCAGTTGAGATCTGAAGCATTTTCTAAACACACATGTTCTAAACTGGTTAAGATGCTTTGCGAAATTTTGTTTCTGCGAAGCTCTATACGTAGCATGAGACTAATTACAGATTTTGTGTGGCGTTGTTTTTGGCATCGCAGATCACATTGCTGTGTCACTCCAACAAGACTTGCCCTCCAATCAAAGTGATCACAGACAAAATGAAACAAAATTAGGAAGTGGGTTGAAAATGGGTACTTCTTCCTATGACAAGTGACTTTTACCGGATGACAGGTTTAAGTGGGGGCAAATGATAGAAATGTGTAATTACAGGTAATAACTAGCCAGGTGTGATACTTCAGAAAAGAAAACTCAAGCAGATCGAAAATTATATTTTCTGAATCACCCTGTTCCGAACTGTTAGTCACGCTAAGAGTCATTTCTTCATTTATAATTGCAATCTGCAAATAATAATGGTTGATTGCAGTTCACAATATGGGAGAAATAGAACTGGATTGCTAATGAACCTTTAAATTCTAGTCAAAGGAGAGTGATTGTTGGATACGGACACATTTCCATTCATTGAACATTGCACGGAGGTTGCTGTCAGTTTATTTTATTCTATTTTCTGCAGTCTGGTGCTTAAAGGTAAAGATGATACTGGGCATAATTCCCACCATGTTGTACTGGTTTACTGATCAAGTTCCTCACTGTCCCAGCTTCTGTAACCAGGACCAGATTCCAGTGACCTTCCAGTCCTGCGTCATGGCCGTAGACTGTCTGTTGGGTGACTGGACCCAGTGGGGCTCCTGCTCGAAGGACTGCCATGACCCCAACACCCCCGAAGGCCTGCGAACCCGCACCAGACCCGTGCAGAAGTTACCCGTGGGGGGAGGAGCAGAGTGCCCCCCACTGGAGGAGTCTGAGCACTGCTCCCCCCCAGTAGAAGAGGTCCTGCCCTGTCCTACGTAAGTGTCACTCATTTCCATGGTGCGTGAAGGAAGCAGAATGACTTTATTTGTATAGTACGGTTAGCAGTTTTACGATTTAATTCTGCAAAGAAAATTCATCGGTTGGTCAAGGAATGATTAGCATTGCCAAAAAATAAATGCGAATGAGCGTCTCTTCTGTAAATAGCACACACGCAGCGAGGTGTGTTTGACGGTGTACTCTGAGAGCGAGGGCATACAGTGAGAGACCCAGAAAAAATGGCCCAGGATTTGTGCCAGGGCCAAACGTGGTGAGGGCGACAAATCGAGTCAGTTGGACTGGAAGTCTGGTCCTTCTCTAATCCGACCCCCCCGCAGATGCCTGTTATTCACACACACATCTCCTTTGAATGTTTACAGTTAATACATGGAGGCTTTTGCGTACCTCTAGTCAATGATTTGTCTGAAGTTATCTGTAAGGAATTCCTGTAAAGGTACTGATTTCTGATTTCCTGGAGTTTCTTCTCTGAAAAAGATGTTTTACTTGTAACACCATTTGGTTTACGTTCCAGAGTTTGTATATCCCGTCTCTGTTGGGCTATAATGATAAAGCCGTGAAACTTTTCTCCCTGTTTATTTAGTCTGGCAAACCCATATCACCATATACTGACCAATAATCTTTATCATTAACAACCTACTTAGCTTGGGGGGCGTCACTAACTGGACAATGAACCAATAGCATTTCCATACTAGAATCTAATGAGGTCAAGTTTCATCAAATATGCGTTCATTGATTTACGGTAAATTTTCTGCAGAGAATCTCTCTCTCCTTCTCACGGGTCGAAGCCCGGAGGTGTTGTACTGTAATTGGCTTCAGGTCTTATAATCAATAATGCAATACAACACTTTCTGCAAGTGTAGAATGAAAACTGCCACTTGGCCTAATTTGAAGCTTCAAGAAATTTAAGCACGACCTGCTGCCATCGGTGGATTTGAAACAAACGAAGTAATAAAAGATTTCCATTGATAGAGCATGTAAACAAGATAATATACTAGTGGGCATATGATTTTGTAACTGTTTTGTTGTATTGACCAAACAATAAAATGGATTGACACATTATAAATTCATACCATGGTGTTAATATATGCATTCTCAGAATAATTTATAACAGTGTGCATCTTAATGAATTACAGTAAAAAATGATGAAAGATGAAAATGCATTCTGCAGTACATGCGTAAGGTGGTCATTTTGTGTGAGACCTGCTGGGGTAAATATTTCCCTGTTCCTATCTCAGCTACACCTGGAAGACTACTGAGTGGAGTGAGTGCAAGGTGGACGTGTTGCTAAGTCAACAGGACAGACGCCGTGGCAACCAAACGAGTCTGTGCGGGGGCGGGGTGCAGAGCCGGGAAGCTTATTGTGTCCAGAGCAACGCAGAGCTGCTTGCCTACCTCAACAACCTCAAGGACAAGGAAGGTATCTTGGCAAGGGCCCAGTTAGGACTGAACCTGTAACCAATGAAACCAATGAAAAAAACACATAGATTTTTGAGGTCCGGGGAGGTTTTTTAAAAGGTCAAACTAGTTGCGTAACTGCACATTAACGCAGGACTGCATGTGGCAGACTGAGAAGCTGGAAGAAAAATTAAATATGAGGTGATGTTTTATTCATTGCATAAAAGAAAAAAAAATTAAGTCATCATTGCGGAAATCAGTGGTTTTATGATAAATGTTTCACTTTTTCCTGCACGGTTGGGGTTGTCACTCTCTTTAAATGGCATCTGAATGATTAATTGCACTGAGGAAACATTATGAATTTGTTTGCATATATCTTCCACGTAACAGATGTTTGCCAATCCATGCATGCCGTACTGTAGTAGAGACATTATAGATAGTCTTTGCATTTTTGTAAAAAAATGAGAAAAAAGCCTTCCCCATGTCATGATAAGCAACTGGATTTGGTTTTTTGGTATCAGTATGTAAAGATTCTGATCCAGAAATGATATTTTGGCTTGGAATGAGTCAGTGTTTATGCTTTCTAAGCTCCCTTAAATGCTGCTGCAGCAGGACCCTCGGCCAACAGCTCAAATACGGACTGAGGATTATCCCGCCTTTTCAACCATGCGAGCAACTTGCGAACAAGTAGCTCTCTGAGCTTCTGCGGTGGCCATCAGCCGCACACTAGTGTAACAAATGAAGGATAAACAAGGAACTGGGAGCTGGGAGGGAAAGGGGCCGAGGCAGCGGGGACGAGTATGGCGGACAGCGTGCCGTCTGAAGGCCCGGCCTCAGAGGGCCTGAGCTATTGGAGCTTTGTGCAGAGCTGTCCTTATCAGCATCCGACAGGAAATCTTCACACGCTGCAGCTGAGAGGACTTATTAAAAAGTACAGTTGGCTAATAAATATGAGAGTGCGTACTCAAAAAGGGAAGCGTAGACTGGGAAGAGAGTTTTTGTAGAAAGATAAGAAAAAACACTTCATCTGAGTAAGCAGTGGAAGGAAAACTAAAAAAAAAGTTAATTCAGGATTTAGCAACTATGGGCCAAAGTGGAAAGTTTTAAAAAGCCCTTCTTTCACAGGTACGTTCCCCCCCGCGTAGTAAAGGTACGTTCCCCCCCGCGTAGCAAAAGTACGTTCCCACTGTGAGCTGCGAGAGCATCAAAGCAACCGGAAGTCATTCATTCTCTATGAGAGGGCGCGAAGGGCGACGGGGCATGGTGCGATTTGGCCAGTGTGTGCGCCAACTTTATGGTAATGAGCTATGACGCAGCTTGGCGGCAACCAATCGGAATGTAGAGATGCTCCGCTATATAGAACATAAGCGTATAAACTTTTGTTCCGACCAAACGGTTCCCAAGCACGATGGAGGGGAAACTGTACTAAATGTTATCAGGGTATAAACTGTGAGACGGAGTGCGTCTCCGCATGTCGTCTTTACCCTCTAAACATGGTTACAAGTTCCCGTGTTTAGGCAACATAAAGCTGCGCATTTTAGAAACACACGTAGACATGCATTTTTGTACCGTGTTAACATGGTACAAATGTACATGTTAAAAAGCTCCTCCAGTACTGAGATATACCTGGGCAAAAGGGTTCAGTCTGTAATGCAGAATCTTCGGTAACTTTAACGTTTTTTAATGTATAGCAGTAGCATTTGTAACATAATTACTTTGCTTTAACAAATTACATCCTATCAGTCGGCACAAAGAGAAGCTGCAGGTTGTTTGCTTTGCAGCCGCTTGAATAAGTTTGCTAGACCCAGCATTGTGAACGGCTTTGTCCCCCCCTACTCCCCCACGTCAGAGAGCGTCCCCAGCACTAAGGCGGCCAGAGCGAATACTGATGCTCTCGCCGCCCACGGTGTGAACGTACGGTAAGGCTGCAATATTGTGCACCGCATGGCTAGAACTGGACCGGCATTAAAACTGGCACTGGACTTTTGGAGTCCCCATGATAAATTTTGTGAGCTCACATGCTCATCAACCCACCAGCAAAATGCCCGGTTTGCCAGTCCATCCCTGCCTGTTGGCCATCAGTGTTCCCAGTAAGTTTTCATTTGGTTTAGTTTCCTGTCAAGCCCACGTACTTCTAACAGAAACATCTTCCTTTTGTTATAGGCAGTCAGTCTGAAGATAAACAGAAGCCAACTTCTCCTCCATTCCTTTCCATTACATTTGAAATTACAGGTAGGCGTTATGGTCTGGCTCCTTTTATTCTCCATCGTTCTGTAGTGATGGCTTTGTGGCTACATCAGAAAAATAATATGTCTTAGATTCATTTATTCCAGCAAAGACACAGAATCATGCCGTTCTGTTCTGAACCAATTCAAAAGCAGGAGGGGAATTGAGTGAATGCCTTCTGGCGCAGAGCTACATTCCCAGTGGCGTTTTGTCCAGAACTGCAAGCTCCACTCTGACATTTAAAGGCCCCTTACCTCCTTACTTCACCTCTCCAAGTAGCGGGTAGCGTGAGAAAGGCTGGCAAACGGATCCCAATGCCCGCCTCTTCCGCCATTTATTCTCCTTTCTTTCATCTCTTCTTCTCTCCATCATTCTCTCCTCCCATTTCGTCTATCTGGCTTTACCCCAAAATCAGAAACACAGCAGCATCTTTGAGTTATTGAATAAATATTCATCTCTCACACAACACTGTTGCGTGAAAATCTTATTAACCCTAGGTAAACACCACTGCAGTGCCTGTCAACCACAGCAGAGGTGTATTCTGAGAAAGACGCTGCACTGCTCCTTACTGCACGTGTAAATCTTGCAAATATCATTTCGTTGCTGAGTTTAGTGTCACGCACAAGGAATGCCAAAAACAAACCACGGCAAGCCTAAGTCGACCTGTAAGTGGGTCTTTACCAAAGATAGTAACAGCTTTGTAGTCCGTTTATGGTTTATGTTCACCTTGGTTTGGAGACAAACAGATATACCAGTATTTACATAAAATCAAAACTTTTAGGTTTTAACGCCAGCTTGTTTAATTTATGTGAAAGAATCTGGTTATTAAATACTTTTTAGGGAAAATATTTCCATATTGCCAAACTACATTTTGCAGTTGTTTGACTAATAAATGATCTAGATTGCACTCGGAGCATGCACAACACAGTGTTTCCACTCGATGGCTTACCTTGCATATGCAGAGATGCAGTAGGGATAGTAACTGGCTCCCTGTGCATTTTTCTTGCCTGTTTTCCATTGTGAGTTAGAGGATGTTTTGAGTGATTGAAGACTCTATAGTTTTGGGCTGCATTTGCTTGGTAGAGAAACTTGATTTACTCAAAGCACCAAGAGGCCGAAGGCAGAGTGATTGTGAATCGTCTCTACAAATAATCGAGCTGCTGACTGAATCTCAGCCCAATACATAAACAATTTCCAGAGTGAAACATACATAATTTTCTACACCATATGACATGGTTAGAGTCCTTGAACAGTTCAGGAAGAAAACTTCTGTGGAAGTTTATGGCTTGATTGGCATCGCCGCAGACTATTATAAATGTGTTTGATTTAGAAGTTTACCAAAAGCCTGATTGGGTGGAATGTAAATATATGGCAGGGTGATGAACTACATAGCACATCACCATTAAATGCTGGCCCATGTACATCCTCCACATGGGCCAGGAGTGATCAATAAACAAACAAATGCATGTGCTGAGGCAGCAAAACCACTGGGCATGGGGGGTTGGGGGCACATAATTAAGGAAGAACACCCTGGAAAGAGGGACCGCACCATATGGCGGGGAAATAGAAACTCACGTCCAGAACAAGGTCACTCTGCAAGGAGACACTCATTAATCAGGCTTTGCTATGTGAAGTGGAGGGTTTGGAAGTGACGGGGTTAATGAAAATGTTGTCATGTTAACACCGAGATACAGCTCAGTCTTGCGTGAAACCTTCGGGTTTTTTTATACCTTTTCCTTGGAGATGGGCACATCACCTATAGCAGATATATTTACTATGTAGCTTTAGCGATATCTGTACCTGACATGCAATCTAACTTCTTCTCTTTCCAACGTTACGGGCTAAGATTCTGCCAATAAATGACACATAATCATTTGAATTAATTAATTAAATCCTTAAAAATTTACGTTAAAACACATAAAAAATTATATTTAACAATAATAATTACTGCTTGGGATTTGTTTCTGTTTTTCATCAGATGTGGTTAGACCTGACCTTCTCATGAAGGTTGTCTTCCATCCATTCTTACAAGGGACTTGGCAGAATCAAAAATGCGAGGTTGTTTCAGATAAATGTGTGTGTCTTGCAGGAATTTTAACAAACAAAAAAATACTTTCTAAATGTTAATGTTTTACAGCAGTGAGATACTGTACAGTGCCTTGTCTGCAAATTCATGGTCATGAACAGTGGCACTCGGAAATGTTAACATATTCCACTATGGGGCGGCATGGTGGTGCAGTGGTTAGCACTGTCGCCTCACACCTCTGGGACCCGGGTTCGAATCCCCGCCTGG
>JAODJX010000136.1:16818897-16833168 GCA_026776945.1 Isichthys henryi
TTGCTTCCGGGATAGGCTCCGGACCCCCCGCGACCCAGTAGGATAAGCGGTTTGGAAAATGGATGGATGGATAACAGTTATTTAAACATAATTTTTTTTGGCTGCCTAAGACTTACTGTACAGTACCGTGTGTGTGTGTATATATATATATATATATATATATAGTATGTAAGAAACACACGGAATGGCCCTCAAGGGTAGATCTGGGACTATTTTTTGTTGCCTCATTATAGCATATTGTTATATTGCGAGACCATTGACTGTTTTGTCCGAATCCATTTGCAGTTCTATCCAGTCATACAGCAGGAATCCTTGCTGGAATGTCCCAGCCGAGGCATTTTGGGATTTAAAGCAAGGCTGCTTTAGGATTTGGAATCGGACCTGCAGAATTTAGGGCTGTGTCCTCATTTGCTATGCTGCCTGCTGCCCAGACAGTATAGGCACCCACCCCCCGGCTCAACAGAATCTCACTGGCTTCAAAAATTGCCTCCTCTTGGAGCAGGAAGCGTTTCAGAGGCTGTGTCTGATTTGCACAGTAATAGACTCATTGTAATGTAGAAGCCTCTGGGTAAGACTTGATCCACCAAGCAATTGTCTGTATCCGGAAGGAGTTTTGGGGAAGCCAGATCAGAAGAGAGAGACAATCGCAACGAAGTAACTTGGCCTGCCACTGTATCTTTTGTTGTGTGGCCTCTGTTGAGTGTCTTCATCAAAGAGTTTTTGTTCCATCTTTAGATCCATAAGCAGAGATGGATAGCAGCATGTGGTGAACTTTCTGGACAGGGTTACGGTGATTTTTATTATTTTTCTCAGAATAAGGTCCCTGCGATGGAGGGATCCGTAAATTTACTGACCTTTTAACCTGCTTGCATCGTGTACCACTGAGTCCTGCATGGTATCAGTAACCTCTGCTGGCTGAGTAGCTTTAATAATGACTGGCAACCCATATTCCACTGGGATCCACCTAACAGGGCAACAAGACTGAATACATCCATAGTGGTTTGGCATACAATGTGCAGCATTGATCACTCAACTAAGTTTGCAAAAACTATATACTATAATAGTATTATTTATACTTTTTTATTAGCCTTTATGATTATTTATTCTCATTTTTGATAATGCCATATACATAACATCATACAGTAAGTTGCTGCCACAATTTATTAGTATTTATTACTGAATAATGAAATCATTTGCTGTCCCCATAACTTACAACTGTCATTGAGCCATTAGATTCTGATTGTCAGAGCACCACCCGATAGCCTTTCACATGGTTATATTGAATGAGCCCCCCCGAGCTGTCCTGATGAAGATTCACACTAGTGGCATGAAGCTCAGTCACCCGCCACACCCGTAAATGTCAGCACTTTTCGAAAAGGTACTCAGTGCTCCTGAAAACCAGCCGTCTGGTCACAGAACACGATCAGGGCTGCGTACCGAAACGGCAGTTACTTCTCTGGGAGGTTCAAGGCGTGTTTTTAATATAATGCCACCGGCAATTTGCTTCTGTTTACACCAATATTCGGAAAGTCAGCTGGGTTACAGCAACGTATTACACTCAGACCGGAGCGAGAAATTGTACCCGGTGCAATTTAGATTGGATGTAAAATAAATGATTTAAAAGAACATCATGGTGTGAGGTTAATTTCACGCTAAAGAGGAGTAGTGTTTGAAATGTCATTTGAAGCCAGGGCTGAGCCTCTTTCATTAATCTGTACTGTTCTGGGTGTCCTCCAGGGGGGGCTCCTTGCCCCAATGCCAGTTATCTGCAGGAAGTGCGGAGCTGCAACGCCCATCCCTGCACGGTTTACCACTGGCAGGCGGGCCTCTGGGGCCAGTGCACCGAGGATGCGTCCGCCTCCATGTCCAACGCCACCAACTGGAGCAGCGACACCGTCTGCGGCGTCGGCGTTCAGGCACGCAAGGTCATCTGCGTCCGGGTCAACGTGGGCCAGGTGCCTCCCAAGAAGTAAGCAGTAACCAAGAAATATAAAGGGGAGGGGCCACTGGGGCATTTGTCCCAGCTGAAAGCTGATTGGTCCTCAGAGTGCCCCCATCCCTGTCACTCACCGATTCAAAACACATTATTGGCTAATGATAAGGTTGGGCCCTCCGTGTGGATTATGATCCCTCTTATGTCTCCACCTTAAAAAAAATTCCATTAACACCCTTGAAAGTACGGGAACAGCTTGTGTTGTCGATTTTCTTTGAAATCGTGTCAGACTCGCCGCACAAGCTATCTATACTTCTGCTACAGGGAGTAAACACTGAAGGAGCCATGCTGTACTTTCATGGTTAGCTTAAAATTTGTCCAGCATCCCCCGTAATTCCAGCATAAATCTATGTGGCCGTCGTATAGACAGCTGTTTGGTTTCCGGCTGCCGGAGCGTTACGAGCTGATGTGCTGCAGGACACTTACGAGCGTTGAAAGAAACAAGTTAGAGACCCGCCAGAGGATTACTGTGTGCGATGAATCACTGGTTGAGCTTAAACCAATAAGAGCCCTAAGGGAGATAATAAAGCGACTTCTGGGGAATGACTTAAATGTATTTGTGTTTGACGTTGCACAGAGTCGTGGCTCTTATAGCTCAGTCCTCCAGCAGCGAGAAGGATTGGAGGCTTTAATGGAGTCTGGGTAGGAAGCTGAGGCACCCAGCATACTTCTGTTTTGTGTCTAGACAGATGTGATGATGTCCATCGTGATGCACCTGAAGAGATCACACTAAACTAAGTCAATACATGTGCTCCATCCCTTAATCAAAGCCGTGTCAATGGAAGATTACAGATGATCACATCTTGCATTGTTCTTCGCTGAGGGTGGCTGTTTTCCGTCATTTCACCAACACTTTAATCAACGAGGCTGTAGGTAGATCATTTTGAACAGGCATTATTGTGTCGATGTTATGTGATGTTTGGGGTCGCTGCTGAAAATGGAAGCTAAGAAACAGCTTAAGCCGGTAGCTGGTTTTAGCTGGTCTAAGATTGCCTTAGATGGTCAAATGCCTATTCTTGCTCATCTGTGATACTTTCACTGGGTGTGGCCCGCCTGTCGAGCTGGTATGACCAGCTAAACCAGCTAGAATGACCATCATAAGCTGAAAAATCAGGCAAAGCACACCTTAAGCTGGTCAGCTATCGTAAGTTGGCCAGACTTGGTTTTTCAGTGGGGATTTATGGAAACAAAACTGTTGCTACTGCTTCAGTAACCGCTCAGGAATATGATTTCAAATCAATATCGACCACAGGGCACTAGAAAACAAAGTTTCCTTCTGTAAATACATCTTTAAAAAGAATTAAATGTTGCAGACCATTTTAGATGCCGTGAATGATCAACGTGACATTTCGGTAGAGCTGGAATCTTAAAAACTTTTGAGAGTCATGGTTATTAAGTTAGAATAAGGCCTCTGTTTTCTGTATCAGTAAATGTGCTGAATCCAGGGGGCAGGAAACACGCAGTGCCGTCTTCCCAGGCGGACATCGGGTCTCAGTTCGCAGCAGAGGGATTTTGTTTCAGTCTAGTGGATTTTTCACTTTCACTGGTATTAAAAATAAATCTGTGCTTACAGCTATTGCTTTAATGCACTCCGGCAACATGGCAGCCGCCACTCAGACAGCAGCTGACTCAGACTGATGCTTTAGTTTGATCCGGAAAGAACCTCACTTGACATCCTGACATTACTCTCCTCGTGGGTGATCTGAAGTGACCGTGCAGCACTACAAGAGCTAGGGGTTCGACGTAGTATTATGCCAAGTCACGTCCATTCCAGCATTCAGATCATTGTCCTTAATTTAGCTGGACAATTCACTGGGTTTAAATTCATCCAGTAGACGAGTGCTGGCATTTTAAACAAGACGAGAGATTAAATTTAGACTTTTGCCCATATGCCTAGAAACTGTTAAAAATAATCTCATCCAACTACACTGATTATCTCACCTTTATATAACAAAATTGTGCAATATGAGCTCCACCAAGCACAAGTGAGTTTAATTCACTGCTGAAGAAGCCTCATAGAAGACTTTCTCAGGGTTACGTGATCTTGTTTCTGAACGCCTTAACCTCCATTTACATGAAAACAACCTATGCAGGGGTTCGCTGATCTCCAGAGGCAGTTATAATGTTGTCATGGGGTCTGTGTCGTCTCCTTCCTGTGAATTAAGTTACAGACAGGAAGTCCTTCTCTTTGCTGCAGGTGCCCCGAAAGTCTTCGCCCTGACTCCGTGAGGCCGTGCTCACTTCCTTGCAAGCGGGACTGTATAGTTACTGGCTTCAGCGACTGGACCGCGTGTCCGTCCACCTGCCCAGAAGGTATCACCATGATCATCTGTCAGATCATTACAACAAGCAGAATTATTTCTATTTAAGGAGTAACGTGGGAGTGTGGACTGTACTTTCTCCACTCCACTTAGTGATTAGCTGTTACTTTTGATCAGTCAACTTAGATAAAGGCGCTCCCCCATTACCGACAAAATGGAAATGAGTTTTAAATTACTCCTGCGAAAAACATCACCATCGATAATTAGCCTCTAGCAGAAGGACGACACTCATTTCCAGTGAAAGGAATCTTAATCTATTGCACAACAGTGTATACATACATATACTCGTACGCATGGACAGCCGCCTACATGTCCTGGTTTAAAGAGGCTTCCACTTTGATCTGCAGTCTTTCAGAAAACAGACATTTTTAGAAAATATTACAACAGCTATTACACAATGAAATTGCTTTATAGAAAATCTATGGTTTTTACATCAGCAGCAGTCATTAGCTAACATCATTAATACACAGACACTACAAATTGACTTCAGTTAGATTGGAATTTCTATTCTAATCAAGCCAATTTCGCATGTTAGGGTGTAAAGACAGGCTTTAGGTGAAATTAGTAATGCACTCTACATTGGTTAAAACCAGAGAACAGGAGCCTAAATCAATAACCCCTTTCAATTTCATTAACCAGCCTCTGACATGCTCAGAGTCCTAAGCTACATCTTTATCTCGACGATAGCAGAGGGCAGTGCATCATAGTACTGTACGCTACAACTGCCAATACCTTCACAGGAGACAAGCTCCCTATCATAAAACTCTGTTATTTCTGAACTGTAGCCATTTTTACTAGCGCGGTTGGATATTTGTACCTAGTCAAACCACTTTCTTCCTACTGGAAGAGTGGCAGACGGAAAATAATGAGGTAAATCTCAAACTAGGAGCGGTGGAAAAAACACAGGACTGTAGTGTCTGTCATTCATTGGTTAAAAAAAATTGTATTTGGAGGTGCAAGTGAGAGGGCGCAGCAGTCTCGGAATCGCATCATTATTCAGTGGCCAACCAATGGAGGCCAAGACTGTCCTGAAGTGCTTTATGAGGAAAGGACATGTGACAACCCACCTGTCTGTCAGGAATACAGGTATGAGTGCAGTTTAATACCAAACAAATGATCCCTGGCAATTGTATTTCTCTTACTGTTACCCTGTACCTGTTACTGTTATGCATGTATAGACTCTCCTCTACTTCCGAACTTTCACACATACCCTGTTTCCTATTTGCAACATAAATTTTTTTTTTCTGCGCGCCAATTCCGCCTAGTACGCCATCTGGCCGCTACTCCCGCCGCACAGCAGCGTAACGTACGTACTCCCAGCATCCAAGTTCTGTGTACTTGCGTATACCCTTAAAATTATGTTGAATGACGACTTACGAACATTTCAAATTACGAACGGCCGTTCGGAATGTATCTTATTCGTAAGTAGAGGAGCGTCTGTACTGTTACATATTTACAGTTGTGTTGATACTTATGTTATGTTGATACTTATGTTACAGATATGTTGAACATTGCTCCATTCATTATTACCAGTTCTACAGTATGAATACTTCGTTGAGTATATGTGCTACAACAACAGTAATAATGCTAATAGTAATTTGGCTTCGGAATGTTTGGGAAGTGTGGTGTACTGAGCGGGCATCTGAAGGTAGTGCCCGTGGCAGGTGGAAGACTCACAAGTGGCGGCGTTGCCAGTTGGTGCCCTGGTACATCCGCCAGGACAGCCCAGGAGCCCAGGAGAGCTGTGGGCCGGGCATTCAGATAAGAGGTAACTCCGAATGCACAGCAATAACCTCCACTAACGACCACTGTAAGACTTGAAATGATGTAAGGCAGCGCTGTCCACAGAACATGTATCGCAAGCAGTAATTAATTATGAAGTATGTGACTTGAAGGAGAGATTCAGACTGTGATGCTGTTCATACCTACTGTAGCTGTAAAGGGGGAGTCCAAGGTGAGCCGGACCCAAATAATCACAACCTTGCCCCCCCCCCCCCCCAGGCTGGACAAATGCCAATCAAAGATTTTTATATAATTATTTCATTATTGTAAATGAGCAGGAAGGATGCCAATTTTTTTTAGATGGAATTTTTGATCTGGTCTGTCTCACCCAAACCTCCCCCTCTCCCACCCCCCCAGCCTCCCTAGAAAATCCTGTGGCCCACTCCACAGCCCAGCCTGGTGCCATGGCTAAACTCATTCCAGACAGAGCTTAAATGCATTCATATTCAGAATTTTTAAAAAGCAAATAAGGGTCAGCAAATCATACAATTTTATTGCATATATTTTTGAGAGTATGAGGGGCGATGTGCAGGGGGTGTGTACAGCTGGCCAGAGCTGAAAGCTGATTGCCCCCTAGAGTGCCTCCTCGCTGTCATTCACGGATTCAAAATATATCATTGACTAATGATAAGGTTGTCCACTCTGTATGAATTATGGCCTCTCTTATGCTCCAAACCTTTGTGTGCGACGCGCCCAGTGTACGTTCATTATAGATAAGGACAAAGAAACCCTTTATCACAATTCTAGTCGTTCATAAAAACAGTGTGTTTCACTTTTTTAAGAACGTATTAAAAACATTTTTTGTTCTGGGCTGCGGGTTGCAGTCCGGAGGCAGAAGTATGACTGAACTCCAAGCATTTTATCAGCGTCAGAACACTCTGCACCTGTACTGGAACTGATGTGAAGCCGAGGTTTGGAGGCTGGCTGATAGACGTGTAAAGACCCCTCAACCCTGTCATTTACTATAAATATTGAAATATAGCGACGGTAGGTTAAAAGGCATGGAGGCTGATTGACAGAAGGCAATGGGGAATATGTGTAATGCGTGTTGATAAGGGAAATTACTGGCTGCTTGCACAAAGTATAAATTAGGATCTCCATATTTCCACTATAGATCAGAACATGGGCATCTCTTAACAATATAAAAAAGTGATTAAAATGTGGGGAAAAAAAACCTGTGTCTCAGTTAAAGGTGCAATTTTTTTGGGTACGAAGGATACAATTTACTAAATGAACTGACACAATGTAACAGAATAATTCCTCGGCCTGTGTATCGGAGATTACGCACCTCACACATTGTCCCCATAGAATCAGTGGAGATGACTGTAGGCAGCACCTCTTTACCATCCAGGCAGACAGCTATCATAGCAAAGTGGTTGGGCGCAAGTGGTCAACCCAGATGGAACTTAGTCCGACCCATTCGGCGTTGACAGTGAAGAATGCAGTCCAAACAAGAAGACTGAGCAGGTTTACGTGTGAGCATGGTGAGATGAATGTGAGGAAATGTGCTGTTGAGAGGCAAATAGATTTTCCTTTCTCGTTGTTTACTTGGTCTTAGCAACGCCACGGGTCATTGGAGAAAAAAAAAAATGTGGTTGAATCAGTAGTGCGATTTTGTCACCAAATGAATCGTTATGGAACTGGCCCACCTGACTTCCGCCGGCGCCCACGCTATGATTTCTGACTCCGCTATTGGCACCCTGGTAGTTCCTTGTTGTTTTCTGACATGCCTTGGTACCGAACACTGAATTATCACTGGAATGCAGTAATGAGGTACCAGAATGTATGATCCCTATGACAGATTTATGCAACTGTAAATTTGCGCTTGGAAACGATCTAACTGGCCTTATTATGTTACTCTCCTAAAGAGTATTTACATGTGGTCTTCACTGTATCTTACATCCTGAACCGTTCTCAGTTCTTTTTTAGGAACTTGAGTCCATGTGATTAGCTACAGCTGTTTTCTTTATTGTCGCTTTTGGCAGCTCGGCTGCCGGCAGAATTTCACACCGTTTCCTTCCCTCGCTTGTAACCCCGCAGCCGTCTCGTGTCGGGGGCAGGCGGGCGGGGCGGCCGACATCGCGGAATGCATGAAGCTCGCCGGCCCCCGGCCAGGTGTCACGCAGGCCTGCCAGCTCCCGTGTCAGGACGACTGTCAGCTCACCAGCTGGTCCAAGTTCTCGCACTGTACTGCAGACTGCGTGGGCGGGAGGACGCGGAAAAGGGCCCTCGTAGGTAAGGAATGCTAGCGTTTTTATATATATGTATATATGTGCGAATATATAGTAAATGAGCAGACTGTGGATAAAATATTGGAAACGCCAAGTGAAACGAATCACAATTACAGTTACAGCTTGGGCTGGTCGATGTACGTTCATGGAATTTGCATGTTATGCATGTGCAGTTGTCACATCACATGCGCCACGATAGTCACTTGGGTTGAGATCCGGTTTGGGCCGAATCTGATTTTTTCATAGCTTTTTGATTGTTCCTTTTCAAGATTATCTGGTATATTTAAAAAAATATTTTGCTCGAGCTCTTCAAGACAACCGTGATCATTCTTGTCTGTGCTGTTGGCCTCATCCTGCACCGTGTGGCTTGTTTGTGAAACACTGAACAAAAATGAGTGAAAAAGAGAAAAATGAACAAGAACTGGTTACCAAAAGACATCAGCCTTCTGCTGTATATACATTGAAAAAATGTTTGTGAATATTTTGCATTCCATAGAGAAGATATTGAGCAAAAGCAAGTGATTTGTTGGTACAACACAAACTCATCTGATGGACTCCATTGGTAGATGATTGTTGTATTTGGCTGTAGTTTATTTTGGTTACATTTTGAACTTAAATGTCACGTTATTTATCTGAATTTTTTCTAGAATTATGACAGCCACAGTCATAGATACAAGGTAAATCGCATATGGCTGAATTTCAATAAGCGATATGTGTGCGGCTACACTGCCTGGCCAAAAAAAAGCCACTGTTTGAATTTAAATCAGCAAGTAGCAAGTGCAATGTCATACCCCAATAAAGTGAAGTGAGCTGAGCACCTGAATCTACTGAACGGCCAGGTTATCCCATCAATGGATTTTTTATTCCTAATGGCATGGCTATATTCCCAGATGATAATGCCAAGATTCATTGGGCTCCAATTGTGAAACACTGGTTCAGGAGCATTAAGAATCATTTTCACATATGAATTGGCCACCACAGAGTCTTGACCTTAACCCAACTGAAAGTCTTTGAGATGTACGGAAGAAAACTTTGTGCAGTGGTTCAACTTGCTTGTCGTCAATACGTGATCTTAATCTGGATGCAAATCTGGATGACCATAAATGTCGAGATATTGCATAAGCATGTGGAAACAATGTCATGACGAACGTGCACCGTAATCAAAGCTAAAGGCGGTCCAACGAAATATTAATGTGTGCAGCTATTTTTTTGCCCTCGCAGTGTATAACAGTGTGTTTCTTGGGTATTTTGATAAGTGAATTTTCAAAACAGCACGAAGTAACTAATGAAAAGGCGTGAGAGTCTGAATCGAAGGTGTATCAGGTACAAAAATCAGAAAAGTTGCTTAGCGTGTCAAGGGAAACAGTCTCAAAAATCACATCAGCTTGTGCCAAAAACAGACAAGCACCTTCACTGAAGAGGAAGGGCAGCAGCATGTTGAAGTTCAGAGGCAGGGATAGAAGGACACTTAACAGCAAAGATGAAAGACGGTAGAAAGGTAGGGTGTCGAGATTTACCATAGAGTTGAATTGACACCTTTGTACACCAGTGATAAGAGAAAATGCACTGCACTATCTGAGCTAGAATTTATGACTGGGCTGCTCTTTGGAAATTGCTTGTATTTAAGGTCAAAGCACAATGACGTATCACCTGGTAGGGCGTGCAAAAAAAAAAATCCGTGAGCGAAACCCCTAGAAAGTTGGTTACTTTTTGTCATGATATGGTGCAAACATAATTCCCTCATGATGTCCTCATATTCCAAGATGACAATGGCCTAAAGACACAGTTAAACAAATTGAAATGTGGCTTCACGAATATAGGATGAAGTCAAATCCCTGCCAATCGTCAGATCCAAACTTTTCTGAACCTTCGTGGGAAGTTTTGGAGCTCAGAGTGCAAGGAATATTTCTACCTCTTTCATCCATCAAAGACCTGGAGGTTTTTATTCTCAGAGATATATTTATCTCTGTATATATTAATATTTATACATATTTATTTATATCTCTCATGTAAGCAGTATGCTGTAGTGCTGTTTTACTCACTGACATTATTTACCTATAAATTTTAAATTAGAACTCAAATAAACTTGCATATTTTTTTCAGAAATACAAAATATATAGAGGATGAAGTGGATAAACCTTAATCTGACAAAATAAATAAATTAGAAATACAATTCTAAAAATAACTTAGAAGTGAAAAACTTAAGACACTTTCTGGAAAAGAACATGAGCATCTCTGCAAGAAAAGCTGTTTTGTTCATTTCGGTTTTCTGTAGTTCGTGCAACATGTAAAGTACTTTGACTGTATTTTGACTGCATTGAACAGTAAAATTAACCGTCGAACGCTTTTGTTCCACCAAAATCCAGGGAAGAGCAAGAAGAGGGAGCAGTGTAGGAACCCGCAGACGTACCCCCTGAGTGAGACTCAGTACTGCCCCTGTAACAAGTACAGCGCCCTGCCTGTGGGCAACTGGTCAGACTGCATCCTTCCTGAAGGCCGACTGGAGGGCTTACTGGGAATGAAGGTGCAGGGAGACATAAAGGAGTGTGGTCAGGGTTACCGCCACCAGGCCGTCATGTGCTATGACCAGAATGAGCGACCTGTGGAAACATCACGCTGCAACAGTCACGGTGAGCCGCATTTACTGTGGATTGCACGGTCCACATTGAATTGTGTTTCGCCCGCCGTTTCACTACCCCTAATCTAAGGTCTAGAGGTCATTTTGCTTTACAAAACACATGCTAAGCAAATAAAATTGCAAGAAAAAAAAAGTAAGCGATTACAGAATAACAAACCATAACCAATCGGCATGGAGCAAAGAATGTTACCTTTCATGTAAACCATACACCAGTTTGATACTTGAAACAGTGTGTTTATACTGAGACGAGGTCAGGCCAGTGGGCATGTGCAGGGGCCTGCACTTACAGCAGAGTTTAGAGGGATTCATGTTCTCCCACTTGGCCTGTCCATCCTGCTAACCTTAACAGCATGTTGGGACTATGCACCAGTTGATTATTCCCCCAGAGGCGGCCTTGCAGATTAGTGGGTGTTGTTTATTGTGAATTTCAAGGGAAGGAATCAGTGTAAAAGGAAATGCTGCTTTTAGCAGCCGTGAAATGCACCTTGAGCATGGAAGTTTGATATTGTTCCTTGTTGTTGTACAAGAAGAATCCTGCTAATGCAGATAACCAAACTGCAGAGGCATTTCAAATACATCTCATACATAGTCATCCTGGATGACAGAGGCAGGGTTCATGTGAATTTGGAGGGAGTACAATTGGGTAGAGGCTGGTGGATTTCTAGAAGTAGGGTTCATATGGGTATGGAGGGTATAGGATTAGCTAGAGGCAGTCAGATATGTAGAGGCAGGGTAAATGTGGTTATGGAGGGTATAGGATTTGCTAAAGGTAGTTGGATATGTAGAGGCAGGGTTCTTGTGGGCATGGAGGGTATAGGATTAGCTAGAGGTAGATGGATATTTAGAGGCAGGGTTCCTGTGGGTATGGAGGATGTAGGGTTTCCTAGAGGTAGATGGATATTTAGAGGTAGCACTCATGACAGAAGGACCCAATAAAGAGTGGCTAGGGGGCAGCGAGGAATGACATGGGGCTCATATAATGACAGTGAGTAATAAGACTCTGTGCTTTAAGTAATATTGGCAGTTTGTTAGTAATGTCTGCATGTCATTAAAGAGTGTGCTAGGAAGGATTCACTGAGCTAGCAGTAAAAATAAATTCTGCAGTAGATAAAGCAATTATAAATGAAACTGAGATCATTTAAATATAGAGCATTAACTGGAGAAATCAGACATTGCATTATGCACAGAGTTTTTGCTAAACAAATAGCATAATCTAAACAGGGTCAACTGGTTTTCTCTTTCGCATACAACCTTATTAGCTTGAGAAGGCTCTCCCTCAAGCTATGATTAGAGAAGTGACACTCAATAACACTTAATGTGAGAAAGCCACCCCCCCCCCCCAGCAAATGGTAGAGGTGCTGTTAGTGCTGCAAATTGGTATTTGTGATCAGATAAAGCTTTGCTCTGTGAATTTCAGCTGGAGGGAAATTGTTTGTTCATTGTTTTTCTTGTTAGATTTTTTTTCACAGACATAGGATATTGTCAATTTAAAACATACTCAAACGCTGTAGGTTAATGCAAAAATAACTTAAACTTTCTGTGTGGCTCTTACACACCAAATATCTACCAAAAT
This sequence comes from Isichthys henryi, assembly GCA_026776945.1. Taxonomy (NCBI): domain Eukaryota; kingdom Metazoa; phylum Chordata; class Actinopteri; order Osteoglossiformes; family Mormyridae; genus Isichthys; species Isichthys henryi. The sequence goes on from JAODJX010000136.1 coordinate 16,831,436, forward strand.
AACAAGCACAGTATAATTCTACAATTTATTGCTGCAAAACCTTCTTTCAGTCCAGTATAAGAAATTCCCCCTAAATGTCACATGATCCGCTCGAATTTCAAATGATTTTTTAATATAGAAGCTTTGTATAAATATTTAATTCTGGTATATGTATAGCAGGTGGTTCAGTGAGTTGTACTGTTGCCTTATATTTCTCGGGTTGGGGGCTTGAGTCTTGCTTTGTGCGGATGGAGTTTGCCTATTGATTGCTGCACGCATCACCTCTGGGTTTCCTTCTGCAGTCCAAATAAACATCTAGGGGACTGGGAATCTCTGAACTGCCCATAGCATGTGATAAGACATGTGTATTGTGATGGACTGGTATCCCATCCGATACATTTACATATCAGTGCATAACCATAGACACGGGCTGACTTCCTGAAGGATGTTTGACCCCGGCGTGGCCCCCCTGGCTTTAGGGTATATAGAGGAGGCGTGCATCATCGCCTGCCCCTCAGACTGCAAGCTCAGTGAGTGGTCCAACTGGTCGCGCTGCAGCAAGTCCTGTGGCAGTGGAGTCAAGGTCCGGTCCAAATGGCTGAGGGAGAAGCCGTACAACGGTGGGCGTCCGTGTCCCAAACTGGACCACATCAACCAGGTAAAGTGTCACCGCATGTGCTCAGTGTGATCATCCACATAGTGAACAATGCATAGTATCCATCCATCCATTTTCCAAACTGCTTATCCTTCTGGGTCGCGGGGGGTCCGGAGCCTATCCCGGAAGCTATGGGCACCAGGCATGCATAGTATCATTTACAAAAAAAGTACACTATATATGTATTTTCATATTTTTTTTATTTATATGAAAGAATTATTGTAATTATGCATTACAAAATGTATATGCTTGGCATTTTTTGGATACATTTTATAAAATTTTATGAACAGATGCTAGAATGAAAAATTTTATGATGATATTCAAGATATTTTACATGAACCTGGTCCATTTCTGATCACATTGAAAGATAAAGAAATGATTAAACATTAAAACAATGCTTTATCTTCCAGTACACTTGCATTATAAAAAGCTTTGTAAACTGCTTCTCACCATTTTAATTTTTCCCGTTAATGAAATTTCTCCCTGCTCCACTTCTCATATGGAAAATGCTTCACCAACAGGCACAGGTGAGCAAACTAAATATGTGATACTGTAAAATAATTGCGTCGATAACCATCTGCGCATTCTGTATGCTTGTATATTTTATCCATCCTGTTCAGTGCCCTGTGGATGGACTCCTCATATGTTTCCTACTGTTTCCTGTTATGTTTGTGTGATGCCAGGTGTATGAAGTGATTCCCTGTGTCAGTGACTGCAGCCAGTACATGTGGGTGGCTGAACCCTGGAGCAGCTGGAAGATCAGCAGTGTAGACCAGAGGAACTGCGGGGAGGGGGCCCGGACCCGGAAAGTCCGGTAAGCGGTGCCTTGGGTTTTTTTAAATTTTGCTTTGGTTGCCATCTGTGCAAGTATTATTATTATAGCTGCACTGCAATGTTGCTTTTCACAAAGCCCATCTTGCTGACTTTCGAGACACACGCATATTCACATACACAGCTGAGAGCAAAGCTGGGGTCTGAGAGCTGTGTCAAGCCATTTAAGCAGCACCCCGGAAGTATTTTGGGGGGGGGGGGGGGGGGAGGGGGGGGCACACAAGGGTCCCCCCAAAAGGGGGAGGTGATGTTTGGGGTGGGCCGTGAA
>JAODJX010000136.1:16848486-16860099 GCA_026776945.1 Isichthys henryi
GGGTACACGCTGGACAGGGTACTGGGCAGTATAGGACACAAGGCAGGGGTACACTTTGGACAGGGTACTGGGCAGTATAGGACACAAGGCAGGGGTACAAGCTGGACAGGGTACTGGGCAGAATAGGACACAAGGCAGGGGTACACGCTGGACAGGGTACTGGGCAGTATAGGACACAAGGCAGGGGTACATGCTGGACAGGAGGCCAGTCAATTGCAGTGCACATATACACATAGTCAGAGACAAAATCATACACTATGGGCAATATAAATATCCCAGTTCATGTATGTAATTATCTATCCATCCAACTGCTTATTTTGATTTCGGGCTGTGTGAGGCCCTGGAAACAATCCCAGGAAGCATAGGGCACAAGGCAGGAGATAAGCAGCTTATAAAATGGATGGATAAGTACTAATACTGTGTGGATTCTTCTAAACTTCATTGCATTGCATCATAAGGAAAATGAGTAACTCACTCTTTGGATGATCAGTAATTTCTGGATGGTTTTGAACTGTGGTTCCACGTTCTGCTGCGTGCAGCAGGGCAGGGGTTCTGCATGGGTGGGCGCAGGCGGGACGTCATTTGTGTGTGTGTGTGCCGGAGGTGTGGCCTGGTGAGGGGCCACCTATCCTTGCTCCTCTCTGCGCCACATTCCGATTCGATTCTTATTCTATAAACGCCGGTCGGTGGGTATTTGGAACCGTCTGACGGTCACAGTTTAAATATGCATCTGTATCCATCGAAAACATAGGGTTCTGTACCAAATGAAAGACAAAGCCACGCCTACAGAAGGAGGTGCTTGTAGGTGGCAGGGGCGGGTCCCGGCCCTGACATTATCACCACGCCTCCCTGTCCTCTCGCGCCACCAACATGAACCCTCTCCCCCCTTCGCTGTGCTCTGAGCCCAGCCTGTCCCCCTGCATGCTTTCAGTGACACAGTGGCCCAGCTGACATGTTACCAGCTGTGGGTCCGGCAGCCTGGTTCACACACACACACACACACACACACACACACACACACACTGCTATAATCTTCTAAAGCTTCACAGGTCAGTCATGCATGCACACAATCCGGCTAGGTTTTAAACACTTCAGTAATTTTCCTAAAATATTGCTGGTACTCAACACTCAACTGGCAAAACAAACCCTTTCGAGCTTTAATGTTCTTAAATTAATGTGTAATGTGTTGCCTCATGCCTCCAGTGCTGGGGGGTAATCCCTCCCCTACTCTCTCTACACGGAGCTTGCTTTCCCTCCCCCATGAGGTACAGGTTAATTCCAGGAACTCTGGTCTCTTCCTGCCATTCCAAAAACATTCACCTCTGAATTGCCTGGAATGGGCTCCAGGCTCCTCCTGACCAGGTTAAGCCATTGGAAGATGGATGGATTCTCATATTTACTTCACTTGTGCATTCAAATGTTGTTCGAGGCCTCCTGATAGTTGCAGTCCAGTAAATTCTACCTGGTGTTAATGTACATTCTTGCATAAAATGACTCTTCGCGATGTATCCAGCTTTGAGAGATGGGATCATGGTTAACATTCTTCATTTTAACAGAACTGAGTTTTTTTTTTTTTTGTCACTGGGGGCATACAGCTGTGACAGTAAAATACATTAAGCAGAAGAAGTAAGTGGGTAGATAGATGGACAGATAGAGGGATGGATGGATAGATACAGTAGATAGATGGACAGATAGAGGGATGGATGGATAGATACAGTAGATAGATGGACAGATAGAGGGACGGATGGATAGATACAGTAGATAGATGGACAGATAGAGGGACGGATGGATAGATACAGTATATAGATGGACAGATAGACGGACGGATGGATGGATAGATACAGTAGATAGATGGACAGATAGACGGATGGATGGATAGATACAGTAGATAGATGGACAGATAGACGGATGGATGGATAGATACAGTAGATAGACGGATTGTCAAGCGCATGCTTCTGCTGAGCATGAGTCCCCTTCTAGACTAAGTTGTTTCTCTGATGGTCATCTCAGGAAGAGCGCTACAAAATTACATTAGCCTCTTGCTAATCAGTCGAGCTACAGACCCCAGAGAACTCTGCATTAGCTATGCCTAAGAGGTTACCACTAGAGATGTATATACAGTAACGTGGCTTTGGACTCGACCAAGCGGCACGCCCTGTTCAGATCACACTAATTCTTCAAACTGATATAATTTCATCGGGTCTTAGATATGCCTTGTATTTCATTAAGGGTTGGAATAAAGAGAGTCCTGGAGGGGATACAGACATTACCAGAAAAAATCCAAATTGGATTGGACATGCTTTGGGAATCCAAGGGGATAAAATCCTGTAGGAATTGAATTTATATAATCAGATCCAGTGGCAGCTGGTGGTCTTTCAAACGAACCTTACTAACATACTAACAAACCTTACTAATGAAACAAACTCAAGAAAACTATATTTATGTTTTTTTTCAGTAGAATATGTACAAATAAAAATGAAAAGACTTCACTTGCCAAAAATCCATATGGAATTCAGCTTGAATGCTATGATGCCGAAATATGATTTCAAAACGCTGTCAGTCAAAAAGAGGTCCACCCCTTTTGATAGCTCCTCCAATCATCATGCAGCAGCCCAGCGTCCTGCCCCGCCCACTGCCCCATTTACTCCCAGAGACGCTGCGCTTCCCTGGAAATGACACTTTGAAGCATATGTCCAATAATTGTCTAGCTTTGCTGCCCTGAAAACAGAAGCTGCACTTCAATGGGATTTATTGGATCGAGCTGCCACGAGAATGTAATGTATGAGAAAAAAAATCACGTTACATGACCTGGAAGAAATTATTTCTGATTCTGAATGAACTAGCCATCTTCTAGCACGCTCTTTGTAACAGCAATGTAAATACAACAGGACATATCTGGCAAATTTTAGAGGAGGCAGAGCTGCCCTTGTGGTCCTAGAGCAGTCGCCACAGGTCAGATCAATGTTTTCATTTAGTCTTTCCGTTCTATGAAATGGCACCACTTTGAGTTGCTTTAAAACTTTCCTCCTCCAGGTGACTGCTACTTAACGGAGTGGACTGCTTGGAGCCCCTGTCAGGGCAACTGCATTAAAGGGCTGGAGCAGGGCTTCGGCTCAGCCCAGGTGCGGTCCCAGTCCGTCATCGCCCAGGAGCCTGAGAACCTGCTGCAGTGTCCCGAAGAGGTGTGGGAGTCCCGGCCGTGTGCAGGTGAGCCTAGTGTGGGGGTCCTGGCCGTGTGCAGGTGAGCCTAGTGTGTGGGTCCTGGCCGTGTACAGGTGAGCCTAGTGTGGGGGTCCTGGCCATGTGCAGGTGAGCCTAGTGTGGGGGTCCTGGCCATGTGCAGGTGAGCATCGTGTGGGAGTCCCAGTTATGCCCAGGTGAGCTTTGTGTGGGAGTTCCAGCCATGGGCAGGTGAGCATCGTGTGGGGTACCCAGCCGTGTGCAGGTGAGCCTAATGTGGGGGTCCTGGCCATGCGCAGGTAAGCATTGCCTTAATGTGGAGGATCGGTGCTCCAGCCTAAATCACAACTTACCATTTGGCTTAGTTACAGGATCCTAAAACAGATAAACTGATTTATGCAACTATGCTGTCTGCTAATCTCAAAAGCCCCCATAACAGAGACCATCGCCTTAGCTACTACTTAACAGCGCTGTGTGGTTAGGGGTGACCTACTTTCTTCCCATCGCTGTAGGCTTGCGAGAATTTGCAGCCTTGTGTTGTGTGAGAGACTCTGTGACCGCACACCATTCGTAGCACGAAATGAAAGGAGAAAAACTGTTTGTGAAAGCAAGCTGAACGCGTTAAGGTTTTCCATCCATCCATTTTCTGAAACTGCTTTTCATATTCTGGAGGTTATAGGCACAAGGCAGGGAACAACTCAGGATGGAGCGCCAGCCCATCACAGGGCACACTCACACACCATTACTCACTCACTCACTCACACACACACACACACACACACACACACACACACAATCTGGTAACTCCAATTACCCTCAGCATGTTTTTGGCCTGTGGGGAAACTGGAGTCCCCAGAGGAAATCCCACAGCAACATAGGGAGAACATACAAACTCCACACACATGGTAGAGACATGAACCAAGGTGCTAAGCACTGTCCTGACCCGCGTTAAAGTATTACTAGATGACAGCAGGCCATTTTGGTTGCTCTTCAGTCCTGTCCACTAATTCTGTCCTGTCCACCAATTTACACTGAATCAGGGACGACAGTATAAGAGAATTTATTGTTTCGAAATTGGCGGCTTTCCTGCAGAAGTAGAGGTTGAACTCTTGAAAGTTTTTTTAAAACCCTGAAATAATGGCCAACAGTTCATTGGCCTCGGGCCAAAAATCTTCTGAAATCCCTGCCTTGAGTGAGACCTGTGGTTTGGTTTCCTTCCCTGTGGGTCTGGACTCGAGATATTAGGACCATCCTCCCACACCTGCTTTCCCTGCTCACTGTCTTATGTGGCCCTTTGGCTGGTCACACTGCTCTCAGTCTGTGCTCCAAAGCATAAGCACTCTGAGTGGCGACATCGTGCTTCTCTTTCCTCCACACAGATGGACTGTGTTACAAATATGAGTGGATGACTGGAAAGTGGACGGGTTCCTCTCGACTCGTGTGGTGCCAGCGTTCCGATGGATTAAACGTGACTGGTACCTCCCTCCTCATCTATGGCCTTCCCCCATATCCAGCGTTACGTCGTACTCATATTCTTGCATTGTTGTATAAAAGCCTTTATTAAAACTCAGTTTGCAATTCTTTGGGTTTGTACCTAAAATTCTACAAAATTAACACTTCCACATGAATCTGAGCTGGACATTTTTAATTGAACGATCTGACTTGTGTTGAAGGAGGGTGTCCTATCAGCAGCCAGCCGGCGTCTGAGAAGTCATGTGACCCACCATGTGACAAGCCACAGACATACTGCACTGAGGTAAGACAGAGCGATGTGTGCAAATGTACTCTTTCCTGTCTCTGTGGAGCCATGTGTGTTGTGTGATTAATATAATGGGAGGTGGAGCAACGCTTAGCATGATAAACATAATTCGATAAAGAATGAAATCGTCAGGGCGCAGAATCATAAGGGTTCTAGGAAATGTTTTATTGCATCTGTTTAAGGACACTTGTGAGCTAGCATCCTGAGCAAACGTGCCTGAGCACACATCAAACCGTGAGTGTGTATTCCACTTAACATTTTCATATTCTGGACATATCAGTCCCAGCTGCCCTGTTATGACTCTGCCGTCAGGATGAAGTAATCGAAACAGCACAACATGTCACTCTAAATTCAGCTAGAATGACCTGATGCCCTCAGTAAAATCAGCCTGGAGTGCTATGCTCTCACTCATTTTCCTTCTGTGTGTGTTTGCATGAAGGAGAATAGGATTAGCATTTCCACTTTGACCCATATATAACGTTTTAATAGAATTATTGACTACAAACAGGTAACTACCATTTATAAACCTGGAATTGTAATAAAGTAATCAATAAGGAACAGAAATTGTTCATAATCTTTATGCACAAGCAGTGCCATGTCAATAACTAGTTTTGTTGTCGAGTCTAGTTTTCAAACTTCCAGATGTTTTTGAGTGAAGCCCTTCTGTAATTGCCATAGGTTGAGCTGACACATTCATACCAGGAGGTCACTCTCCATCACTGGGGAAGCTAAAATGTATCAGAGCTAATATTGCAGTGTGTCCTGTATACCACTGTGTGAGGGACACTATTAAGAAGGGATGTAGAGTCCAGGAGAGGCAGAGAATATTTCAAGTCGTGTTATTTTAGTCATCTGCAATATGGACTAGTTTATTCCTTTTTCCTTAGGCTAAATATCCATTCATCTTGTTACAGCCTGTCATTGGTTAATGACTCTGTCAATCATGAACTTTCAGGTTTTTGCATAGGTGGATGCTGCCTCTTTGTACACTAAGGGTTCTAAGAGTTTATAAGATTATAAGAGTTTGTCAGAGGCACCAGGTACGTGCATGTGAAAATCCACAAACCCCAGCTCACCAGCCCTCCCTCCACAGCCTCACCTCTCTGAAAACACTCTCTGCTCATTCAAGCAAAGACCTGAAACGCAGGATATTGAAGAGCGTCCGGCAATAGAGAACGGCTGGTTTGTGGCGTCGGCCTCGCTGTGCTGACTGGGCTGGTTGCACGGATGCTGCCTGACACATTAGTCCTCTCGTTAGACGTCAGTCCTGCACAGCAGATACCGTCACTGCTGACTGGTCTCCCAACTCCCTTCCCCCATCTCCAGGCAGGCCTGTGTGCTTGTGAGGAGGGCTACACAGAAGTCATGAGGTCCGATGGCAGTCTGGACCAATGCATGCTCATCCCTGTGTTGGAGGTCGAGAAAGCTGATGTCAAGACTAGCTGGGCGACGTACCCCACCCAGGCCACTCCTGGTCATCCAGCCGGTTTTGACCATGACTGGATCCTGCAGCCTTTTGGACCAGGTGAGTCATTCATGGTGAAGCTGTAACTCTGTATCTGGTCAAGTACAGTAATGACACACTGGGCTACCGAAACATTAGTGACTCCTTCCCAATATTGTCCTTTATCCCAGTTTTGCCTCAGTTCATCAGCGCATAGACTCCATAAGGTATCGAAAACCTTCCATGAGGATACTGACCCTCATCGACTGCAAGGCTTCTCACAGCTGTGTTGGATGCTGGACCGTTCCAGATGCAGTGGTCACACAGGACACTGCTTGAGAAACATACAAGGGATGTAGTCCTGAAGACACTCAGTCTGGAGAGCCTCATACTTATTATTACACCCAATTCACAGTTCATTTTCTTGCCTATTTTCCCCTCATGCTCACAATGCACATCTTGAGCCCTGCAAGTCCTTTGTGAATTTGCCTCTAAGCGGATTTAACCAATCGATCAAGCCCTTCACCGGAGTAGCACTGTCGTCTTTACCTGGAGTAGGCGTCCCTAATGTTTTGCACACTCGGTGAAGTATGTAAATAAAGAGTAGACTGACTCGCTTCCTCATCCCCGCCCCCCTCCCCCCGCCCGGCAGATGGACTCCTGAAGACATGGGTGTACGCGGTGGCAGCGGGGGCCCTGGTGCTGCTCATTTTTATAGCCTCTATGATCTATGTAGCCTGGTAAGTTCTTCCTTTCCGCGGGCTCCCTGGTCCCCCCCATCCCATTTGGGACATTCCGCTGCATTTCCATTCCCGAGTTTCTCCATTTTATTCGGAATTTGCCCTCTCCGCCGCCACTCTTCCCTTACCAAACCCGCACATTTTTTTTTGTTTCCACCTGACCTGCGACCAGCAGCGGTTTCTATGCAAGCCGCCGGTCAGCCTCGGCCCCGGACCCCAGCTCGGTGTGGGGGGGCCAGAGCATCCACGAGTTGACCTTCATGTGTCCAGATCGCCAGGAGCCCAGCGAGCCTGTCAGTTACAGGTGCTGACCCTGTGACCCCCCCCCCCCCCTTCCCCATGTCGCATACCCCGTTTGGCCAGCTACACGGAGTTGCTGGTGCAGGTGAGCAGGAAGTCCCACCCACCTTCCCTTTCAGAGCTGTGGTCTGCTTCACTGGGTACCTCCACTCCCAGCTGGTGGTCAGACTGCAGCCCCTGTCTGTTTTAGCCATATAGCTAATGTCAGTGGTACCTTTCACCAATTGTGGAAAAAAATGAAAGTCATTACATGACACAGACCTCACATAAACCCATAGACTTAGACGTAAACAGTGGGTAATTAACTGGTATCATTAATTAATTTCTGTATAATCAGTGTTCTGAAGACCTGATTGAGATCTGGAGACTGGTCCAACAGGAAATATTCTTTGGTGCTACACTGACATCTAGTGGTCAAATAGAGGCATTACCGGTTGTATCATTTTCTGAGTCTCCGTTCTCTTCAATTCCATCTCATTTCTATCAAAATGTATTTTTTTAATAATAGACTTGAGTGTTTTACAATCTCTCACATTGTATGCGTGTGTTCATCACCATTAAAATAAAACCAATGTGTGCATGAATAAATGAATTTGGGAGGCATTGCTTAAATTTTGTCTGCGTTGGTGCTGAAGTATTAAGGACTACGAGATAAACCCCAGTCACATTGTAACACAGTGACCTTGGCTCTTAATGTACATTCTAATTATTGCCAGATTTGTGAAACTATGTCAAGAAATGCTTTTGTGAAAGACTTGGCTGGTGGTTCTCAAGTTCATTTCTTGGCTACTGAAGCCTGTGTAGATCAATGTAAAATCGGCCTAAAGCAACATGAGAGAATAAAAAATAAATTATACAAAAGTGTGGATGTCCATCCATGATCATTTCCGTGTTTTTCACATAACTAACCAAACCTGAATGTTTTCCTATATGTCTAATACAAACATAAAACATATTAAGCCATCGTCATGAAAATTATGTATTAGAATAAAACACAAACTCACTTAAATTACAGCTACAGTATCTATCTATCTATCTATCTATCTATCTATCTATCTATCTATCTATCTATCTATCTAAAACACGACTGCATTTTGCCTCCTTAGTGGGTGTTCAACATTTTGTTCTACACTTTTCCATGAATACATAACACAACGCATTCTCAACACTTTTCTCTTTGTTGGTTCCTCCAATTTCCCAATTAACGCCAAACTTTCAAAATAACACGACTCTACGTCTTAAAAGATGGAAAGGGACATTTTTTCAGGTCCCTACAAAGATCTGTGAAAGCAGCCAAAAGACGAAAAATACCAAAATCCACAGTCCATATAGTACGAAAGTTCTGAATGTTTTACTTGTTTTCAAAAATGTTTTTGTTCTACAGAAATATGTCTTATGAAATATAAATCCCATTCTTAAAATATCGACTTAAGTTATTTTCAGTGTCTCAGTTTCATTTCTGACACAATGAAAACAGCCATTTTTATTCAGGCATGGGCGTCGTACTAAAACTTGATCATTTCCTTGTTGTTCCCAGCAAAAAGCCAAAGAAATCCCAGAAAAGACAAAACAACAGACCGAAGCCGCTGACTCTGGCCTACGACGGCGACGCCGACATGTAGAAGGGTGACTGGAAGCATAAATCATTCTCCTTCTGTTACGACCTACTATGGCGGATTCACTTTTAAAACTGGGAAGGCAAACATAACGTTAATTTTGGCAAAGTGACATCGAAGAAGAATTTGAAGCAGAAGAAAATGACTCACTCCTTCACTTCTTGTTTGTTTGCTTGTTTATTTATTTGAAATAAGACTTATAAAATGCAGAGACTAAAGCGAAACTTGCCTTTGCATTTCCCTGCTTCACATTTAAATATTTCCATGAGAGCAGCCGCTGTTGGTGGCGATGTGGCTTAGCATCGCTGACGGATGCTGAGGGACATTTTTCCATGTATACTAGTCCTGCATGGGGAGGGGTGGGGTGGGGTGGGGGGATTGCTGGAATCTTCGATATTTCTCGATTTTAAATGCAAAATTTACACATTCAACACTAGATCTTCTCTATTTCACGCACAATAATGCACTATATTAGTGCAGCAGAATATGCAGCCCTATTCAGTAGATATTAAAAATACATATTATTATTATTATCGTCACTTCAGTTTAGTACATTAATGGAAAATAGTACTTCAGTTGTGCAAGATGGTGGAATGGGAAGAAATGTAAAAATGTGTACAGACCTATATATATATATATATATATACACATATATGTATATATTAATTTTTGTTATTGTAACCTTTTTTAAGTTATTTTTTTTTGTAACTAGAAGTCTGATTTCTATCTTTTTTTCAGCCCAGATTACTTTGTGTGCTTTCAGCCATGTGTGCTTGTTCTGTTATATTGAGGCCTCTGTGCATTTGTTTAATGCTTATTTGTCTGTTTGGTTTTTGACAGCTGGCTCTTGTAATTCCACATTTAGGTGGAACCTTTTCCAGGCGGTCCCAGACTATTTTCAAGATTTCGTCTTGTGCAAGTATCTTCTTCAACAGCCAATAGCAACATTGTTGATGTGTTTTTTTGTTTGGCAGAACATTCACAGCAGACGTCACACAAGTTAAGACTCCAGGCCAACATTACATGTAAGCTTAAAAGCCTCTCACAATATTTAAGAGCGTAAGACTGTAAGACATTACAAAAGATGGCTTGGCTGTGATGAGTGTAGTGCTACCCGAAAACAATATAACATGGACAGTAACCTGACTTCATGTGAAATTATTTTACCTAAATAAGATTTTATATGTATTTAGTTCCACTGAATGATACGACTAAAATTACAAGTGGATAAAATGTTAAACCATTTGATAGCATGATTGTTATTGGTACTTTTCAGTTTTCTTTTCAAATATTTATATAACTGTATTCACCAACTCAAACATATACTTAAAAAGGTAATTTGCATAAATAAAAACAAGTTCTCAGGATTAAATCTTACACACAGAAAAGCTCATCTTCTTCTGAGTCGGTTTCATGACACGTATTATTTATATAATTTGCATAAGTTGAAAAGCACTGTTCTGTTTGTTTACCACACAAGCGGATATGCTGTTTAATTATAGAAAGGTTGGGTTTAAACCCAAACTCACACACTGTCCTGGCTCATGTACACATGGCACTTCTGGAGGGTCAGCACCTGTGGGACGCTGGTTCTAACTGCTGATGGTGGACATCCCAGGCTGGCTAAAATGCACGATTCTGCCATTTTCTTCAAAGTCAAAGCTACTCAGCATTTTAGAAATACAAGGAGTTTGGATCTTAAAACATTTTTTTAGTTAGCTTTTTTTTGTTTGTTTTTGAGTGATGTGAATTTGCAAGCAGTATTTTTAACTATATAAATATTTGTTTTCTGTTATGCAGACCTCGAGCTTCTTGGCTTGATGTTACTGATTTCCATGCTGATGACATGTGTAATACATGTGAAAACAAGGAGGTGTGCTGAGTGTTGTTTACATATGTATTTGCCCAAATAAAATAAATGAAGACAATACTTCGATGGTCATGCCGGGTGCTTTCCTGCATTACAGAGTATAATGTTTATATGTTATATATAAACCTTCAATACCCACAGAAGGCCGTAATCCCAGCATATTTCTGTATCTGTATGACAGCAGCTGGAGGTGATTTATCGCGATAAATCCACGGATTTTCAATATGAAATGCCACTTGAAGACAATCAAACTTTCAAACGATTTTGGTCCTTCTGTCCTCATACTTTGGCACTCAAATCATGACTTGATAGTCCATAAGATATTGTCAGTATTTTTGCTGCATCTCTCTATGCATACAAATACTTCAAGCATTTGTTAACCACAGTAAAAATCCTTGAAGAGAATGCTGAATTCTAATAGGCTGTTCATTTAGGATTAGTGGTACTTGATCACAGGTAAGAACATGCACATGTAGTTTTCCCAATATGGGTTCAAGACATAAATCCTCTTGCTGTCTGTCCCAGAGTGATTTGAACCCTCGATACTGGAAGAATGAAGGAATAATATTTCCCAACAGTACTACGTATCACGTGTAATACACCTCACCGCAATGTCTGCTTTGGACGCTATCCATCCATCCATCCATCCATCCATCATCTTCCGCTTGGTCCGGGATCGGGTCGCGGGGGCAGTAGCCTCAGCA
>JAODJX010000136.1:16862551-16882762 GCA_026776945.1 Isichthys henryi
GCTGTGACCGGCCCATTTAGAGGCCGCCGCTGTGACCGGCCCGGGGGAGGCCGCCGCTGTGACCGGCCCGGGGGAGGCCGCCGCTGTGACCGGCCCAGATTGGGCCACTTCGTTCTGCTCGCCACCAAGTGTCCCAGATTTGCTTGTCCGTCTACAGGTATCCTGGATTTGTCTTGCCTGAATCCAGGTGTCTTGGCTCAGCTTTGCCTACCTCCAGGTATTCCGGGTCAGCCCTGATTTTCTCCAGGCATCTTGGTTGTGTAGGTTGTCTCCCTGGATGTCCTTAGTCTTGCCCAAGTCAGTTCAGTGCCCCTAGTGGTGACCTATGTCTGGTATCATGTCCGGTGATGTTTTCTGTCTATTATTCCATGTTATGTTATCTTGTCCCAGCTGCCTCTTGTGTGCTCCCTCATTAGTCATCTGTATAAGTGGCTCCCAGTCCTGTGTTCTCCACATCTGTCATTAATGTTCTCTCCAGGTGTATTTCCAAATTTCTGCAAAAGCAATTGCCATATTTTAAATATCCCTTCATAAAAAGTTGATTAATTAGTTTTCCAGGCAATGTAAGCTCAAGTCAAAGGAAAAACTGCTCAGATTAATGTCAGATATGTAACATTTCTGAAGTGTTAATTTGACTAGGCTAAATTTAGAAGGAGTTAGCAGGTCACATATCATGAGAGATGAAGGACTCCAGCACAGGCATCGGCAGAAGAAAAATTGGGTTTATTGGACTGCAAGGAGTCAAAATGGGAAAACTAGTATGTGGAAGGACACGGGTAACAAGAGAACTGACATCAATGACTGGACAGGGGAACATAGGACTGGAAAACATTATATACTGCACTAATGAAGGGCTTACACGATGCAGGTGGGGACAGTTAGCACAATAGGACTCGGGATAATGAGCAAGAGACACCTGGAGAGAATTCGGAGGGATCCGGAGGACCAGCAATGACCCCTGTTGGTCATACTGGGGACAGACAGGACAGGTCGGGAGAGCAGGACGGCTTTGTCAAGCAGAAGGAGAAACTGGTTAGACTAATATCAGATATGTACTGTATGTTACAGAGCTCAGCAAATCTGAAATAAGGAGTTAATTTCAACCGTGTATGGGAAGCACCAATAAACTGTTAAATCAACGCTTTCTGCGGTGTTGGCTTTTAAACTATACAACAGTGTCGCTAAGCCAGCGCTTTAAGTATTAGATATGAACACCAACACAGATGCCAATAAATGCGCCTCCGAATGTGAACATGGCGTATTGTAATCGTATTTCTGTAAAATAACAGCCTAAATATTCACATATGAATATGCCCCCTCTTAAAAAAAAAGCCGAATTTTTCAGCCCTTGTGGATTTTTTTTCTTAATCTCACAATCAAATTACACCACGATCACATTCAGAGACATTTGGGTGAATAATAGATCATTCGCGTTAAGATTATCAATAAATGAATATATTTTCAATTAACCAATAGGATGTGATATTCTCTTGGCGCATTAAAAAGACCCGCTCGATGTGCCGAACAAGTGTCATCCCTCCTTCCCTCCCCTCTCCCTCTCTCTCTCTGCCCCTGTCCGACTCGTACTGCCTGCGTGTTCACAATGCGCGTTAATGGTGTGTAGCTTGCAACGGGCCATATAAAATACTAGACAGCACCAGCAAGAGGTGCAACAAAATCCCACGGCGTCTTTCGGAGTGGAGTGCGACCAGATCACAGACCGGGACCGGACGCAAATGAGCATCTATAGCTGATATTTCATTCGTTACTGAATTATGACATTGTCCCACGTCTCCTGCGGATTAGTTTCTATGTAATCTTAGTTGCCGTCTCCTTGTATTTTATTCGATTATAAGTGTAAAATTGCTTTGTGGTCAGATGGGGAGTGAAGTCATTTTTATTAGGCAGTTGAACGGCTTTTCTGTTCTGTAAAGTGGATATCAGCATGCTCTTAAACGGCAAAAGAGAGAAAGCAGTGGAAGTTTAAAATCAGAGAGATGCAGGCGACGAGTTGGTGCGCGATTGTCCTGCTAGCGCCCGCAATCTGCATGGTAAGTCTTTGTTCATAACCTCTGTTACTCGCTGCAGATAACTTTAATTCTGTCGTTGTGGCGTTAAATTAATGTATGACACGATGTTAGTCTCTTTTTAAATGAAACAACGGGCGTATGTCACTGTCTTACAAAATGAAGTGGAATTTGTTCGATTTATTTCAATCACATGCCCAAGGAATATACTTAAATATAGTGACTATTTGTACCCAATGTGAACAGTATCACAAAGACCACCGCATAAACGCAATCGTGAATACGACTGGTACTTTTAGGTGGAAACGTTACTTCTATTAAAAGCTACCAGTGTGCAATTTCAACGTTCTTCCTAAAGAGGGCGATATGAATCTGGGGAAAAGAAGCAGCGATCGGAATATGTTCTTAGCTGGATGCCTTCGATGAAAAGGCCGGACTTACTAATTGAACGCATAACTGGCTTTGGGACGCTTTGGGTCAGTTTCAGATTAAACTCACGCAAAGTTAGCAGGAGCTACCTTTTAGTCCGTAGCTTTTATAGCTGTGTGCGATGTATTAAAACCTGAATCTGTAAGTTATTGGACTTGTTTTCTGTGCAATGCACCGAACAGTTGGCCTTATATAAATATTTTTTTGGAACAAAAATATAACGGAAAGATATTTAGCAAGCATGAAAATTTGTACAAAAAAGACTGGAGTGAGACTGAAGGCGGGTAATATCTTTTCGGTATTTATTTTATTTATCCATTTTAATTTTTTTTTTTTTTTTTTTTTAGAAATGGATTTCTGAGTCCATTGGCTGGACGAGCGAAATATGCTGTAATTTATAAGAACACACTTTGCAGTGTCACTTATGGTTTGAGATTAAAAGAATGTTTTCGGCAGAAAGTGGCTTTTTCTGGCAAACAGCTATACATGTTAATCACATTATATGATATATTCCAAAGACATAGTTTTCCATTATGATTCCTAATCCGTTGGATAATGGTATCAGGGTATTTTTAGGAAAGATGAAATAAAACGGTATATGAACGACAGACTGTTGCCACCATTTTAATACCACTAATTAATCCAGTTTAGTAATTAAAACTTGCAGTAATCGCCTTTGTTCTTTAATGTGTGACAATGAGCGACAAAGCCTGATTTATTTTGTGGCCACGGAGAATAAAAAAGTATCAAACACGGGAGATGATACGTTTGGATTTTAACTTGTATCAGTATATATATTATATATGTATATGTATAATATATGTATATTACAGAATGTCGCCAGTTAATACGCATTACGTACGTGAAGCACAACTAACTAAATAGTAACTAATTTCACAATGTAATTACTTAATAAGATTGCATTATCTTCGTTAAATTAGGACATACGGACTCTTTCCTCCCAATGCTTAACAAATATGTTAAAGTGTCTGTTTATTCACAATATTCATTCAAGCGCCACCAAAAACTGTCCCGAAGTTATTTCTTTAATTGTATAAACTTTGGGGACCCCCCCCACCTCTCGGACAGCTCTCCAACGGGCGCTAAGCGATAGAGTGAGTTACTGCGTCTTTGTGTCACACGGAATCATTCGTCAGTTCAGAGAAAGCGCGCATTCAGATGCAGGATGAGATTTTCCCAAATCAGGGTGATATGAGTCACTTTCCAGTTCACAGCGCTTGTGAATATTGCGTTCAGTTTCAAAGAGGCAAACCTCGAAGTCCCATCATCAGCAGTGTCTGGGTATGAACGTGCAGGAGCCTGTAGCCGCCCGAAGTCATGCATCTTCATCAGATATACATTTCCATTTTTAGTTATTATTTGAAATGTAAAATAATATTGTCATTAAAATTAAGTTTTATGATATTAGCTATTTCAGTTCTAGTTTAATTTCATTCTTACAGTATATGCCTTACAATCCACAATTACATTTTTATGTATTTCCATCCTGACCACTTACTATTAAACGGTAAATGTGTGCGATCTATCGTACTGTTCATTATACTATTCTGTTTATTTTTAAAATGGTTATTGTTTCTTTTTATCCACAGAAACAGTATTTATTGATTCAATCAATTTATTGAAAGACATAAATCCGATTATTACGAATTTCCTTAAACTTTATTATACTGTATAACCGAACATTTCTATTATTGTAATTGATGTATTGCTTCTTTGCAATCCATTACTTATTTTTTACGAAGTTAAACACAAGTTAGCACATGCTGTGTTTTTCAGATCACAACATAAAATTGAAAGTGAAGTGCTTTAATGGATTTCTGCAACGCGTAATTTTATGTAACAATATCCCGCACTGTTTTAACCTCCCATTGTTGAACAGCATGCATAGATCCGGCACTCCTCATATTACTGAACATTTTACCATAATTGCATCTTGCTGTCAGGCACTGGAATAAATGGGAATTCTATTATTACCAATACCACACTTATTGGTTTCTGAATGCTATTTAACTTCTATTTTTTAGTTTAACTTCAGCATGCATGTAATTGTTTTCAGGAACAGTCATTAAACCTTCATAGATTCTTAAAATAACTTCACATTGCTTAACAAGTGCAATATTGCTTAGAAGTGGAGAGTACATTGCAGTTTAAAGCATTTTCACTCTCCAAAACATGCTGTTTTTTTCTGAACCATGAATCAACATAGATAAAGCTGAACTGTAAGAAAATTGTTTAAAATAGCTGAACATTTTAGTTGGTACATTTGACAATCCTGTATTTAGACTAATAGACTATTTTTTTAAATTTTAAATCTTCAGCTCTCCACGTATTTCTGAGAAGAATTGTCCAAACATCGTACAAAATGACCTCCTGACTTCGCGAAATTTGCTACTCCGGATGTACCGTACTGTACACCCCTGGGGAAAACAATGCGCCTAACGCCGAATGCACAACATTAAGCGTTGGTCCATTTTTTTTTTACCCTGGAGGGTTATAGTCTGCTAACCTATAGTTAAACACGTTTGGAATCATCTAAATCTTCCTCTAATGCGGTTGGGAATTGTGATCACATGATACCTGTCACGTGACTCTCTGGATTAATGAACGTTCCGCTTCATTTCATCGTGTGTTTATCGTGATTTATGTGCTCAGCTGCATTTTGAAAAGTCTTTGAAAGTTTTCAGTGCCATTGCTGAGATAGTACTGGTCTTTTTTCCCCGGCTCAAAATGTAAATGTAAAGAGCTATATTGCTGTTGAAATAAATCTTTAAAAGGTGGTCAAACATATGAACAAAAATGATTCTGGAGAATTCGGCGCCTGTCCATTATTTTTCTGAATATATAAGGTATATATATTTTAAATAACTTTCCAGAAGGGTGCTCCATTTTTGGCACAAAACAGAAGAATGGAGGATGATAAAATACAATGAAATGCCAGATGACTGATGGATGGATTATTAAATCTCTAGGATGTCTGTCTTAAATCTGTCACTCTGCTTATCCTCGTTCAGTTATCGTGACAAAATCCAGTGATAGACAGCCAGCTGCACCAAGATCATCTCATATCTAACTCCTTTCAAGAGTGGGAAAGTTCTGAAGCGTCATTAAAACTTAGCCTTTTGAATTTGCTCTTTGAGTTATTCGGCATTTTATTTGCACAGTGTGGAAACAGTTACCTCATAATTGTGCTTTAAAGCCTATTGAACATTCTATTCATGAAAACCATTAAGTTAATTTCACGGCTGATTAGCCTCAAAATCCATTTCATTGCTTCTTAAGAAAGCCTTTAAGGGATTGTCATGTATGTGTTTAGCTTCTAGGACAGGCATGTTAACATTTGTTTTGTTTTTTCTCTTTCATTCCTTAACCAATCTTCTGTCTTATTTATTTATATGTCGTTAATTGCTTTGCTTTTATTTTTTAAAGACTAAACTATACTGACTAGCTAATGTTACAAGAAAATGAGACATCCACTGTTTATTATTTTATTATTGTTTAATACATGCTTATATATTCATAAAAAAGATTTAAGTTCTTGATTTATTTATTTGATTGTTTGTCTGTAGTTTCATTTTAGTTAAAATATAAAATCCTAGTCTCTTAAAGCTTACATGTCTTACCTTTACTACTGTCTCTCTGCAGGTAGGGGTGAGGTCAGAGACTCATGTCTCATGCATAACATTAATTCTACAAACTCTAAAAAATGTCACTTTTATGCTTGGGATGCTTGTTAATATAGTGGCTTCGGTGCTAGTATGCATATGGAGTTTAAGCGACGAGGGCATTAGGGTCTGAGTAGTAGTGCAGAGCAGGCTCTCCTCTGCTTGCAGCAGAACCCACACAGGCCGTCCTGCTATCCAGTTTTGCGAGGAACGAACCCCCTCGTACAAACCTCCCAAAACATTTTCACCATTTCCCCACCAAGATTTGTCAGGATGATGAAATTCGCTGCTACCTTCTGATACATCGTTAAAGACAGCAGCGTTTCTGAGACCGGAGCTTGTGTGCTTCTCGTTCCTCGTAAAGGTCACTTTCTCTCACTTTATCAGGGATCTGCTACAGATTCCGAACCACGTCGTCACGTTGAAACGGTTTCCAGATTTTCCCATTCCTCCGATGTCCTGGGTCAGGAATGTTTCTTTTTTTGTCTATGACAAAATGTATCATGCTTGCTTCCAGCAGAGAACACAATTATAGGAATTATAGAAATAGATTCCAAATCAATCATTATTGACATATTTATTTGCTATAATACATATTTTACCAGTATATACATACCCTGGGCTGTATGAGCTGTGTACGCTGGATGTATGTTGAATGTTGTTGATTTCACCCACTGAGGGACCCAATGAAGGAAATCACTAATACCAACAGTTACAATACCATAAACGTAACACTGTTACTTCTTTGAACTGATTTGTAAGACATCTTGTGTCCCTAATAGCAAATCAAGGCCTAGGTGATTGGAATGTTACCAGTTTATAAAACATGAATTGCATTTGAGTTTGTATATCGAAAATGCTTCTTTTTATGCCAAATGATAATGGATGACTGCACTCATGCTGACGAGGCATTTCTGATAAGGTGTCATGTATGTGATTAATGCCCTCGGCTTTCATTTTCTCCACCATGCTCTCCTTCAGATTGGATTTAGGTCATGGCCCCATCTGGTCCTGAACATGGACGGTCATTGATTTTTTTTTTTTTATTTATCTTTTTTAAATAATACATCCAACACACAGTATAGGATTCAAGATCAAAAGTGGTTTCAGTTATAGAGTTTCAGAATTGTTTGCGCGTGTGTATTCTTATGTGTGATTGTAATGGTTTTTAAAAATATTGGGATTTACTCACACAAGTGATTTACCATTTCTAAATAATGTCACATAAACAGAACTTTACACAAATGTCCTCTAATGTCATCATTACATTATTGCAGTTTTCATTGGTCGTTGAATATCAAAAAGTTAAAGGATGTTATATGACTGGATTTTGCATTTTTTTTTTTTATAAATGTAAAAGTCATTCAAACACAGTATGCTGCAGTGAAAATTGGCTGTAAGCAGAGAGCTGCTCTCTTCAGAATCCACCCAGCTGGCCCCACTTATAAATTTCTGGGTAATCAGTCTGATCAGGGCCAGCTGGGTTTAATTAGATCAGGGCATAGTTGGCAGGAGGACGACGATTATTTTCATTGGCTATCTTTTTAATATTAAAATCTGCTACCTTAAATGACATATTAAGCATATTTTATGCTTAATATTTATATGACTTGCAGTGATGAACACTGCACAATTTATTGAAAGTACTTTTGTAATAAATATACATTAATTTCAATTCGAAAAAGATAATATTTTAGTTAATATATCTGCAAACTGAGCACCGTGGAAGAATTATTGCAGTGAAAGCAGTCAGTATTCAGCTGGGGCTGTAGTGCTTGCAGTGCTGTTTCACCCTATATTGGTTGTGTTATTTGGACTCTGTTGGGGGTCTTGACCTCTCGACACCAGACTTAATGTTGTTGTTGTACCTTTAGATGAAGGATTTCAATGCTCCCCCCTGTCTTTACTGCCCAGTGTTCATCACTGCAAGTCATAAAAATATTAAGCATAAAATATCAGCCTCATACAGCTATCCACAAGTATAAATATAATTATGGTTATTCTTCTATAAAGTGATTAGTAGCTGCCATAGTACTAAACCACTGAACTTGAAATTCAAAGCTCTAGTCTCAGTACAGTCCCTGCTGTTTTCTTCTTGTGTAAAGAATTTTGTCAGAATTCATCTAGCTACATTAAATAGGATCCCTGCTGTTTTCTTCTTGTGTAAAGAATTTCATTAGAACTGATCCAACTGCATTAAGAGATCCCATTATAATAACATTACAAATGAATTTAAATTAGCTGAACAGCTGAACAGATAATATTGTATAAAGCAATACACAGACATATCACATATCACACGTATTGACAAATGAGTAGGTTGTAAATCATTCATATCACATTATATTGCTCTGACAATGGAAGATAAATTAGAACTTTTGTCCCTCATACAAAATTGAAAAAGTCAAGGTAACCCAGGACAGTGTTTAATGTTTGATAATACTGCACTTTAAGTTTAAATAGTACCTAGTCATATATTCATATGTAAAATGTAAAAGCATTCAATTTGTATAATGTTTGGAATGATAAATTATATCTGCATAGTTCAGGATTTCTAGTTCAAAGGAATTGAATGAATATAGGTAAATAAAATTTAAGGCCTTATGATCGCTACTTAAATTGTAGACTTGCGTAGAGATTGCTTTACCTGATACAGTTACTGTACGCCTGAACAAGTTCACAGAATATCACAGGTAACGAACTGCCAGACCATTTGAACATTGGATTTCTCAGTTTGCACTTGTATCTTCTATTACATTTCTTAGCACAATCATTTACACTTCCCTCCCTGCCTGCACCCTATATTCCAGACTAGTTCATGTACAATCTTGCACAGCACCATAATTCATAATTTTTGTATAATCTATTGTATTGTATGTACACATTTATTTTTTCACCTAGTTAGATGTTAACTGCATTTCGTTGGCTCTGTCTCGATATTCAACACAATGACTATAAAGGTGAATGTAATCTAAACTAATCCAATCTAAAGAATGGGATTAGTGTAAAATTATTGAGCTAGCCGAGATAAGGGGGTGAGGAGGGCATTGTTCATAAGGAAAAATTATTGGATTAGGTTAAGGGCTTCCCAAAACAGTGTAGGTGATGAAAGCACCCAGCCGTTATCTTGGAACTTTAAGACAATGTTCCAACTTAGCCTTGAATAATTTTAATTGTAAAAAAACAAGCTTATCACTGTTAGAAATGCTGGCTTGTCAGTCAGTAGCTACTTGGGCATCTGGGCTATAAGCTGGGGCTCGTCAATCCTGCAGTTGTTATCGGTCGTCATGCAGAAAATTACAGCGTCGCGTTACATCCTAAAGCCCCGGAGATTTTGCCGATATCGATTTTCAAAATTACATTCGCTTCGTCGCTGCATCAGCACGCGCCACCCAGCCCGTAGATCCACGCATCAGCGGAGAGCGGAACCACTCCACTCTCACCAGCCGGCAGAGATAACATGCCGGAGTGTGTAGCTGAGGAATGTCACCACAGCTCAATGGCTGTCAGTCACTCCCTATTACGCCGGTAACAGGATTCATTCCTGGGGATGCTGTGTTATAATAGAATTCTCCTGACATCCCTAAGCAGGTTTGGGGGAGGCCAACTTGGGCGTGTCGGATAAAATAACATGGGGAAATGCAGGGGGTCGGCCAGGCAACCGTGTAGTTTAACGTAGGTGCTGAACGTCCTTCCGTGTGTGCGGAGCGGAGGGTTTCACGCAGCTCCGTGTCGTGTGCTTTCTCACCCTGCTTAATTTATGACTGGGCCTGTTTCGCCCGGCTCTTGCGGCCAGTAAATACTCATCTTGTGCCAGGTTACGGGAGACGTAAGCTTTCATTCATGGCTTGGTCAAGGTCCTTCCCTGTGAAGGAATTCTGATCTTATCCATATCTTCCTAGAACAGAAGCAGAAAAAAATATGGCCACATTCCTGAAATAATCAAAATCAGACTATTGATAAAATGTTCTGTACCTCCTGAGACCAGGTCACACTCCGTCACATGTGATGTCATCTTAAAGCCCCGACTATTCCTTTAAAGGAGCAACAGGACTGACATGTGTAGTATGAGAGATATGAGCAGAAATATAATGCCTTCTACAGAGGACAAAAGTGTGTTACTGTGTCTCTGGGGTTAGGGAGCAACTAGACATAAGCTTGTTAAGGAACACAATCTGTGAGACACATTCATTCCTAAATTGAAATGCCTATATCTCTCACTCCTGGCATGTCATACAGTGACAAGTGTATCAAAAGTGAAACTCCCTGAAGCTTTATTGCCTGAGATTTTGTGTAAAATCTGGTTCGCCACTGATCCTAGTCTGTATGGAAACATATAATGTATAATGTTGAGCCGGGTAATTAGGGTAAACTGTCCTGCCACGTGGATTGATACAGAGATACACACAGCACAATGATGATACTACATTTGGTTACAGAAATGTTTTGAAAATGAAAAAAATACTACATTTATTCACCCACGGTTTTGTGTTGTTGAGCAATATTTTCCGATTTGTCTGAAACCTTTACAGACATCAAAGTTATTTTTCTCTGGGTTGCCTGGATGAGTCTGGGTAAACACAAAGATAATACAAAGGTTCAAAAAGTTTCCCGTCTCAAAATTATAAATTGATTTTCTATGTCGCTGACCTTATTCAAGATTATTGAGTCACAGGTGAGTGTAACTTGATTTAGTTGTCCTTGTTTTTATAAAAGGTATCGGACCTACAGTCATTTTGGCAACAATATTCAGGAGTAATGCTTAGTAGACCAAAACTAAAAAGAAGAAGACTGTGACCTTCTTAGACTTCATCATCTAACATTTTAATGTGAAAACCTGTACGGTACCACTGGGCTAGACCATTTCATTTCCTAACTGTAAGCCTATGGCACAATAAATGTATTTTCTACTGCATGCACCAGAAGTCCTTCATTCCGCTCTTGTGCAAAAGAAACCTGCCAAACATTTCTCCCCATGGACAAATCTGTAGCAGACAATACCGTTTTTTTCTGGCTACATTTCGCCACACATTCCAATTTTCATCTGGCCGGACACCATACGGAATGACCAGCCAGATCACATGATTAAACTAAAAGCCCTACTTTACAATGTGTCTATCTATCTGTGGGCAGAGTGGTGGCTCAGAGGCTAGGGGTCTGTGCCAGAAATTGCAAGGTTGCTGGTTCAAATCCTGAGAATACCAGCAGCGATCCTGCTCTGTTGGGCCCTTGAGCAAGGCCCTTAACCTGCCATTGCTTTGTCCTGGGTATGACGTTAATCTACATCCAGCCGTACAAGGAGGTCCTCCAACTTACAGGGAAATTTGGGGGTTAGGGGCAGGATTTGCACTCCAGCCACCAGAAAAAGAAACCTCCTACTGGTCCAGTCGGACTAGTGTGGTGCTGAGGTATCACCTGCCACATGGCTGCACTCAGGTTCTCATCCCTGAGGTGGTTTGTCGTGTGGTGGGTGCGGGAATGCGCTGTAATCAATCTATATTTACATTTTACAGGTATCATTTACACAGCTGAATTAAAATTGTAAGCCTCCAAACTGATATGTGGCACAAGGCAAGAATATCACTGTATTTATGCAATATGCACTCGGTGGCCAGTTTATTAGGTACACTTGTTTTTTTTTAATGCAAACAGCTCCTAAAAACAGCAAATTATCTGACTGAAAGTACATAAAGAGGGTCAAGAGGCTCAGTTACTCTTTGACTAAGCATTACAGTGGCTAAGAAATACAAAGACTAAGACGTATAAGTGATATTGAGTATAGTTTGATTGTTGAAGCCATACCTGGTGGTTCCAGCATCTTAGACAGCCACCCTCTTGGGATTTTCATACAGTGAAGTG
Organism: Isichthys henryi; assembly: GCA_026776945.1. NCBI lineage: Eukaryota > Metazoa > Chordata > Actinopteri > Osteoglossiformes > Mormyridae > Isichthys > Isichthys henryi. Next base: position 16,874,550 of record JAODJX010000136.1, read on the forward strand.
TCTGGAGTTTACCGACAATGGTGTGACCAACAAGAAACGTCCAGTCAATGGCACTTCTGTCCAATGACAATGGCCAGACTCATTAAAGCTAACAGGAAGGCAACTGGTACAAAACTGGCATCTCAGTACAACACAGTGTGTAGAATGGCGTCTCTGAACGGACAGCTTGTCTACCCTTGAAGCAGTTCTGGAGGTACATCCTACCTGCTGCTAGTTAGGTATACCTAGTAAACTGAGTGTGTAGTTAATTCTGTGTTAAATCCTTGACTTGTCATTGTAAGACCATGCAGGCAACGTGGCTTTCTTAGACCAAGTTGTCAGTATGGGACCAGGCTGACTTTCAGTCAGGAATTCAGGTGTGCTGAACCTCAGAAAGAAATCTGAGAAGACATTGGTCCAGATATGCAGGACTGAATGAATGAGCTGTAAGCCCTGTCATACATCTCCCCTGGAATAGCTTCGAGTAATGTTATATGCAACTCTCAGCAAAGAGGATTACGGTGAGTTTGCCAAACCTCTCATCTTTCATATGACTCTTGTAGACAGAAAGTAATAATTAATGGTTTGATTTTGGAAAAGCTTGAATGAGAGTCTGGTAAAGTAAACTTCCTACTTCTGTTCATGTCGAAGTTCCTCTTCAGAGGGCACGTTACTGTGCAATGACATGACCATTTCCCTTCTACCTCTTGATATTGTTCTGTGGACATCTCCTCTTCAACCATTTCCATCAGCCAAACTGATACGAGGGGGTGAAGGGTCACTTGGGAAGTGAACATGTTTTTCACTCTAAATAAGGACACCTCCCACAATGTTCCGGAAGACAGCATCATGAAGGATACCACCCCTGAGTTTCGGGGCACTACCTTTACATTCAGCTTGCTGCTGTTGTATGAGCCTTGATGGCTCCATGTACGTCTTGTAGATGGTGCTATTTAATGAGCCCTGATTGCCTAACGTTATACGCCTGTATTGTTTCCTGGGGCAGTAGGCTGTCAGACAAAGGTCAGAGCCCATTATGAGTGACTGATGGCCCCGTCGTAAATAGCCAATGACTAGCCGTCAGGCTAAATTCCTCCTGACAGGCATTTCCTCAACCGTCCAGCGAATAAGTGGCACTTGTGACACACCAGGAAATGTTAATAACAATTTTTATGGAATCCTCTCCATAACAAATGAAAGACACATAGTTACGGGTGTTAGACTTTCTGATGAACATTTACAGTGAAATGTGCTGACTTCTCCCAGTGTACACGGTCATTAAAGTGCCTGGGTGACTTAAACCACCTTTGTAAAGCTCCTCTTAAACTAATTAAATTTCGCTGAGACTGTATTTTCACGGTCAGCAAAAACGCATCACTTAATTCTATCTTTCTGTGTTAAAAAAGTTGGTCATCAAAGAGAACAGTGCAGGCGAATGGAGGGAGTGTGCGCAGCAGTATTAAGAAGCAAGGAAGTGCACTTGGGTTGGAGATACATGCCGCAGCGAGTGAATTGAGCACCTGCCTCGGTGACAGTGTGCCACTCTTTGAAATATAATGGCATATTTACTGTCACCCACACAGCCATCTCAAGTCTCCAAATGTGATTGGCAGCCCTTTGTTACTCAACTATTTTGAGAATATGCGACGGGATGCCAAAACACACCGCAATTACAGTGGCAACACACCATTAATTTAGCTCACAGTCTAGCAGGATACGCTTAATAGGATTACTTTATCTAGCCATGTAGCTTAACAAGGCGCTAAATAGGACTGAAGTCCTTGGTTTGAACTTATGAGAGATGGTCGTAAATGAGAGCATAGAAGGTGAGGTGATTGTGGGCAGTGTGGCGCGGCGCGTCTCTTTCATGTTGAACGTCATGATGGCGCCAACGGCTCCTGCATTTACATCACTGCAGACCAGCGGCTGTTGGCACTGTGCCACAATTACTTGGGGAAAAGGAGGCAAGCAAGATGAGAATGATTGACATACAAAGCCTGGTATCACCCCTGAGGTCTGCGCTGCGTTTATGCTGCAGGCTTTGTTTGTGGAGGATGAAGAATAAGAGGAACATAATTAAAGCTAGTTCTAGCAATCCTAGTTAAAAACAAAACGATTAACTTCAGTTTCATTAATGTAATATCGATGGTGCTGCTGTTACTGGTGTTTTTTCTTAACAACCTATTAGCATAAAGTAATATATAACTAGGCGGAGTTACCCTGGTTTAGGATTTGTGCAGCAGTATCTTGATGTAAATGATGTATATGCATGTCTTCTGCATGGAATGCGAGTTCACAGTGACAGAACACTGCAGTGATTCACTTTGTGTCATGTTAGCATGTCGTGTTCTAAATTATTTATGGAAATGATATGATATACTGATAATAACTTTCTTACATGGCAATTTATTATTGTAAGATGTGATGGCCTTTGCTTGCTCTTTATGCTGGAAAATTACATTGTTCATTGTGGACCTACTGAAAATTCATCTAGAATAGGACATTTTTTACTGAACTAGTTAGCTAGTGGCAAAAGTATTTAAGCCCCACCCCTGGTCTGACACAGAAAACTGAGGATTATGTCATGCTGATCCTTCTAAACAACATTAGCGCACAAAAATGTGTACTTTCTATTGCCTAAATTAGTGGACATCACACATGTCAGGGGGCTTCTGTTTTTTCCGCAACAAAAATTATTTTAATTTCTTCCATAAGGCAAAAGAACAAACATTCTCTAAGGACTCTTCAGGACTACAGAGAAGTTTGAATTTAGAAGACAGATTAAGTCCAGAGGTTTCACGGAGCTTTCTTAGAATGGAGCATTAAAAATTAATGCGCCTACAAAAGCTTGTGGAGCCCCACAGTCATATCAGCTAAGGTGGAGGAGATGTCAGTATGTTCCTTTCACAGTAGTCACTGAAAGCAGGCCTCCTGCCTTCTAGCATTAAACTTGGAGTCATGCGTTCCTTTAAGGACACTCGTATACAGACTTCACTCCAGTACAAAGTTTTTCAACAATCTAGTCTAAGCGATAAAAAACTACTACAAGATCTTCTTGACTCCAAAAATCTTTAGAGTTTTTATGTGTCACTCTAGTTGTTGGTTAAGTTAAAAATATTTTTTTTGTCATGGTATTGGAGCTAAGAATTGTACGAATCCACTAAAGCAGTTCTATTGCAGTTGTTTTATTCTTTGGATATCATTCTGATTTAGGGGGGAACAACATCATAATGCGTATTTCTTTTATTTGTATTATTCACTTAAGAAAGTAGATGGCTAAGCTAAGGGAACCTAATTTAACCAAATTAAATATGGCATGTACTTAGAAAAGAACTGAATAAATAATATGTTTAAGGCTCGTATCATGATGGGGACAGAGGGATGGACACGCACACACACACACACAGAGGCACGACCACGTATTCATATCTATGTGCGAAATCTCCATTCATTTACATTGGCAAAAACCTAATTCCAACTATGACAGTCTTAACCCCACCCAGCCATAACCTTAATGTTAAGTAATCAGACAAAATACAAGACTTTTGGCATTTTAAATTCTTTTGATTGCATTTGCTGATTTTTATAAATTTGAGGTTAATATTGTGGGAACAATATCCCCATAAGCTAAAAGATAACAGGCTTTACCGTACTATGGTAAACTCACATACACACACATACACACACACACACACACACACACACATTTTCCCGTAAGAAATTGTGATGATGATTTAGCTGAAGCTCACACAGACCCATAAACAACTTCACACTCTGCTTGACCTCAAGGTTCCTGAGGTTCTGCAGAGCTCCACACTGTGGGGCACAATTGACACCTTACCCCCCCCCACACACACCTAATGATGCTACTGAGTAGAGTGTTCTTTAAAACCCCCATGACATGTCACTTTATACTTTCTGACCAAAATCAATATAGACTGAATCAAGTCAAAGCCATTTATAAAATACAATTACGGACGCTGCTCGTGGGGGGGTGGGCACAGCTTCTACGGCGTACCTCTAATTCACATTGATTGAGACTGTTACGCATTTTAAATGAGCTCCCCAGGGTCACTTGAGCTGAAATGCCAATTTACTGGATTGTGGGTTTAATTTGATTAAGGCTAACCCTGTTCCACAATGAGAGCTTCACAGCCAAAAGACAGAGGGCAGGCTATACGTGCCAATATGGTAACCACACTGCAGTGCTCTGCCATATATAATAAACTAATTAATATCAATCTATTGCTATTATATATTTTAGTAGAAAAACATAGTGGAATAAAAAAATATATTAAAAGTTTTTAATTTTGTTTATAATTTTTTAATAATTATTATTATTATTAGTAGTAATAATAATAATAATAATAAAACTGTTATTAGATTATTGGTTGGAGATGAAGAATGCTACCACAATTGACTTTAACTGGTGAGAAGTTTTACACCTAAACACATTTCAGAATAATAAGAACTCCTGAATTAATTCAGGTTTTATAACAATACTTCCTGAACATTGTGTAAGCTCTTCAAAATATGTCACAGTTTGGTCTGTGGAAGTAATCAGCAATCAGGAATCAACAGACAGAACTGTTCACACTGCTCAGCAGTGCCTCCAATGAGGACATGGTCAGGCCTACGTCAGAGCAGGCCTTCCTGATGAGCACAGGGTCAGTCCTGCGTCAGAGCAGGCCTTCCTGATGAGCACAGGGTAAGTCCTGTGTCAGAGCAGGCCTTCCTGATGAGCAAAGGGTCAGTCCTGCATCAGAACAGGCCTTCCTGATGAGCACAGGGTCAGTCCTGCGTGGGAGCAGGCCTTCCTGATGAGCACAGGGTCAGTCCTGTGTCAGAGCAGGCCTTCCTGATGAGCACAGGGTCAGTCCTGTGTGGGAGCAGGCCTTCCTGATGAGCAAAGGGTCAGTGCTGTGTCAGAGCAGGCCTTCCTGATGAGCAAAGGGTCAGTGCTATGTCAGAGCAGGCCTTCCTGATGAACAAAGGGTCAGTGCTGCGTCAGAGCAGGCCTTCCTGATGAGCAAAGGGTCAGTGCTGCGTCAGAGCAGGCCTTCATGATGAGTCTGCCATCAACTTGAACTGGTCTGACTTTGCTAGCAGGACACACCGTAGAGAAGCGAATCCGAATCATAGAATCCGATTAGGCAGGAGCATCAGTAAATCAAGGTTTGAATGGGGTGTCCTAGAGAGTGTTCAGGTTTTTGGGTCACTTCTGGTTGTGTCATTAGCAGTTGACCCCATATGTTAATTGCAGAGTGATGATGCATGTCTGGTGGGTATTTTCTCACCATTGGACAGGGTGCAGTCCTGTGAAAAACTTCCATTAGTCGCTGCTCAATGAGCTTCTTTCTTTGTCTCAGACACCCTGTCGACATCCTAGATGCGAACTCCTCTCTGCTCTAGTGGTTGCAACAAATTAAAATGCTCATCGATTCTCGGCCCGTCAGTGATATTGTACATACATAAAATTGTCAATATTAATCTCCGGATGACAAATATTGCAATTTACCAAGATACTTTAGAATCTAATCTATTCCCTCATCAGATAGCCATTAGCAAACCATTAAGCATCTATATTAACACTGCATTTATTTAAAATTTTAATGATCTCACGGTCACATTTACATCACATTAACCAAACAGTTATTTATTCATTGAAGTCAGTGTTTGCCAATCCGGTCCTCAGAGACCCACAACCGGTCCACGTTTTTGCTACCTCCATGCTTCCGAATTTTTGGAGTGCCTGTGGGCCCCCAAGAACCAGATTGGGAAACATTGATTTAAGTCATCAATTAATTTGAAATATCTACCAGCAGGAAACCCGCACATCATAGGGAGATCATACCTGGAGCCCACTGCACCCCCATGCCCCCCAGAGCAAAAATCATGAAAAATATTTGTATTTATAAAATATATTTTGTAGACATAACATGAAATCTGACGTCATAATGTTGAATATATCATGAAATCCACCATACACTTCAACACGTTTGTCGGAAATGGAGTGTGATTTTCAAGCTTTACAGACTGAAGTATACTTTTGTTACATTACAAGTTACATTAGGCATGAATGAAAATATTAAACTGAACATGTGACACGTAAAAATGACTGTAAAACAGGGCACATGTATGAAAGCATGTTACTGTATATTCAATACACATGTTATTCCTATAATACTCCAAATGTAAAGGAAATAAAAATTACTAGTTAATTTGCAGAGAAAGTGATGGATCAGTGTTAAGCTTCTCGTCTATCAAGGTCATCTTGATGTTACTGCTGCTGTACATTTATTACAGTAGTAACCGGGCGGTTGGCTTATTGCCAGCCAGTTCAGCACGCTGTTATATAGCGAGCTTAAGTATCTCTTTTTTACACAGATTCTCCTCCAAACATCTGACCCAGATGTTCCCTGTCTCATGCCTTGTGCTTGCTGGGACAGCCCCCGGACTGGCTGTAATGCAGAAAAGGCTGCGTAGTTTGGAAAGCGACGGATAAATGGGTAGACGGATTGATCAATGTTTTTTCTATACTCTGTATAATGGTAGATTCGTGTCATCTATGCTTCGAGTTGCTGAAAACTTTTCATACAGCATAATAGATATTTGCTTCTCTTTGCGCATCGGGCTGTTAGAGGCCTTGTACAAGAGGCCGTGTAATTTTCCTCCCATGGAAAGATTTTTCAACTCATTTGCCCCATTTCCCCATATCCGCTGGGACTGAGTGCTCTCGCTGGGAAACATACTGCAGTTCATAATGATTGCATCAGTCTGTTGCCGTTGTCTTCCCCGTACCCCTCGCTGGCTGTGTCAAATAGTGTGTCACTAACAAGGCATCTTAACTGAGCTAAAGATCTACCTCTTGATGCTTCCACTGGCACTCTAAGCCCTTGAAAAATTCTCTCAAATGCCCCGCCCCCAACAAAATTTGAACTGCCCTTGTGGGCTGGGATGTGGGGGGCTGGTGGCAGCAGATCAATCATTCCATTTTCCCTGAGATCGGCCCCCCTAGTGTCCGGGCCCCTGAATGTCTTCTGCTTCCTCCCCTCCTTATGGGTAGCCCAGATCCCAACTGATTTCACTTAAGATGTGCCTGAGGAGGCGGCTTCCAGGATGGAGTGTTTAGGTATGTGGAGTTTGCACGTTCATTTCAATTCGATTTTATTTATATCATGCTTTTCCTGAGAAGCACTGTGACAAAGGTCTTTACAGTCCCGGGCTCAAGGTCCCCCGTGAGTGAAGCCTGAGACGACTGTGGCAAGAAAAACTGCTTCAGAGAGAAGGAGAAAGCTTGGGAGGAACCAGACTCGGGGGAGGGGGGGGGGAGCATAATTCTATGTCTGTGTGGGTTTCCTCTGGATACTCCAGTCTCCTTCATCAGTCCCAAACCACGTTGTTCGGTGCCTCGAAATTGCCCATAGTGTGTGATTGAGTGTGTGCCCTACAAAGGACTGGCATCCTGTCTAGTTCCCCTGCCTTGTGCCTGCTGGAGTAGGCATCTGGCTCACAGCGAAGCTGTTTTTATACACTAACTCTGCTATCCACCACATCACCCTGTGAAATTTAATTCCCCATAAAACTAAACACGCTGCATAGATTTGATTCACGGTTAGTTTTATCTCTGACCATTCTGATGCATGATTTTGCATTTCCTGTGATTGCCATTATGAACATAAGATTTGATCTGATATTGTCCGACTTGTATGATGCCAGGAAACTCATAGACACGTCCCCTTCTGATTTGTCTGGTTTCTTCAACATAAATTTTTTATGGTCTGATTTACTGATGTAAGCAGTAGAAATGAATTGTACTGAAATAATCCTGTATGTTTCTACATCATGGTAATCATAGGATCCTAATTACTGAATAAAGCATTGTCTTAAATAAATACAAATTCCTCAGATGTGAAATGTTACATCTGCACAGTTAAAAGAAACTCCTGTAGTTTGGCTGTGAGGAAAACATGGTAAATTATACTTTGCTGCAGAGCACCAATTGGAATTCCTACCTCTGAATAAATTCAATTAGGCAATAAGGTTGAGACTGATTCCTCCTGTTATCACAATGTGTAATTGATGTTATAGTGAATTATTATTTTTATACTTACAGTTAACCAGTCCTGATTATTTTTTTCATGAGTGTAAAAATCCATCCATCCATCCATTTTCCAAACCGCTGTTCCTACTGGGTTGCGGGGGGTCCGGAGCCTATCCCGGAGGCAATGGGC
>JAODJX010000136.1:16890544-16908409 GCA_026776945.1 Isichthys henryi
CAGGCGGGGATTCGAACCCGGGTCCCAGAGGTGTGAGGCGACAGTGCTAACCACTGCACCACCATGCCGCCCCCCTATATGTATATTTAAATATATATGCATATTTATGCATAGATTCACACACGCACACACACATAGGTAGACCCGACACCCACATGTGTGCGTGTGTGCATCTGATGCATGTATTTGTTGAAAAGACCCATCTTCTGTTTTGGACAAGGTTCTGAGTCGAGATTTCAAAGGAAAATGGTAAGAAGGTGAGACTAAGAGTCAAAATGGTACTGGAGAGAAAAGCTACCATATTAAAATGCTGCAATTCATAATTAAGGGGTGTTATGGTAATTTTGCACTTACTATTGCTCGTTCGATGCATTTCAGAAAAAACCAGGTGCTGCCGAAATGACAAAAATCTGTTCCCTGAATGGCCCTGTCACCCACTCTCACCCATTTAATCCCGATTCCTAGAAACAGCCCTATTCCTCCAACACTCTGCAACCTCTAGAGTCTGGAGCTGATCTACACACTCTTCCCACCTCTCCAAAAAATCTTTAACAAAAGCCCAACTTTGTGCAACTTGTCTCAATGTCGTGACTGCAGCTGTGTGTCACTACCACAATTATGTGACACTGTCAGTGTTGGGGCGATTTGTCTTAAAATGAAACAGAACTCATGTATACCTCCTATATTTATCAGTATAATAAACTCCCTGTAAAAAAAAAACTATTTGCTGAGGACAGGCGGTGTTTGGAGGTCCCCTATGATAAATTTTGCTGACCAGTCCACTGATTGTGGATAGCATATTCAAAAAAATCTTCATTCACCCCACAGTTTAAGAACACTGTACTGTACAGTGTTCATAGGAAGTTTGAAAAGGATTCATCAAATACTTTTAGAGTTACTGTTTTCAGGTCAAGTGTCTCTTGCAGTCACCCTTTCCTTAATTTGCTACTACCTAGCAGTCCTGCTGCATTTTTGGGGCAATTTATCTTGAGATATTCATCCATATAATGTTTTTGTGAAGTGGTAATATTATCTTTAAAATACATTTTGACTAATGAGATCAAGCGTCAAAACTACCATTTTTTGCTATCACTATGCAATCCTGTTATAATTTTGGTGCAATATGTCTCAAAATTTGATCAAATACTTTTTGAGTTATTGCGTTAATGAGAATTCAGCTGTGCTGGATTAGTCCCAAAAACATATTCCCAATCATATTCCTGCAAAACAACAAATGGATACATTTCAAACCAAACAAAAACAGCTACAGGACAAATAAAAAAATTGGATTTAATTTTTATTATGAATTGAGTCAATGCCAAATTAACTGTTACCTAAAAGCACATACATTGCGCTTCCAATAAAAGTAGAAATAAGATTACGAAATATGATCCTCTGAAAATTCCTGAAACAGATCTCTACAAAGTCTACAATGTCAGAAAGTTTGGAAAGTTAGGAATTAGAAGTATACTCACCCTTTTTCCACATTTGTGGTGAGCCTGGAGTCTGTCCCCAGAGCTGCGGAGATGCAGACGCCCTGGGATGGAAGTTCAGGGCACAGAACTAAAATTTGGCATGCTAGTCCTTTATAGCTTTGAAAAACAAACATATTATTCATTGTTTTTTTATCTGATTTTCCAATGATCATCAATCTAACCAGTCACTTAATTTACACGAAAAACATTACAAATTTAACCAACTTCTGCCAACATTTTTTTTTAAACAGTATACATATTTTCTAGGAAAATATTACAAATGTCGTCTAATTTAAAAGAAATCCTGATTTCATGTTATCCTCATATCATCGTAATATTACATACAATATACATCTCTTTACTACATTTACTTTAGATATGATCTCACATGTAACTGTATTCCAGGGCATCAAAGTTATTTTTTATGCAGTAATGCTGCACACCAGGTAACATGCTTGCTGTAGCTCTTTCGATTCCCAAAACTCTCTGTGATGTAATCTTTACAAAAACTTTACAAAAGAACTGAACTAATTCCCCTGCAGTTCTAAAGATTACATCACTTTGTTGTGTAATCATTTGGACTGATTTTAGAAGTCAGAAATATTTCAGTTTAATCCTTTTACTTACGACTTTCAGTCTTACGTAACGTGAGTAATGCAATAAATCTAATTTCAATTGAAATTAATGTTTAAATTACATATTTATAAATAATCATTTACAGTATATAATAATTTAAGTTTAAATAATGATTAAAATGACATCTATTTGAATAGCTTTTGTGTTAGTAAATTTTTCAGTCTGTTCAATTACTCTTTTTTTTAACAAAAAATTGCAAGTCATTTATAATAAATGCAATTTCTTTAAGGGCATCGACGGAAGCCAAAAAAAGGAGAAATTTGACATTTGCCACACTGCACGGTTAAGTTGTTGTGAGCTGTAGATGCATTGCTGGAAAACACAGCCGTACACATGGGGTCTATTATTAAGTGTGACAGCTCCATTGGATTTGATTGGCAGGAACTAATTTTTCATCACAGGGAAATTGGCGGGAAAAATACCAAAGCAAAACAATATCGCAGCATAAAATCAGATTACAACCCTGTACTTACCATGGCTCTGAAGATAGTGTTAGACTAAACTTCTTGTATATTTACTGAATTTCTTGAATTTTTCACAAATTTTGTGCATCTTCTAGGTTATGCTATTTAGTTGGGAATATGGTGCATATTCCTATTGTAATATTACAATTACAATTAAACTAAAATACCAGCATTGCAGAGGAAGTGAAATAATCATTAGTTATTTTTGGTAGGGGGGGGCTCTCAGGCTTTACCTGGGTCCCCCAGGAGGGTAGAGTTGACTCTGGCCTGAGTTGCCTGGGTAAATACTATAAGTTCATTGTTATTTTTTGCCTTCAATCTAAATAACAAACAAACAAACAAACAAACAAACAAGCAAACAAACAAACAAGCAAGAAAACAAACAAACAAATAGAAACCCTAATCTGAAATATTTCATTGCAAAGCACCAGCATGTTTTATTAATTTCAATTGTAATGAGATTCAAGCAAACCAGAAGCAGTGCAATCTTACAGCGTATGAAATAAAAAATAAAACTGAACAATAAAAATGTGTAATTTATTTTGTGTTGGACTGTTTTTTAATGCAATAACAATGTTTGTCAGCCTATGCCGGATGAGTAACTGATACAGTATCACCACACTGACATGCCCCTAACCTCTGAATTGTATGACGACCTCGTATATTTTCCGCTAAATTGCTTGGAGCCTTAAAACACTGGAAGAATCAATAACAGGTAGAGTCTCAAAGGAAAAGGATGGACTATTAAAGGGACGTGGTCTTCAGGGAGCAAAATTATATTGCTAGAAATAATAGGGAGCTGCTTGTGAAATGCTTTAAGAATTTCTGTATTAAAAGAAAATCTAATTGTAAATAATAACTGTTCAGTTTGACTTGGGCAACTTTGAGTCGTTACTGAAGTATCCCACCATGTGTCATTTGCTATCACGTACTTTCTGTGACAACACTATACAATGAGGCAGTTGGGGACTGGGATTCCCAAGTGTCCATTCCCACACACTTCCAGCGAGGTTCATCCGAAAGAGTGTCCATGGCAACCGTGAGACAAACCGAGAGTGTCACGGAGCGAGCGAGTGAGCGAGAGAGAGCTTAGAAGTACAGTTATTCAACTGAGCATCTGAGAGACCATCTGGAACACGACCTTCATCAATCAGATTAACTGCTTGCCATTATAAGTGCAGACAGCACCCCGTTTGAGTCGGAGCACATATTTATCAGATGGCAAATTAATAACCACTCTCGGGCGTCTCCTGGCAGGCTCATCTCTGAACTCATGTTTAACATTTCACCATCATATGTTTCTGTCAGGTGCTGGATACTAGACACATCAATTAATTAAGCCCTCTCAAGCTTATTGAGTGTCCTGTCTCCAGATTGGAAAACAGGGATGCGACCTTCGGTCAGCAGAAGAGGCTGAAAAACTAATCTGATTATCTCTATATTAAAAAAAAAAACTGACAAGTAATTCAGCCTTATATGAATCATTAAGGGGAATATCACTGATGGCTTGTTGCGTTTTAATACTTCAGATGAGTAATATTGTAGGTTTTTGTGCAGCCAGGCATTGAGGATAACACTGTAATGCGATTCTGGGTGATGACCTCTGCACCATGTAAATTTGCGTTAATGAGTTAATAACAAGTCTACAATTGTTCTAGTAGGACGCTGACTGGATTCATTTTAGGTCCAGGGCTCTTGTGAATAACTGTTAGTCACAGTTCATCAGCCAAATGAAAGATGAGAAGCACTGAGTTTAGATCAGCACAAGAAGGCTTGTGAAACCCTCAAAGGTGTTCGGACCACAGTATGTAACATACTCAAAGGTGTTCAGACCACAGTATGTAACATACTCAAAGGTGTTCAGATCCTAGTATGTAACACACTCAAAGGTGCTCAGATCCTAGTATGTAACACACTCAAAGGTGCTCAGATCCTAGTATATAACACACTCAAAGGTGCTCAGATCCTAGTATATAACACACTCAAAGGTGCTCAGATCCTAGTATGTAACATACTCAAAGGTGTTCAGACCCTAGTATATAACACACTCAAAGGTGCTCAGATCCTAGTATGTAACATACTCAAAGGTGTTCAGACCCTAGTATATAACACACTCAAAGGTGCTCAGATCCTAGTATGTAACATACTCAAAGATATTCAGACCTCTGTATGTAACATACTCAAATTTAGTGATTAATTGTCATTGTTGACACACCACATCACACAGTGCACAACAACACAATGTGTCCTCTGCATTTAACCCATATGTGACAATGTGACATAGCAGGGGGCAGCTAATTCAGCGCCCGGGTAGCAGTGCTTGGGGGCGGTACCTTGCTCAGGGTACCCTGCTAGTCAGGGGATTCGAACCTGCAATCTTTCAATTACAAGTGCGCATCCCAAGCATTTCAGACAACCCTGTGTAACATATGTTTCTGGGACCTGGTATGTCCATCCATCTTCTGTACCCGCTGGTCCTATTCAGGGTCATACTGTAACCTCCCTCATGTCACAGAGGTCTGGAGCTGATCCCAGAAACCACAGGTGCAAGGAAGGAATAAGCCAGCATGGGGCGCCAAGGCACACACAACGCCATCCACATTAAGGGAAAGTTCGTTAGCTCCAATTCACCTTTGAATGTTTTTGGACTGTGGGGGGAAACTGGAAAACATGCTATGGAGATAACATGCAAACTCTACACACAGGGAGCAGAGAGTCGAACCCGAGTCCCAGAGCTACGAGGAAATGTGCAAACCACCCCACCCAGGAATGTAACACACTCAAATATGTTCAGACCCCTATATGTAACATACTCAAAGATGATCAAATTAGTCACTTGCTACAGTGTATTACAGCATATATTAATAAGAAAAATAACTGAGACAAAATACACAGTTATATCGGGTTTTCTGTTTATATCTTTCTTCAATCTGTATGTGGTAAAGCCATGAGTTATAGACTCTTTAAAGTTACGGATAGTACAGGGGACCAATCTGAGCGATGAGTTTTCGATCTCGGCATTTAAATGTAAATGAAAGCATCACAGTTTTAGTTTAGCCTTCCCAGGTCACAGCTGCTGATGCAGCTGCCTCCTCTGTGGTCTATAAGTCTTTATATAAATCTGTCATATCTCTACCTGTGTGCTAACTTTCCATCTGTTTCCCCTCCCAGATCTACCCCAGAACATCTGTGCTGGGATGGGTTATCACCCATGGACCTAGTCTTGGCCCAGAAGGTGGATCGGCGCTACACAGCATTGGCTGACCAGTAATCTAACCACTACTAAGTGGCCTCACACAGCTGCCTGGATGCGGCGAGCGCAGTTAAAACACAAGTGCATTTCTACTAGTAAAGTCTTCTGACGGGTGTCAAATGCATTAATGCTGCTGAGCAGCTGAGCACAGATCTTCTCATTGATAAGTTGGTTCATATTACAGGTCAGAAACTGAAAATTAATTAAAAAGACAGCTAATCTATTTAGTTATAGTAATTTATTTGTGGTAAATTGAGGATAGCATATTATATTAATGCACTGATGTTGTCTATTGCGTATAATTGTGACATAGGCTGTTTGATGTAGAATGAAAGATTTTACCGCTCCCCGAGAAAGTTTTAATTTTCACGGCATCAGCACAGATTTTTATTGGGAGTGTAACGACTTGACGCCTTCATTCATCTCTGAATGCGTAACAAACTGTGTTCCAAATGGAGTTTTAAGATCTTCAAGTGCTGGTCCACCAAACAGGGTCATGCTCAAGAAAAGTGCAGAAGAAACATTTTTGTTTTACCTACAACTTAAGAAATTTGTGGCCTCTCCAAGCCCACCAGCCTTTATTTTTTTCCTTTTGTTTGCTTGTTTTCAAGTCTTTAGCATTTTAAGTTAAATTATATTCCTGTAATTTCTTTTCACATTCATTTTAATCTTCATGAGTTAATTTACGTGTCACATTTCGTGTCGAATTCCTTCTTTTCATTTAAGCATTTCAATACCCTTCATTTTGTTCTTTTTGAATTTGAATCTTGTCATGAAGCACATTGAACTGAATTTAATGCGTATGAAATGTGCCATATAGAAAAGTTATTCTTATCTTGCTCGGAATTTAATTTAGTTGCCTAAATTATGGTGTTTTTACTATGCATAGCAGAATAATAAGGACAATTGATGGTTCTATTTGGGGCTTTGGAACATAATCTCTGTTTTCTACATCGGCCACATGGTTTGTCAGATGCATTTGGCCTCTCTGGTGCTCTGACTCCACTGACTATTCAAAGATCACAGCATTGCTGTAAAAATCAATATCAGCGAATCATTCTTGACAAACAGACACCCCACAGCCGCTGGGCCCCATAGCCAGCCCCCAAGCATTGAACAGAGCAAGAGTGAGAAGACACCCTTGATGAACCCCAGAATCAACTGGGAGGAATGCAGAGGTTCAGCCTCTATCCTGTACAGTACACATTACCAGTATACAGGCCAGGCATGACATCCAACAACTTCAGGGGGATCCCGCAAAGTCTCACGATGTCCTACAGGGCAGCTGAATAACTAAATGCAATGCTAGGAGAAAAGCCTTACCACCAGCGTGGAGAAGTTCACCCTGGATGCCGCAAATCCTTGCAGCCTTCCCTACCCACAGCTGGTTCACCACCTGCTCAGTGAGATTCAGTGGTTCACAGGTAGTCAGAGGACCAGGCCTCAATAACTGTGTATCCAAATTCCCAACGTCCTAGCTGGAGGGTCAGCTTTAAACAGCTGCTCAAAGTAGCTGGCCCAGTGGGTCACAACTACAGTGTCATCCGTACGGACTATTCTGTCACCCACACTGACTGCGAATCTTCATGCATCAGATACAGATGGGCTTAATGCTTCAAGTCCTATGTAAGCAGGACGTGAATTGATCATCCATTTGTTAATTAATTTCAATCATTAATTAAATTAATTGTAGCGCTGATGCCCTACACTTTTCTTGTTGCTAAGTTATTGTCCAGAGGATCAGCCCCCATTCATCTTTGCTCTTCCTGACAAGGGCTGTGGCTCACAGGAGCTCAACGAACAACCTTGAGCATTTGCCATTTGTCAGACGTCTCTCGGAACCGAAAGAAGAACAGATCCTCTATGTTTACAGGCAATTCTGCACTTTCTAGTTTCAATGTGTTATTACATTATTACATTACGGCATCCATCGCAAGCCAGAATTCATATATATATAGTAGGAACACAGTCTCAAAACAAATAGCAAAGTCATGTTTTAATGAAGGGAATAATTCTTCTTTAGTAATTAAATGTCAAATACATATTCATTTGGAAATTAATATTTTAGTTCATAATTTTCAAACAATATCTGCAGGATGTAATTTCGGTAGTATATTATAGCTGTAGTAATTGAGTGGATTCTTATTGCATCTTTCCATTTTAAATGTATTATTCATTCTATTTGGGTGAAAATGTACTTTCCAGAAACCAGTATAACCACCAGAGGTAATTATTCTCACTCTGCAGAGATTTTTTTTTTATATCACTTATTGAAAATCATGTGAAAATTCAAAAACATTTCATTCAACAAAAATATGTAAAATTCCCTTTTCTATCAGGTGTCAAATGCAGTGTTAAATAATGTGCCCGTTAATTCAGATTGGTCAAAGGTATCATTGTATAATTTGTGATCGCACAAACAAATATTGAAAATGAATATTTAGTAGGTTTTCCACTTTAAAATTCACCGACTGCAGCTAAGTAATTTTCTCCAGTAAACCCGGCTGTCATGGAAACATCTCACACTTCCACGTGTTGATAATGCAGTTTACCTTTGTCTTCGTGCCGATGTTTAAATTACAAAAACCAGAAGCCCACTTTAGAGTTAAACAAAGGGAACACCAAGAAAAAAATGCTAAAAAAAAAAATGGAAGAAGCTCTAATCCACCTAAATGTCGATGCGCGGTTTACGGGATGCTGCTGTTTCTGATGGCAGACTGGGGCCACATTAGCTAGGCGCACATTTAATTTTCCAGCTTTGGCGTGTCATTTGAGCACCGAAGGAACATCCACAATTGGTTCTGCCATTTCTGTCTGCATCCCAGTAGGCCAGATTAATCAACTGTTCTGAGAGGTAATGGAGGGCGCAGGCAGCAGCCCAGGAGAGACCGACGTAACCGTGGAGGGACTGCTGTTCAGGGTTTATACAGATAACACAATTATCAACAGACACATGTGTTAATTAGCTCTGTACTATACTTTATTATTTATTTTCTCTGCTCCTCTACATTGCCTGCCCTCCTCCGACATTGTATTACTTTATGAGGTCAAAATTAGTTCAAAGTGCAAGGTGCATCCATCCATTCATTTTCTTGCGCTTATAATGGTGGCAGCAGTCCGAGTAGGGATGCCTGGACCCCTATGTTCCCCGTCACCTCCTCCAGGGGATACCAAGGCGTTCCCAGGCCAGCCAAGAGATATACTGTAATCTCTCCAGCATGTCCTGGGTCTGCCCCGGAGTCCCCGTCCTGTTGGACATGCCTGCACCACCATGCCGACCCTTCAGAGCACATCCTCCAACTCAAAACTGAAGCAACCCTCTCTTGCACTGGGGTGACTCCACCATACTGGTGGACCCACATTTGCCCGACACCTCTCACCAAAGGCAATTCCAGAGTGGAATAGAGTCCCCGCCTTTAACTGCAACTCAATCAACAAGGCACCCAATTAACTGCCATGGGGATCTATATGAATTGCTATTCGTATTCCTGCTAGGGCCAATTTGCCCTGGGAGAGCCAACTTGGGACATTTGCTCAAGGTTCATAACAATGAAAGGGGGTTACTAAGGGCAGTTCAAACCTTCCCAAAAAGGAGTTTTATTTATAGCAAGCAAAATATTGGTTCACAGGAACCAAGTGAAACTGCAGAACGGCTCTCAAATAATTTATATTTAATAAGATCTGTGACAGATGACCTGGTCCCCACAAACTCTCCGACTTACCTATATACTGTAGCTTGTATTGGATGAGTTGTAATGAAGAGTACAAGCAAGGGAGACAACCTCCTCCCAGAACTTGCATAAACTGATTCAGGATTGTTGGAGAAGCATTCTAGGTGGCTACATCTGGAATCTGTTTGAAAGAATCCCAAATATCTGCAATTCTATCATTAGAGCAAAAGGGCGTTATTTTGAAGTGTCTTAAATTTGTGACATTTTTGAGATGCTGAACACTTGTCCTGGTCCTTTACGATAAGGTGAATGACATAATAGTTAAAATAGAGACAAATGTATTAAAAGTAGGTGTGTCCAGTCTTTTGACTGGTACTGTAAATGTATTGTTTCTTTTCACAAAGTGACTATTTAAGCACATTTCAAGTACATAAATTGAGCAATATTTTGAATATCGTTAATTGCATTTCGCTTCATCAAAGCAGCTGAAGAATGAAGAAATTAAGGCAGCTTAGCTAATCGAAGACATAGACTGGGAGCCCTCGACACTCATGGCTTCCCGAGCCTGCAGTAGGCAGATCAGCGGCCCGCTGGGGCAAATATAAATTTATTGAAGTCAAAGAGATTTAAATGCATTATGAAGTCATTGAATTCTGGCTGGAGGCTGGAGTTACTTAATTCCTCTCCATAATCAGCAGATATTGAAAAGCCGACAGTGTAATGCAATTCTAAGAATAAAGCAGATAACACGGTTAACTTGGTGTGTAAATATATGACTGCATGTCTTCGACAGTAAGTGCTTTTTAATGACGGGCTCATGTTAATCTTCAGTCTATCAATAGCGCTTCTAAGAAATACGATGTCTCGAGGTAAGGCCTAGTTCCTCGTGAAGTAACAGAATAAAGATTTGAACAATTTTACTGAAACTTATGTGGTTCAGCATTTTCGGATGCCGTGCTTGTTATTGGACCTTTGGCAGTTCTTATCCCAAAGGGATTTCATCATTGTGCCCTTGAGCAAGGCCCATAACCCCCAATTGCTTCAGGGACTGACTGACCTTGCTCTCTGAAATGCATGTCAATAAAACCATCTGCTAAATACTTTTAAATGAAATACTGTTAAATATATTAGAACAGCTTGTTTCCTCTTTCATTGGATTAGGACAAAGAGTACATTGAGCTGTATTATTATTATTATTATTATTATTATTGTCGTTTGTTATTTTTCCATATTTTTTCCTGCATGATATAAATCCATAAACTGGCTGAAGATAACTGTTGGTGTTATTTGGGTGTTTCAGTTCAGTTGTGATGGTTGCAGCTAATTTTTCATACTTCTTGGTGGTATGTGGTCACTCCTTATTTTTGCACGTTATCTCCAGTTTGCCAGTGTATCATTCACCATGTACTTCCTGTCGGCACCTTACGTCTATTTTGTATAGAACCATAATTAGCACTTATATTCAAAATGTACCTCTATATTATTTTTTATTTATAATTTATTATACAGTACTTGTATATACTTTATTTGCACCTGGTTAGATGCATATTGCAATTCATTGGTTCTATACCTGAACTCAGCGCAATGACAGTAAAGTTCAAACTAATCTGATGTTTAATTTTTCTACAAGAAAACAAAAAAATAGTAAACCTTACACTGATTTATTTGTATCTTAGATGGTTACTGCTTTACTGAACTCACAGATTAAATTTTCTTTGAAATCATACCGACATATAAACAAGGACATGGCTTTTGGTAGATTGATAAGTTTCGGAACACAGAGAAGAAACGCATATAAAGATTGTTTTCGTATTATCATACAACCCGAAAGCTGTGGGGAAGCAGAACAATGGTAAGTGATTGAGTCTCGTGCTCTCTTGCATTTCCATAGCGATTGATTACTTGCCCTGTGCCTACAAATGCCTCAGTTAATGAAAGTCATCTGCCATTTATTGGAGCGATCATCTTTTCAGAGTTTCACTGGGAGTCAGCAGTGCAGCCCTGGGGGGCGGGGGGGTTGGGTGTATTTCAAGCAGTGTGGAAGGCTTTGCGAGGGACTGGCACGCCCGTGGTACCATTTAGAGGCTGAATTGTTTCTTTACTTTAGATAGCTAAACAGTGGTAGATCAATTTCATCTGTTTTTCTGCAATATGCCTTTTTGCTTTAAACATGCCCCCCCACCCATGTGAGAGATAATGCACATGTCTGTGATATTCTTTTTATTTGCGCTACCTTAATTGTTGCTGCTTTTGTGAAATTGTGCTCAAGTTTTCCCACACCTGCATTAACCCATGTTGTGTGCATCCATCCATCAGTATTCTGAAATCGCTCGTCCTATGGGGGGGCACAAGGTGGTGCAGAGCCTACAGCATGAGGGAGGGAACCACCCAGGGTGGAGCACCAACACATCACAGCGCATTTGATAACATCGATTAGCCTCGGCGTGTTTATTTCATTGTGGGGAGTAACTAGAGTACCCAGAGGAAACCCCATGAACCAGGGGGAAGATCGGACCCAAGTCCCACAAGTGTTGGGCAACAGTGCTAACCACTGCACCATATTGCCACCCTATGTTGGGGACATGCAACACTTTATACTCCTTCCACACAGTACTGCCTTTACCAAATTGAGCAGTGTGATTAGGCTGAGATCAAGCTGGCTGCAAAGGGCAGCCAACCGTCCAGAGAGATGGGGGTTAGTGGCCTTCCTCAAGGATCCACAGATGTGGCAAGACTGGGCTTGAACCAGCAACCTTCTGATGACCGTCACAGAGGCTTAGGTAGGGTAGTTGTTCCCAGATAGAACAGGGAAACCAGGAAAACCTGGAAGACCTAGTCAAATAAAGTAATCAAGAAGTACTCCAACAACACAGTGAATATGCAGTACAAATGTAATCATAAATAATACAGTACATAATAGTGGGGGAGGGGCAGTCAATCATGGTCAGATGATGCTGTTGCTGTTACAGGGAGAGACCAGGCAGCATGCTGATTTACAGCATCTCACCCAGACAAAGAATCTTTTTCTTTGGAAGAGGGATGTCTGGGGTTACCTGTCATGTGTTCCCAAGGGACTGAGGATGTTGAGGCGGAAGGAGAGTAAAGTACTGCTGCAGTAAAGGAAGGGCCAAGTAACAATAGATAAAAATGTAAGTGAAGTCTGGAGGCCCGGAATGTCCATCCCTCTACCTTCCAGCTGCTCGTCTGAGCATTTCTAGCTGTTCCAAGACCATTCGAAATGTTCAAAGACTTGGCTGAGCTCATAGAAGGAACCTGTTGCCAGGCCTCAAGGCAGTATTGGTAAAATCGGTCACACCATAATAAAGGAGCGGAAAATTATGCTAGTAAATTACTTTAAGGCCAAGATAAACATCGAACTAAATTCCGGAAAATTTTCAGTGTTTAAAAGTTTACATACATTATCTATTTTAAAAATTTAACTGGGAGGAGAGGACAGTTTCTAAAAGAAACAGCATTTCAGTTTTTCATTAATGAGACTTTAATAAGATTTTCTAAAGAATGAATTGAGACAGATGTTGTCATATACAAGACTTCGAAATACCAAAACACACGTTTGTTTCATGTTGTGTGATATTATTTTTGTTTTTATGAGCAGGTATTTTTATTATTAGATATTAGACATATCGTTTCCCAATTGTGAGCTAGTAACAAATTTAGGAAGAAATTCAAAACTCATTAGTCTGCTTCATAATCAGAGAACCACGAGGCTAAATTAATTTTCTCATCATTATGCAGAGGGAAATAAAACCTAACCTTTCCTCATATCCAGACACAATTTGATTTATTTGAACCTGAAAACTTATTTGAAAAAAAAAAACCTCTCACACTTCTCCAAAATCCCTATTGCAAATATTGCCCAGCTTTTATTTACTTATCTTTTAAAGAAATAAAATTAATGAATTCGGTGAATTCATAGATCTTTCAAATTCAATTAATATTTATACCAAATACAGTAAAACTGGAACTGTGCTCCTGTAGAGCAAAGGTTCAATGCAGGAAAGGGTTTCTCATCCTACTGCCGGAAGAGCACCCCCTACAGACCATTCAGATAACAGCCTGTGGTGGAAAATGTAATCTGTATTGATTGGCATCTGCTAGGTGTGAATAAGGTTGAAGTGTATCAGTGTCAGAAATACTCAAACCTTCTGGCCTATCAGATCATTTGAAATAGTTTATAAATGTATGTATTTTTTGGTAAATAGATCAAAAAAATAGGTCCGCCTGTGCTGTTGAGCACAACAAGTTCTCTCTATTGAGCGTTTGGTAATATTGAGTTTTAAATTGAGTTCTCAAAGGTTTCCAGGTCTATGAACTATCTAGTACTGAAATAAATGCATAGGATCAATGAACGAATTAGGGAGTCAAAGATTTTCACAGAACTGTACTTGTACTGCACATATGTTCAATGTAATTAATGAAAATCTGTAAATATCCACCTATCTTCCAAAAATAATATCCAGGTCAGAGTTCTAGGTGGGCCTAGGTCAAGCAGCACAAGGAACAGGGCTGGGGTACCTCCTGGATGCCAGTCTGATGCTAGGCACATACATGCACAAACCCACACGATGAGCAATTTAGTGATGAGAATTGCCCTAATTGCATTTTTTTCTTTTTATTTTATTTTGCAGGATTTAATTATATATACTATTACATATTTTTCTCGTGTTTTTCTACAGGCAACAGAGCTACCAACTGAAGTACTATATCACCTTTGGCTGCAGCTGATACTGCTACTCAGTTTACAAAGTATAAGCGTTCCATGGGCTCCCCCTCCTTCGCCATGATTGCAGTGACAATCACCTTAAGGGACATCACAGCTGCAGAACAAAGATATGGTTCCTGGCAAAAGGCTTTTGTGTTTTGTTCTTAGTCTTTTGTGTGCAACAGTTATGAGCAAAAACTTGTTATAGCTACAACTTGCAAGGTGAAAACAATTATGCATTTGTGGAGTAAGTATTCTCTGGGATTTAGCATGACCCTGAAGTTCATGTAAAAAAGCTTTTTTAGTGATCAAGGTGGTGAATCTGCAGGAAATGTGTGACATTTAAAAAAGAAGTGAAAGGCTTACAGCACTAAATGGACAGAAAAAAATACAGGTTTGAATACCCTAGTGAGCACTTTTCAAGCAGAAAGTAGAAGCTATGTGACACCCTACAGTCACCGACCTAGAAGAGGTCATCCCTCAAAAGTCCGTCTCTTCAGAAGAAGCGCATTGTCAAGAAAAACTACCCAGAAGCCAGTGATGCAACAGCTGAATATGAAGAGAATTTTTTTTCTCAGAACAACAGCCCAAGCTTGTGTTATAATGATTGGAAAGAGATGAAGCTTCGACAAAGTGAAGTTCACCTAAAGCTCGGTCAGACAGCAAAAGAGTGATTCAGCTAAGATGAAGGAAAATGTCTGCGGAGTCCTTCACATCTTCATGAAATTATTTCACTAATTCCATTATGAAGTAGTTTGCCTTGCACTACTAAGATTTCTTACTGCAATTCTTATTCTGATTCTTATTAAATACATTTATTTATTTATTTTTGCACACTGCAGCCTGGCTGTTTGACGTTTCTCATTAATGAAGAGCTTCTTCCTTGCTTTATGGGACTGCAGTTCTGCTTCTAGGAGCCTGATACGAACTGTCCTAGCCGTGCACTTCACACCTGCACTTAATGACTCCTGTTCCTTCTGAAGGTCACTTGATGTCATCCTACAATTCATGAGAAACCGTTGGATAAGTTAACAGTCATCTCTGGCATTAGAAAGTCACTTCCGCCCTTTACCTGGCTGGTTTATGGTCACTCCCAGTGTCTCCTGAAATTGTTCTTGGGCACTAATGTCTTAGAAATTTTTTACCTAGAAGCAACCTGCTGTTCAGTGTAGCCTTCTGCCAGCAGAACAACAATTAAACCAATGCTAATTATCTTAAAAATATAGAGTGTTGTCATATTTTTTTCTATGGCTGCATTTATATACAGTTATATACAGTACGTGTGTGTATATACAGTATATATGTATATACTGTACATGCTGTATATTGTATAGCGTTTCTGATATGACGTTCACACAAAGCTCTTTCTCCCACAGTTTTCTTGCATATGTTACTGGCCACTCAGTGGAAGCTGAGCTTTGCAGCATCTGTACCACAGCTGACTGCTTCACACCTCTAAGCTTGTTACACATTATCAGCCTCACTTTGGGGCAAACTGTCTGCCAAAAAAAAAATACGTTAAACTTTCGAGGATCAGACGAGACTAAGCCAGAGTTCTGTAGAACACAGTGTGATGATATGCACCAAGATGCTCTGGGAGCAGTAAAAAGACCTTGGAAGAAAGTAGAACAAAGTCCCAGTATCAGCTTTTTGAAAAGTGAGGCGTGACTTGAGTATCCACAGTTGCTGTAGCAAACCCACCAATGAAATGGAAGGCATCTAACCCCAAAAGACTTGCACTGTTACTGTGACCTAAAACTGTTAAGGACCTTCTACCAAATATTAATGTGCGGGATCTGAATACTTGTGCAGTGCAGTTCAGTTTTTGATAAAAAACTGACAAATTCACTTTTTCATATTCTATGTTATTCCAGTAAAAGTGATGGTTAGGAAAAGACTGCAAAACAATTCCTGGTTAGAACAGTGAATGGAAGGATTTATCATAAAGTCTGGCACAGAAGGGACTTTTTTTGAGAAAACAGGGTCAGGTGGCATCAGGATGGACAGCAGAGAATTTAAAAAGCAAAGAGGAAACTCTGAAAGAAAACCTTCTTTTTGTCCACGGGGACAGAAAAGAAGACCAGGCAGATGGGACTGGAGACACAAAGGCTTCTGTCTGTGTGGTTATGTGGGTCATTGCTTAAGGAATTTCTAATTAGCATACTGCTTCAGCCATAATTAATGTGCAATAACTTCTGAAATGCATTCATTACTTTTTCGATGTTTGCATAATAAGTGATTGATTTTGAGCTCCCGGAAGGCTAAATGTCGATTGATAATTTTCTATTTTAAACTATAATTGTCAAAGCAAAGCTTGTTATCGACTATGTGTTTCCCCATTATTCATACCGTAAGTTTGCTTATGTGTGCCGGTTGGTGGTGTTCACTCAGGACAGTCTGTGGAGGAGATGATTAAGTTCAAACCAAAAGTAAGGTCTATGGAAGCCATTGAGTATGACAAGAATCGACGCAAGAAGAGCATCTCTACATCATCCTGCTAACTGGTCAAAGATCTGTGCGATCAGAGGGCTCTTACTCAATGTTTCAGCAGAGGAGAACAATGAGCGCGTATCCTGATTTTACACTTCCTAGTGCGTGAGGAAATCTAGCCAAGCCTGTTCCATAAGGGATAGGTAGATATGTGTCACTGAAAAAATGATGAACAGCTGCAATTTGGAGAAAGTCTGTATTTTATAATGATGCCATTGCGGTTTTATTGAATTGCCCTTCATTTCATTACAGGTTTTAATTTTCATTATACCATAAATAATGAACAACATAGCATATACAAAATGCATATATATATAGGACTACTGTACAAATACCTCAGAGATGCACATCGACAATAGACTGGACTGGGTTAAAAACACAACGTCACTGTACAAAATGGCCAGATCCGTCTCTATTTTCTGTGGAGGTCGAGGTCCTTTAGCATCTGCCAGACTATGCCCAGGATTTTCTATGAGTCTGTTGTGGCCAGTGCCAGACTCTACGCTGTTGCATGCTGGGGCAGCAGGCTGAAGGCAGTGGATGCCAACAGACTCATCAAACCGACTCGCAAGGCCAGTAACGTTGTGGGGATGGAGCTGAACTCTTTGAAGGTGGTATCAGAGAGGCGGATGTTGTCCAAGCTAAGGACAATGCTGGACAATATCTCCCAGCCACTCCATGACGTGCTGGCCAGTCACAGGAGCACGTTCAGTGAGAGGCTAAGACTACCCACATGCTCCACTGAACGACACAGGAAATCATTCCTGCCTGTGGCTGTCTGTCTGTACAACATCTCCACATAAGAACAAGTATCACACTATACCGCATTTCAAAGTATACACCTCAACTCAAGCACATGTATAGATAATTTATGTAACATATTAAAATATTGTTTGTGTATTGTTTATATAATATTATATCTAGTGTTGTTTGTCTATTGAGTTCCATTTGGAATTTTGGTTATTGTAATATTTCTATTATTTATTATTGTATTTAACTTGCCCCTCCGGGAGCCGAGACCTTATCGTGGTGGAGGGGTTTGCGTGTTCCAATGATCCCAGGAGCTACGTTGCCCAGGGCTTTATGCCCCTGGTAGGGTCACCCAAGGCAAACAGGTCCTGGGTGAGGATCCAGACAAAGTACGGCTCAAAAG
>JAODJX010000136.1:16940604-16950818 GCA_026776945.1 Isichthys henryi
ACATGTGACCCAGGCGGAGACTCAAACCTGGGTCCCAGAGGTGTGAGGCAACAGTGCTAACCACTGCACCACCATGCTGCCTAGTTTTATATCTTTCAGCTCAAATAAAATAGGATCTAATCCAGAGTTCCTCCATTAAAATATACTCTAGCGCACAGAAAAGAAATAAACAAATTATATAACCATGTGCTTGGGGTTTTTTTAAGCGTTTTTTTTTTTTAGTTCAAAAGTTCAAGCCCATTGGTCAAATAGACAGCACAATTACTGTATAATAACAAACTGATTTGCATTACTTAACATTGTACCACTCTACCTGTTTTACTGAATAATTATTTACTGTCAAAGCGATTTAGAAATCAGAAGACG
The DNA here is from genome assembly GCA_026776945.1 of Isichthys henryi. Lineage (NCBI taxonomy): Eukaryota > Metazoa > Chordata > Actinopteri > Osteoglossiformes > Mormyridae > Isichthys > Isichthys henryi. The sequence continues at coordinate 16,940,971 of JAODJX010000136.1, forward strand.
TGGCACACATGGCTCGCCAAGCACATGGGCCAATGATTCCGCTTGTGGGAATATGATAACCATTTGGGCTTGAAAGCAAAAGGGTTACCATTGCTAACTTTGAATGTACACTCTGCTTATCTGCCACCATGCTATTACCGCTCTAAACCAAACTGCACATAAGCAATATTTTCACCCCTCTCCGGGGAGATTTATCTGGCTATTGAGGTGGAAAATTAATATTTTACAGTTCACTTGTCTGATCAATTACCAACAAGCTGTTGTGGTATTTTATAGTGAGCAGAAGCCCGACATGTCAGGTGATCACTGGAAGTCTAAAAAGAATCTGCCCATTGAATACAGAAAGAGACACCGTGAGTTTTATTCAGAGGCCTGCGATCGTACAGCGAATTAAGGGCATTAAATAGGCATCAACTGGAGCTGAGAAGCTTAGAGTCACTCCAGCCTTCCTTGGCTCAATAAGCACCATTTGGTTCTTGGACCATTTTAATGACACAATTTAATTGAAGCTTGCAGGACCAGATGTGCCGTGAGCTTTGGTGAGAACAGCCACAACCAAAGCAGACTGATATGCATCCAGACGCACTGAGAGCGCCAGTCTTTGGCCTCTTTGGAAGATGCCTGTAAGGACTCAGGTGTTTACATATCGGTAAATGGACTATTGTTGAATATCGGAGAACTTATTCACATTTTATGAATAGCAAGCTTGTTAAGCTTTCGTAAATGTATGTATCCATGTTAATGTTTCCAAAAACCTATGAATAATGTGTCTGCTGTTTCATCTAATGAAACTCAAAGTTAATGATTGGCAGCTTTAATCGCTGGGAAAAGAAAAGAAGGAGTGGAATCTTCCTCCCAGTGAGGAAAGTTCTCCTGGCCAGAGTAGAACCAAGCTTTTGTTCTGCTCATACTTTTTCAAAACCCTACGGCTAAATCGTAATAAAGATGACCATGTGTAACTGACATATTGCATCACATACTCTATAATCTATATCTATAATTTACCGAAGCTCAACTGTGTCCTAGTATTATTAACTCATACTAATCTATTATGATTGCAAGCGTATTGCTACTCAAAAAGGCATAATTTCTCCTGCCTTGCCTATACCCCAAAGCAAAAATGATTCATTTTGGAATGTACCTCTCCCGAACTCAAATGCACTCAAACTAAAATCGTAAAAACATGTTTCAAACTTTTGTGAAACAATTGCAATTTTGGAAAGTAGAGATTCTCCCGGGATTTCACAGATACACTGTCAAATGTAAAGGGCAGTAGGCGGGGGGGGCGGAGGGGGCTTTAGACCTCACAGCCAATCTGTTGCAAAAAACAGACTTTGCAAGGAGTTTGACTGTAATACAGTAATTAAACTCCCACATAGGTTATAGTTAAAGTCAAAAGTACAGGCTGTATGATAACTAGCAAACCTTTTACACTAATGTCTCAAAAAATAACCGTGCTTAGAAAAATAATAAACAGCATGACTTTCATAATAATTAATGGTAGAAATTTTTCTATTCAAAAATGCTGCACTGCTGCTGTTTCTACAGTTGTCTTCGTTATACTTTCAATCTAATTTAAATATTGAATTTCATAACAAACTGCTCTTTGATGAACATGCATCCCATCTACTGTCCCCTGCCTTGTGCCTTGTATTTCCTGGTGTAAGAGGTAGATAAGAGACTATGGAGGATGGATGGATGGATGGATGGATGGATGGAGGAATCTATTACAAACATCAACAAAACAGGTACACATGCAATTCTACTATAGTCTGAGGCATGAAATTCATTCTATTTCATATAGATAGAATATTATACATATAACCTTAGTATTGCATGTAAGTAAAGTATCGCCCATGTTAAATCTTTCATTAAATGTACAGTTTCTTGCTATACTTCAATTATTACCCAAGAATGCCACGTATAGCCCCAAATAAAGCCAAATATAGGCACTTATTTCTTTACAGCTTTTGTCCGGAGATGTTAAATAATAATGTATTTTCAAGTACATATTTGGCAGCTGGAATACGTAAACTTCAGCAATACTAAATATATATTTTTAAAGACAGTCAAAATGAAAGCAAGCAATGAAATAAGGAGTGGTTACAACCAAGCATAAAATTTGCACATTTTATGTTAATTATGGCACTTCAGAGGAGCGAGCGGAAGGATAAGGGGAGCTGCATATATTTAGCTGTAATCCAGGCAGGCAAAACTCATTTGCAGGGATGGTCTTATCTGGGCGCTGCAGCCTTCTCAGAAAATTAACCTTGGATATTTGTGCCCATCTCCAAAAGTGTTTGACTCCCTCTCGCTCTCTCATTCTCCCTCTCTCTTCCTCACTCTCCCCTTTTTTCTCAGCATACAAGGGATTAAATCAAACACAATACCTGACTTTACAGCTGCACTATGGGTATTTTGGCAAGTTTACAATTAAATTGCCCTGACCGGCATCCACCCCTGTTTTCTCGGACCCGTGTCTATGCTTTGGGAAGGTTCATAAGGAATTGTGTGGATTCCCTGCATTTGCGGAGGGTGTTAGTTCAGTAGTTGCTCACCGTGAAATGAATCATGCGTGCCGTCTCGTTCATTCGAGCAGAAACAGGAAGGTGATCTGCTGTAAATAAAGTCAGATAAAGAGCTGAAGTCCAGTCGCAGCTGCTCATGCAATCACACATTTAATGGTTCAACAGAGACTGCAAAGTTACTTTTCTGAGAGTCTCTGCTTCTATCCAGAGGTGCTGCATCTTAAATTTCGTTGAAATGCTTACAACTTTTTTTCTGTGCCTCTGCCTTTTATCTTCTCACCTATAGTGGACAATAAAGTATTTTATTTATTATAAAGTATTTTATTTTATTATAAAGTATCTAGAATTTTTTTTTCTAAATAATCTGTATGAATTCGACAATACTGTACAATATACAGTAATATCCATCTGATGTCACTGAATATGACATATACTGTAGGTTCAAACAAACAAGGAAATCAGTAATCAGAATATATCACTTATTATTCCAAGCTTATTGTGTGATGTGTAAGTAATGCAAACCTAAACTCATGCACTTTCGTATTTGAGTCGTTTCATTGTCCTTCAAACTTACCGTTAATAGCCATTGTGTTTGTGATGAATATCATCATTTTGTGGCAACAATGGAACAGAGGCTTATAAATAGTTCTATTTGTATTTAAATGCCTGTAGTCTAAGCTCGTGAAAACCATAAGGTCAGGCTCCTAATAAATTTTTCAAGTAATCCCAAAAAACAGAACAGAAGTGAGTATTCGCCAGAACTCAACTAAAAACAAGCAAATAATATGATATGTCTGGAACTGTTGCGTGTGAAAAGACGATCAGCACTGATCCACTTGCCATTCAACTGAACCAAAACTAATTCTAAAACATCAGATAAGTAATCTAACTAGATTAAATTGTGGGAACGAAACTTATTCTAATAAATAAAGTATTGCAGCGCTACACGGGAGGCTTTCAAAGGGCCTAACAGGAGAGTGGCACGTATATTGGATATTGATTTTTCAGAATCCCTGATGGGGATAAAAAAATAAAAACAGTTAATCGCAGTAAGAAGCAGTATTCAGGTATGATGGCACAATTTACCCTCCCTGTTTACTCCCAACAAATTCAGAAAAAGAAATGATCCCCTATGGTTCACAGTTTGTACTCGATGCGTTTGTAGATATCAGGCTATTTCAGTGTCTGGAAATTATAAATTGTTTGCCTGGTTGTTTGACTTATGTTCACTGTTCTTTTCGTCTCCCCAGAAAACCAATTGATTTCCCAGCCGGACATTTATATATGAAGCTTTTTAATTTACAAGTGAGCTCTTCTACACATGCGGCATACACTTAACTGAACTGCCACTGCATGGGTCATTGGTTCACTAGTTTTCAAAGATTAATTGTCAATAAAGCAGGTTGGCGGGTGTTTTATGGTAACACCTGACATATGGACTTTATTGATTAATACTGCAACTTTAACGGCACTAAAAATTAGAATATTTGAACTCAAGCAGTACTCATGTCATAACAATTTCATACATTGCAAAAGTAAATGGATGCTTTGCTGTATCGTAGCATGTAGATATATTCTTTGATTTCAGTTGTTTGCTTGAAGATGCCACGTCTAACATCAAACTGTACCCATTGCAAAGCTGAAATTAATTTAAGGCAGAGCGTATATTTGTGGCCTGCAGTGTAGTATGGAAGTTTTTATATTTTTTAAATGAATAACACATCATTTTAGAGACTATAAGGTGACTGTCTACCAGCAGAAAGTAAAACCCTGATTGATTGCATTTTCACTGTAATCCCCTTACTGTGATCTTGGGAGCTCTGTTCCCCAAAATGTAAAATACTACTCAAAATTAATCTTTTCACTACCTTCAGGCAATCAGGAAAGGGGAAGCAGGCATAAACTTGGGAAAGTGCTAGAATGTAACCTTACTGGGAAGTTCTCAAACCAATTTCTCGACGAAGGATCCTACTGACTTTGCAGAAGTTTTTTTTTTCCCTGTCTCTCTCTCTCTCTCTCTCTCTCTCTCATTTTCCTCTCCTCTACCATGGTGATTTACTTTGAGGTATTTATAGCGAACGCCGGAAACTAGTGGATGATTTCATACCTGAGGCAACCAGGTTCAAATACCAGTCGAAAGTGATATCTGACAAGGCCGGTGTGGTTTGCATTTCATTTACGGTACAATCATTCCTCGCTGGAGGGCAGCTAAACTGTCATATGTGATAAGTAGCAACCTGCGGAGAAGCGTCCGGCCTGAAAGTAAAGTGTTCTTCAGATTACAGCAAAACATCTTCCCCTGACATACCGAGATGTATAATGTCAACACACATGACGGCGACCTCATCATCCTTCTCTGTGCTGAAAACTTTCTTTAAAATTTTATGCCTCATTTTTTAAATTAATTTCAAAATTAATAGACTGCAAAAGACTAAAAAGTTTGAGTGACTTTCTTGTTATTTGTGAGAACACAAAATGCACATTTTCCAGAGCCAGCTGAATATCACCGGCCTGAAGTATTGTCACTGAGGTGCCGGCAGTTGTTGGCTTCATTAGGAACCCTGGGGGTGACGGTTTCCAAAACATACTGCCAATTTGTGATGTCCCATAACCGCAAAACCACCATTCATTATTAAACACATGAAAACATGCTTTAGAAAACAGTTTTAAAAGCTTATTCCCATGGTTAACAATGAAAAAGATAAATTTTCATTTGCTTCTCCGTTAACGGTGTTTTCTCCCATGTGCTCTCTGCTTACTGACATATACTATATGCTCATCTCAGTCTAATACAGGATAAGATGTCATGGAAGATGGGTGGATGGTTTTATAATTAAAACTGCACATTATTTGACCTTTTTTTTTGTCTGGTACAGTATCAGTTATTCTGTTTATGAAATGAACCTCATGCTGACTGGTTTCAAGTCTTTCAAAAAATTAAATCACTTGGACTAATTCCAGAAAGTACCAAACAATTTGGTTGCCTTCAGGCAAAAGAATATTGCAGAAAACCAACAGCTCCAGCGATGGAATAAACTTGGACATGGCCGGCGCCCTGCAAAATCAGCACCACTTGAGTAAAATATTAATTTCACGATACTGTAAGTGTCCCTTAAGTCTCCCAAAATCTGGCTGCAAGCCGAGCATCCGCATGGATTAATAAGGAAAAGTAAAACTGAAGGTCAGAACACACGCCCCACCCTCCCCCACCATGAATGGGATGCCACAGTAATCCAGCTGAAAGCACTTACAGACATCATGATTCGAGCCAGTGAACAGAAGAATGTCATCAGTTTAGTAATATTGCTCTTAAGTCCAGCAAAAGCCTGGGATGAGAATGCAGGCTTGCTGAGATCAGGCTGAAAAGTGGGGAAAAAAAGAAACTTGAGCGTCACATGACATGACGACTACATTTATGTCAGGAATAATAAAAACAAAGAGAGAGTCGTATGGACGTCCATCTCCAGCACCTACTTCCAAGCCATCTCATTACTAACCGATATTTCAGGTCCTAGACACAGTGGACTGAAGTAACTTTGTCATTTGCAATAGGAACCTTTCCTCCTATTCATTGCAAATTGATTTAACGTATATTAACTTGATGTAGCCACACTGAACTCCTAGAGATGGGACCCAGTATCTACAATACGTCCTGTTAAAATGATCTAAAGCTGATGAGAGCGTATAGAAATGATTTGTTTCAGAGGGGCACTAAAAACATTTGGGGCTTAAGCCCTGTAAGATCGCTGGTGACAGACGTGAGACGGCATTCATCAGCATGCACTACAGCAGACGGTGCAAAGCCAGTCATGTACTCGTGCCCCGGTTGTAGGACTCCCTCTTCCCTTAACATACGTGTATTTACTAACTGAGAACCTCATCGCGAGAGCCTGTGTATGTTTTGTACATTGTGTATGTTCAGTGCTGTCAGGGATGTGAAAGATTCCATTGTGTGATAGGAAATCTCTTACTGTAATCCACCTGCACATGACATATTTACATGTTTGTAAAGGTAGCCTGAGGTAGTCTGGGATTCCACATGCGATTTGGGTGTATCAGCGATAGAGCAGTTAAGGTTGGGGCAAGAGCCAATAATCTGTTTTGAATTGGTGAGTGACAGGGATGAGGGCACTCTGGGGGCCAATCAGTTTTCACCTGGGGCCAGTGCCCCTGTGGCACTGATCCTATACACGCCCCAGACTATCAACTTTCAGTTGCCCCTGATTGAGCAAATATACGTACTGAGGTGCTCGACGTTGGCCTGCTCTCCAGTGTAATGCATATTCTGCCTTTGTTTTACAACAACGCTGCCGGTGATAAATCAGGTTCGTCCCAAAAGAAATAGATGCAATCCACCTTTATGTGTAATTAAAAATGCACAAATGCTGTAACAACGCATTACGTAATAACTCGATAGAATGTAACAAATTGAATGCTGATAATAATAATGATAACGCCGCAATATAAAATTATAATGTAGTCTATAAATTTGTAATATTTTGTTGAGATATTACAAAATGTGGCATTATTGCATAATGTGTTGCAACAAATGTATAAAGGGTTTTAAAATTGCAACACATATGTGAACTATCGTTATGAAACCATATAATTAGGTTTGTTTATTCTTTTTCCCTAACATCTAACAAAAAGCACGTCATATGGTAAAGTTTATCTGTATGCTTATGGTAATTCATTAAACTGACACTGTGAACAGCTGCTTGTGAACAGCTGCTTGTGAACAGCTTTTTCTGTTTCACAAAGTGATAAGCCAGCAAGCCAGTACTTCTCCTTTACACTTAACAGAGAGATTCCAAATCCCCAACAGTAGCCAGGTAATAAATCAGACAGCAGCAGTTCGTATGTGTGCCATCTCATTTTAGTCAACAATAGCACTGCCTGTCACGCAGAGACCAACTCAAACAAAAATAAAAAGCTAATGATTTTGCGCACCGAACAGTTTCCAAGACAGAGAGCGAGGCAGAGCAAAGATTTCGCAATGAAGTTAATGAAAACATTTGAACCATATGTTTAAAGTATTCAAGAAAATGTTTTATTATAACCACGGAGCTGAAAGGTAACAAAATTACATTTTCCATTCAGAAAAATAGCAAAATAATTTTGACTGGATAATTACAAGCCATCAAAGCGAAGCAGGATGCCCCAGCGGAGCAGACTATGAAAAATGATCAATATTTGTGTATCTGTCTGGTGACCAAACACACCCTCTACAGCCTCCAAAACAAGAAGCCAAATAACAGCAAATAATAGTCGATTACATTTCATCTCAAGCATCTTCACATTTGCTGGTGCAAGAATGAATGGAAGGTGTTGTTTATTGGGACAGGAAGGAGATGAACATGACAGACAGACATAACCAAATGAAAAGTACACATCCTAAAATACACAAGCTTGCTTGTTGATCTCCTGGTGTTCAACAAGTACAACGATGCAAAGGTCCCAGGGTGCAAACATAAATTGTAACCCTTCCCTCTACTGTAAGTCGCTTAAATCTGAAAAACCAAGACATTTGAAGTCTAAAGTGATAGGATTACCTGCTGCTCTAAATTACCATTTGTTTGAATATTATTAGTCTTATCTATAGTAGCAGTTGCTGTGGTGAAATAACGTTCCAGGAACCTCAGGAAAACTGGACATTATGAATGTTTTCATACCTTAATCGTAATGTTTGTTACAATTTAAAATTGTTAGCGCGATTGCCAGTCTGTTTTAACTTGCAATCAAATAACACGGATTGAGATATGAGTTTAAGTTTTTGGACACTTTGCACACATGTTGTTTTCCTTCAGCACTCAGTGACTTTCCTGAACCGCAGGAGATCAGTGTGACTGCATATGGTACGACGTGCTGGAGGGACGGGGGCATTAGAGGGCTTTCCAGATGGTGTTACTGAGTCAAAGCCACAGAGCGCCTGCCTCGGGCCGCTCTCCGCTCAGAGCGTTACGTAACGAAGAGTACGGGTGACTGCAGCGGCGCCCCCCGGTGGCTGTGCTGCCTCGCAGAAAGCGCTAGGCTCTCAGCGGCGCTGGCAGCGACCTGGAGTGTCGAGGACAGCCTTTGCCATCCTGCGGGGGCTAGTCTCAGTGAGCTCGGTTAGCCGCTAACGTGGCATACTGGAAGGCAATGGGGCATGGCTGGTGACCAGCTTGGCACCTAAGCTATCCGAATCAGCGATTTTTAAAAATAAGCAGGAAAAAGAAAAAGACGAAAATGGAACATGAATGTGAATAAATAGAACCACTGAGCTGTGAAAGTTGTGGTCACGTAACTCATGAGAAAGATTATATAAAGTTACCTTCTGCCAAATATGTAGACTCTTTATTGTAGATATACTTCATGCATCATTGTTTGCAAGGTATAACACCACTTAATAAGCTTTTATTGGTGATGTTCAGTAGCTTGAAATGTGACAGGGTGCCAGTTACCTTTTATCTTCAGAAAGAGAACACTAAGGACCACACTGAACAGAAAACATAATAATGTGGGTTTCTCACAGACAAGCACTGAGAAATATGATAATTACGTAAATGTTTAACAGGTTAGATTTTGTTTAGGTTCAATTGTAGAATGTTGCTTCAAATATGACAAAATATGTTCTGATTTACAGTGGCATCAGATTCAAGTCATGCTTTTTTTCATCCTACTGGATATTTCACTCAGTTAATTTGGTCTAAGTATCTTGCTTAAGGATATAACAGCAGGCTTTTTCCCGCCACTCAGCCTGGAAAGCCTCAGGTTACACGTCCACGTCCTTAACTGACACAGTGCTTACTACCTCTACGTAACAGATTATTTTGTGTTTCACCTGAGCTATAACAGTGGCTAAACTTTATGCGGCGCAGGGCAGCCAAAGGACGGAACAAAGGAGCAAGGAGAGCAGGGATTAAACAGAGAAGTGCTGGATTAAATAGAAACACCAAATAAAATGGGGTCAAGGATTATTTAAGCTTATCAAACTCAAAAACCATCAGCAAAACTTTTTAAGCAGAAACAAGCACCGGCTTGAACCCATTTTCTCTTGTCCTTAATACATTTCTCACCCAACCAAAACTCAAACACTCCTATATACTGTACAGAGTGTTTCTAGGCCCAGGTTTGTTTTTAATGTGCTTTATTATATGATGTTTTAGGATAAATGCAGTGCAACACAAAACACAAATTAGATTAGATTCAACTTTATTGTCGGTTTGCTGAGTACAGGTACAGAGTCAATAAAATGCAGTCAGCAACTATCCATCCATCCATCCATTTTCCAAACCGCTTATCCTACTGGGTCGCGGGGGGTCCGGAGCCTATCCCGGA
>JAODJX010000136.1:16960859-16970961 GCA_026776945.1 Isichthys henryi
ATCAGGTTAAACAGAAAAAGGAAAACAGAATCTTGTATAATTATAAATTAAAAGTAAAATAATAACCTGTTACACTTCCAGTAACTAAATGAAACTGTCACAGTATATGTTTGTTTGGCTTTCATGCAGATCCATGCCTCTCCCATGTATTTACAGTAAACAAATGTGTACCTGCAAGATGCCTTTCTGAGAATAAACATTTCCTGTTTTATTTGGCAGGATCTAGACAATATTTACACTAGCTGTTGATGACGTTTTTTTTTGCTTAATCTGGATGAACAAATGTTCTCAAATCTGATTTCTGTGCCTGCGTTACATTACAGTTTGGCAATTTTCCTTCCATTTCCCCATTCTCTAGCCTGGATTACATGCTATTTCCCTCTTTTGACAAGAAACAGGAAATTTCTTCATTATTTATGCCATTAAGCCCATTTTGTGAAACTCTGGGACCTTGTCCCCTCCCATCCCACAGCATTTTTAGATCATAACAAGTAAATTCAATCAAGTAAATTCAATCAGAACTGTACTTATAATCTTTGACTTCAATGCCACATACTTCGGTCATATCTGTATATTACTGGCCAGTGGACAAGCATTTCATTTCATTTCATTTCATTTCATTTCATTTCATTAACATCTTCTATGCTGCCTCAACACCCTCAGTGATGTCATACAGGATGTATTTTGCTGTGTGGTTTAATTTAAGTACATTGTACTATTGGCAAACGACACTGTTTCCCAAGCCAGATACTTCTCCTTCTACAGATAAAGCTGTACTTCTGAGCTACACAGATGGCTGTTTATCCCACAGACGGAGATGCAGGCACCTACTGTAGTGTCTTGACTTTAGAAATCACTCATGAGATGGAAACTCCGACTCAAACATCACCATTAGTATTTCTCACCTCTTACGTTCTTGTAACTCAGTAGACTATGAGAAACGTAATTAAATTAAGACGAGCAACACGGAGTCTTCTGGGAATGGACATTTATAAATTACCTGAAGATTTTTTTAGGCGATTTTGGTTCTGGCCTCGTCTGATATTACAAAGCAACAAATGGTGCTTCTATAGTGGCGCTGTAGCCAAAGCTGGAGAGTAATTCTTCCTTTTATGTGCACCTTATTCCGCATTGTTAATGGCGGTTCCCTCTTTAGTAAGATGGTGGTGTTTTAGTGGCACGCCACACGGCACCCCTCCAGGGGAGAAAAGCAAAGTTCTGAACAATAAGACAATCTCCTTCACGGCCGCAAATTGCCGCAATTTGCCGCAAATTGCTTTAGCCAATGGCTAAGAGGAATGGTCATGTTCTATGTGTTTGTAACGTTGCCCCTGTTGTTTTGCAGTCTCACTTTCAAGCCCCTGTCATTTTTATTTTCCGGTTGCCACCTTCAGGGAAGGATGGAAATGTAGCCATTTAGCCGCCTGTCATTAGCTTTATGATGAGTAAGCGTGGTAGCTTGAGATCATGACCAGACCAATCATGGACCCCGCACTCGGAATTTCGGCGGACACACCACTAGTTTCAGTACATTACACATTTCAATCACCATTTCATACCTAAAAACCTCAGCCTTCTGATTTTGAGCAGATCCACATTCTGTTTAATCCTGAAGGTGTTTGTATCGTTCTTGTGAAACATAACAAAGGCTCTTTCGTGAAGGAATGGAAAAGCTAAATCCAAATTGTCCACAGGATGCACATACAGTTCCATCATAGTTCACCTGTGTCATGCACATGTTTTCTTTACTTTTAAATATTTAGCACTGTAGCTACATTCCAGCCCAGGACACAGCACATTTATTTCTGTAATATTTCATTGTACCCACCAGCAGTCGATTTTAACCAAAGCAACTGATTTCACATCTGAAGCACGACAACTGACACGACATCTTCAGATCCTAATTTATTTATTTGATATCCTGCTTATTTAAACAGGCAGATGCTTAAGCAGAAGCGGGCGAATTCCGTAGTCAGGAGAACATGAGGAGGGGTGAATTTACAGCTTTAAAGTTATAGCTTAATCTCCTGGGCTTGTATGCAGCATCCTTCACTTAGGCACCTTCCCAAGGGTCGCCCCGGCTCAAAAAGACGCAGCAGTGCTTAAAAAATGGCCCATGGGTTCACTGCGGGGAGCTTGCGACCTACTTCACGGACAGCGGCAATCGATGACATAAAACAAGTTCATGCTTTACAGAATTCTTTATCGTCTCTAATAAATCCCTTTATTGTGAACAAGCCTCCTTGCAGTGGTCAGCTTTATGCGGGCAGCTGCAGTGCGCTGTGTGATAAATCAGCTGATATTTAATTTTAATGTCACAAAACACCATTTACGTCTCAAGGCCTCACGATAAAGAATAAAGATCTGCTTTATATCACAGTACTTCTAGGCTTAGCTATGGGCTTTTTTCTCCGGGACCGTTTGCCTCTATTTTTTAACTTTAATTTAAAAAGACACCGCAACCCCATTCACTGCAATGAACATGGACCTAAAGGTGTACATTTAGTTCAGACAGTGATAAGGACGGCTACGATTAGATGGGAAGTTATTGATAGAATTGTCAGAACCACTTTACTGTAGGTTAAAATTGTTTAGCTGAAGGCATGGACTGGAGACAGGGTGTCTGGTTTAACTTTTATTTGTATTTAGGACCAGACTAAACATTTACTCAAAATAACCAAAAGAGCACTATTGGCATCTTTTTTTGTGTTGATCCTTCATTAATAGTTTCCATCCATCCATCCATCCATCCATCCATCCATTCATTTTCTGTACCCGCTAGTACAGTGCAGGGTCATAGGGGTGTGGTTCCCATAGCTTCCAGGATACGATTTCAAAACCACAAACTAAACAAGCTTGTATTATGTCAGTTGGGTCAATTATGGGCGGTAACCACAAGTTTGGGGGATGTGGGGGGAGGTAAAAAAAACAAAAAAAAGGACTTATCTTTCTCATAAAATGCAGAAGCACAGCAGAACGTACCATCTGGACAGGCAGCCGGGGTCTGCCTCTTCATGTCATCTCCTCTCTTTCATTCTCTCCTTCAGGTTGCACAGATCGCCCTCCTCCCCAGGATTCTCTCAGCAGTGACACCGAACTGTGACTTTCATCAGCGAGGAGTGCAAAGAAGAGTTTGCAAACAGCATACCTTGGCACGGACGGGAATGGACATACCCTTCAGCTTTTTCACAGTCTTAGCAGCAGTATCACAAAGCATGCAGGTTTAAGTAAACATAAAACTAAGACAAATACGACTTAACAGCTGTGTCATCCCATCCAGAGTGTCTCCTGCCTTCCCTATGCTTCTAAAGACAGACTACTGGCTCATCGCAATCATTTATTTTATCTTTTGTCCTTTCGGGCCCTTTTGTCCAAAGTAATATACAAGTGAGGCAAATAGCACATTACAAACATACAGTTGTCAAGGACCTACTAGGCATAAGTGCAGCTAGGCTAAACTTCCAATGAATGCCCAGTTACCAGGGTACAAGCAGCATCCATTGCTGCATCACAGGTTATATGATGGATGGATGGATGGATGGATGGATGGATGGATGGATGGATGGATAATATAACAGCATATGAAATATTATAACCCAGGGGAATCCTTTCAACGTGTCTTGCTCATTTCAGTTTCAGTTACATGAATTGTATTTAATGGTAACATGAATGAGTTTAAAATGTTTCCACTAGATACACAGGAAGCCGGAATGCCCACTAATGAATATGTAAATAGATGTTTTGACACCAAAGCGATCGTGTTGTCATGACCTTGTATAAACGTGAAGAGCAGGTCCTCCGGCTAATTGTTTATTCACTTTTGGATCAGTTCACGCTCCCCCTGACTCACCTACTGTATGCTTCAGACTAAAGCGGTTTAGAGATTTAAACCTGTTTTTCTATGGCAACCATTCACTGCTAAAAATAATCCCGTGGTTCTTTGCAGAAGTCACAGTATCCTTTAGAGCAATACAAATGGCTTTTTTTTTTCTCTTATCGACAAGGAGTCACAGGCAAAATCCTTAAAATAATGATTCTATATTGGAGAAACAACTTAAAGTGAAAGTGTTCCTGCTTGCTTAATAAGTAGAGGAAAGGGGATCATAGACAGTAATCCTGCTCACAGGGTTTCTAACTACAATAAGGCTAGAACAGCGTTCCTGCTGTGCTGTTTTGTATGGCAGCATGTGATCAAAAGAGGCGATTGTTACACTCTCACAGGCTTATGGGAAATTCACCATTTTGTCTTTTTGTCTGTCATGCTACTGACTGATGCCAGAGACAGTTTTTTCATCTGATCCTCTTTGAATCAAATTCATTAGGTTTAGATTAGCCAGTACGCACTATGTTCAAGGCTAAGGCTGTTTATATTGCTAGATGTTTATCTGGAAGCTGTTGACGTTCCGGCTCCAAGAAGCGGACCAAGGAAAAGTGAAAACCTTGAGAAAACCTCATTTCCCCGGTAATGTGGAGGAGATCACTGCCACCTCTCACAGAAGGAAATGCTTAAGAAAGTAAACTTATATGGGATATAGCTGTGTGTTTATATGTGTGTACCAGCTGGCTTGCCATGAGATCTGGACTTTTGGATGAAAACCAATGTGGGGCTCAGCATTTGATCCCCACAGAAGCGGTCAGCTCCCGTCGACAGACGCTGTCACTGATTCCCGGGGATAAGGCAAATCCACAGACTGCCTGCTGGACAGGGTATGGTCTGGAACTCGAGATCTGCACTGAGTCACACAGCTCCATCTCTCTGTGTGGCTGTGAGGTGGACTAAGTCAGCGTACCAAATGCCGATTGGTTGACATCAGTTGCAACAAGCTGAGACTGGTTGTTCAGAATGCCAGGCAAAAATGTTTTGTAGGCAGCCACAAATATGACAAATCTTTCCACTAGCGCCTTTTTTGAATAGGCCAGTAAACCTGTTTACTGTTTTGTATGTAGATTAAGCTTGCATTGAAATAAAGGACCTCTGTTTCATTCAACATTGGGCACAAGGCAATAAAACACCCTATAGAGTGCATGATATATCACAGAGCACACTAACAAACCAAAGGCAATTTGGAGATGCCAGTCCATGTATATGATTGGATCATAGGAGGAGACCCAACACAGGAGAATACCCAAGACAAACACTACCAAGGGAGAAGATGCAAACATACAAAAAGCGTAGGAGGGATTCGACCCTGCAGTCATGGAGGTGTTACAGTAGGTGCTGCTACCGGCTGAAACACCAACCATAACATCCAACCATCCATTTTTCAACTGCTAATTGTGGTCAGGTGCTGCACCCTGGATGGGATGCCAATCCATCGCTGAACCATAACATTATTACAATTTATTTTATTTTACCCTTTTTGTTTGAATATTAATACATTGTTAAAATACAGATATCAATTCTAAAACCTAAAATGTGTGTGACTTACACGTGCAGGACTACATTCTTGGAAGGGCAGTTCTTCTGGAAGTAAGTTGATGCTAATAAGAGCTCGGAGAGGTGAGCTCCTGTGCTTTCAAAACGGACCTCAAATAAGGAGGTGGGGGGCAGCAGTGTCCTCAAGCAGGAGTCATCAAGCTGGAGGCACCACATATGTATTTCCTAGTCTACTTACTTGGTTTGGCGTCTGCTGTATTAGTAACCAGGAAGTACTGGGTGTTGTATTAGCAAACAGACAGCACCGGGTGTTGTATTAGCAAACAGACAGCACCGGGTGTTGTATTAGCAAACAGACAGCACCGGGTGCTGTATTAGCAAACAGACAGCACCGGGTGTTGTATTAGCAAACAGACAGCACCGGGTGCTGTATTAGCAAACAGACAGCACCGGGTGTTGTATTAGTGACCGGGTAGTACTGGGTGTTGTATTAACAACCAGATAGCAGCTGCTGACCATGATGGCACACAAAAGCTGTTCATTCATCATTCATGGAAGTAAGGCTTTCCTTTACAGGGCTCTGTCCATGGTGCTGAAAGATGCTGAGGTTGGTTCTTGTGTCAGCTCACAATACACTGTATATATAATATATCTTCATGACCAGAGGAGCATAGAAAGAGAATAAAATGATAAGATGAGAAGTACAGCACTGCTCCATCGGCTCCTTCCTGCTGCATTGTTGCTGGAAGCAAGGTCAGCACTACAGACAGTGACCTGTAACCTGTAATCTCACTGAAGCAGCTTACACAGGAGCCCGAGTGACCTGTATTCTATAACCTGTAATCTCGCTCAGGCAGTATAAACATGCATCACCCATCTGTTTGGCCAAAAGAAAAAAGGCACCTCCATCCTTTGCTAACGGGTTTTTGCATAGAGGGGGTTCCATGCTTATCTCCAGGACGGCACAGGACAAACACAGTATACAGAATAGCATTTCTGAGTCTTTGAACTGCAGAAGCAAACTGGAAAACCCTGAGGATTGCAAAAACAGGAAGAACCTGCGATGTCCATGCACAGAACCAGCATTCAAGTCCAAAACCCTGGAAATGTGACGCTTTAATGCTGCCCACTGAGTCACAGTGACACTTGACTTGCGTTTACATTTGGGACTGGAACCACCGGACTGAAGTCAATGTGGAAGTATCTCGATACTGTAGCTGTCCATCATATGTATGCATACTGTACTGCAAGTTAGATATGGACAGCGGGTCATGATACGGCTGGCAGTGCTGCACATTCGCCTGTGCCTGTTACAATAAGCAATACACCCGCTAATGTCCTACTACGTCTGCATTCAGGCGTCTCTCAACTGGATGACCTGATGTGTTGGCTGGCTGTAACTCAAATATCCCTTTTTAAGATAAATATTTTTGCAAAATATGATTTTTTTGCAAACCTTAAATATTCTAGATTATGATAAACTGTATTAGCAGGTGTGTGGGGTTACTTGAAAAATAGTCTGATTTTGAATATCAGTTACTCAACTGTAAATCCATCCATCCATTTTTTGAAACTGCTAATCCTATTCAGGGTCATGAGGGGTCTGGAGCCTGTCCCAAAGGCTATGGGCACAAGGCAGGAAACAGCTCAGGAGGGGTGCCAACTCATCACAGGGCACAAGGCAGGAAACAGCCCAGGATGGGGTGCCAACTCATCACAGGGCAACCTCACACGCACATCCACGGGCAATCTGCTAACTCCAGTTAGACTCAGCATGTTTTTGACCTGTGGGGATAAAACCAAAGGAAACCCCAACAACACACAGGGAGAACATGCAAACTGCCCACACATGGAGACTCGAACCCAGGTCCCAGAGGTGCAAAGCAAAAGTGTTAACCACTGCACCACCATGCTGCCCTAGTAATAGATTACATAATCTAATTCAACAGTCCAGTTTATCGATTGGATTTTTAATAATTTCACCTTGTGGAATTGAAATATGGCATGCAAAGTCTGTACTATGTATTACAAATCGAATAAGGGAATATTAGGTGACTAGCTTCAGTATCATTAGGGTTTCACTTAGCTCTAAGGCATGATGGTCCTTCAGGCTTGAAATGTACAGTATATCATCATGTCATCGATTTAAATAAATGAGCGGCATTTAGTTTATCATTAAAATTAAAAGAAAAAAAATTACCTAGCTAATTGAGGGTGTCTACCCCCCCACCCCACTCTTTTTGAAGTGCAGAGAAGTGGTGAGTGAGAAAAATGCCCCAAAAACGCCTAAAATGAAGTTACTTATTAGGGTATTGGTTAAATTAATATATTCTCCTTATTAGATAGATCTATTCCTTTTATTTTTGTCATTATTTCCATGACATCAAACAAAATTCTTTTTCTTGACAACAAGAAGTCTGAAATAGTTCTCAACCGAGCGATGAAATGAAGATATCTACCTCAGTCTTGTATTGAAGTGTTAATTAAAGCTTGGTACTTTAGGGTTGCTGTTGGAACTACTTTTTTTGCAATCGGCTGTTGTGACATGATTGCTGCCTATGGAGACAGAAAGTTTTCATACATGCAGGACTATGGCTAAGCGCGATACTCCGGCCATGTCGCCCCGAGAAACACGGTTCATCCTCTTACTGCTTAGGGTCGCTGTGCTCCGCTCAGAAACGTCTGGTATCTGCCCCACGGGAAAGAGAACTGTCACAGAAAACAGATGAAGGACTCAGCTATGTTTGGCAGAGTGTTAATCAGAAGGACAGCGCTAGATGGGGGAGAACTGGAGAAAAGAGAGTGTGGGGTTTATGGGAGTTTGTGGAAAACTGGTGACAACTCATATCGCTGGGAGGGAGGTATCACTGTCATTACAAGAGACATAAATCACATGATCAAAATCACATGCACAAAAATGATATTCCTCCATCACTGAAATGCGGTTTGTTTTACATGAATTTCTGCGTTTTCGAACTTCAGGTTGTACATTACAGATTATACATGTTGGCGGAATATACTGATGTGGAGAGGATTTAGAAATGTCGCAATTTTTTTATATTTCAGGACGGTTTGCTGTCTGTGTGTAACAAGTGCCTTGAAATGCCTCCCGTTCAGCTTTAACCATGCAGTATGAGCAACAACTAGCTGTATACAAATAAATGAAAGCAATAAATAGATAATACACAAGCAATAGCGCAGTGAAAGCAAGTATAACAATCCACATAAAGTGGTTTAAATTCATTTAAAAAAATGTTTTTCTTCACTGTTGCTGTGACAGACAGGGGGGATGAATGACTCCAGGGATGTTTTACGAGGGATGAAGTAGCGCAAAGAAGAACTGATTAATTCTTGGCTGGAATGCATGTAAAAGGATGTTAAGCTGACAGTTTCCACTGGAGAACCACCAGTGGTGGTCAGTGTGTGACTCCTAGTGTCCCTCCTGAGGCCTCTTTTGTTATACTGACGTCCAGCCCACTCTGCTACTTTATGCCAGCTCATCATTATCGATGAAGAGACTGTTTACCGCAGTATTATCAGCAAACTCGATGATGTGTTTGCATCTGAATATGGCCACACAGTCATGGGCAAAGACAGAGTACAGCGTTGGGGATTGAGAGAGCATGCAAACCCAATGCATACAGAGCAGCCATGGGTACTGGGTACTCAGTACTTCCTAGGGGAATACTACTCCAGTTTTTTTCCATAGTTCAAGAACCTGCATTTAGTCAAAATGGTACCTGTGAGTTTCCTGAAGTATGTCTGTTCCCTGAAATCGGCTGGTTCCCCATCCATGGTGTCCCCTAGCCAGGTTATAAGAATCTACAGAATGATAAAATAAACCCACTTTCCATTATTATTCTGATATTCATTATTATTTCAATGTACTTTGTGAAAATATGAAACTTAACTCAAGCAGCTTAAACTCAATAGCCCAGCTGACCCTACAACCTTTATTCTATATTACAATTATTACTAACCCTGTACAAACTTTTTTAAGTCATATTTAGCACATATTTAGCTGTTGAGCACCTCATTGTGTTATCATTTCACCCTTTTATATGCCAGGGATTTTATGATTTGCTTTGAGGGCTCCTCTCAAAAGTTCAAGAGCAGCTCCCTTGTGAGTCCTCATTCTGTGCTCTACCTCTGCACGTCGCTACATCACCACAGACCCCGCTGGCCCCGGCCTGTGACATTTCCTTGGAAGCAGATGCCCTTTCAGAGCCATTTACCCTGTGATTGGGGGACACGCCCATCCAGATAAAGGATAGAAGTCCTTAAGTCGCGGCCCTCTGCGTTTGGTCACGACGCTGCTGTGCCGGCTGCCTTTGTCTGCTAATCCCGCAGACAGCCCCCGGGCCTGCGGAGGCCAGCTGCGCTGACAGTGATGGATGGCTACAGCCGGCTGCCATGAGCATGCTCAGATCAGAGCGGGGGGGGCGGGGGTGTCCTGCCTGCTTTGCAGTAGTGTTTCACCCAATAAGATAATTGTCCTAATTAACCCAGGGAAGAGCGATTTCACAGTAGTGCTGAGGAGAGTAAAGCACCTCTCTGGTGTATTGACAGCAATTTCTTTCCTGTTTCATTTTGGTGCAGCTAAAAACTGGCACTTAAATGTACAAATAGAGTGTAACCTTCAAAAAATATGTGCAAAAAGGTTCATCTATACCAATAGTCTGGGACTGGGGGGGGGGGGGGCCGCGCGAGCGCCTTTTGTGGGGC
>JAODJX010000136.1:16971010-16992469 GCA_026776945.1 Isichthys henryi
CCCCCCCCCCCCCCCCCCCCCCGCCCCCCGCCCCCCCCCCCCCCCCCCCCCCCCCAGCTGAGAGTGCCTGAGCACCTCCCCCTTTCGGCCGATTGATTGAAAATGCCCCCCCTTTAGAGGTGTTGGTGCCCATTTTCCATAACTCCCCCCCACCACACCCATTCTATCGCCGACGCTTTGAAAAATCTCTGAACAGCACAGGAGCTATATATGTGTGTGTCTCATAGGAGAGCAGGAGGGGCTACGTGAAAATTAAACTGTGATTGATTTTATCTGTACAATGACAATAAAAAGCATTTCATTCTATTAAATAGCCTGTTAGTTAATGAAAGTGGATGGGGCTCTTATTATGATATAAAGGTTGCAACTTCTCAGTTACTGTACAAAATACTGCTCCCTCCGGAGGAGAATTATAGGTACAGTTCTGCGAATAAAAGATAAAATGTGATTCTCCTGCTTGTTAATTTGGTCTATTTGTGAACCTCGACGATATTAAAAAGGTATACATTCACTTTCATAATTCCTGAAGGACGTATTGCTATCGAGGGCTGTCTGGTGGCTCAGCGGGTAACAGTGCTGGCTGACACCTCCAGGACATCAGAAATGTCACCAGATAAGCTCTAGTCTGATTTAAAACTTGGGCAATCAAGTCTATTTAATTAAGAGTTCGGCTTTAATAAAAAGTGGTCCTGTGCTCTAAATAAACACACCTGCAACACAGTAGATGGAACATTTTAGTTTTCATGCAAGATTTTAATGCAAGGAGATGTAATGATATTTTGTGTGAGTCTCCTGCACAGATCCAACTGTTGGTTCAGCAAGGAGCTGCAGGACAGGATCTCCATCCCGCTGTGGTGATGCCTGCAAGCTGCCCCGCTTGACCTGCTGCTCGCCGTCACTCCCACGGAGAAGCAGGGACACTCACTGCTGGGACAGAAGCCCATCTTCTGTGATTCTGTCTGCTCGTTACTCTGTTGGCCTTGTGCTGATCTCCACTCCACGAATCAAGAACATGGATCGGCCATCTTTTCCCTCATTTGCAGTAAAAGTTTCTTTTTTCTGAAACTTTAAGGGCGAGAGTCTTGAGCTGTGTTATTTACTCTGGAAGCAGTTTGGAGAAGTATCACATATTAAATGCCTTCTCGATGTACAGAAGCCCCTCATGTGTCTGTGTGTATTTGTTTAGATTGCTTTCTGGTGCAAAAAGACAGTTACCCGATTTGCCTGCGATTGGAATAACTAATTTAATCCTTGAATGAGAATCAGAGATGCAGTTCCACCTTGCTGAGTAAGAATTAGAAGCGATATTAAGTGTTGCCACAGCAAATCCAAAGTAATTAAAAATAACTTCACATGCGCAGTAAACTGAACAGCAGAATGGTTCATGCCTCTTTAACCCACATCAGGCATATTAAAACAGTGTCTTGCATTTACTGCAAGAAAGCCTGGAGTAAATTAATTTCCTTCTTGGCAGTCTATTACGTCACTGTCATGGTAGATTATGTTATCTCTATGGATTTTCATTACTTGCAGGTTGCACGACTGCTTCTGGTTAAAATGCAGGGGTCATGTACCTTTCTGTTCAGCCAGTGGACAACGTCCCACCAAGGAAACAAATCTATAGCCTCCTCCTTACAATTATTCACTGATTCATTTCCCAAACTCATTTGCCCTATGCAGGGTCACATGTGTTGCAAGTTGAAAAGGGGAGATTTATAAATAGTCAAAAAACTGTTGTACTTCCTCAAAAATCTTTTGGAGAAGGAGCATTTAACCCATAAGTATTCAAGTATACAGATAAGTAATATTACTGTAACTGCGTCCTTCCCAGAAAATATGGACAGGTCAGCAAAAACATATCATTGCTGTCCAATGAAAACTGCATATGTTCAGTTTTTGAGGATTTTTATTTTTCTAGTTAACATTTGTGTTTATAATAGTTATCTCTATGAATTATTTCATATTGCTGATTTTAAGGGTAACACTTTACTTGACAGGGAACAAATGCTTAGTTACAACAAGTCTTTGTTACAACAAATCATGAACTTCATTTGTACTTCGGTTGTAACTAAGTTATTGCTAAGTATTTGCGCTCCATCAAGTAGCGTCACTAAATGATCATTATGGCGCCGGCAGCAGGGAATTACCTATGATGGGGCCCCAGTCCATCACAGGCCACACACCAGGGGCCCCAGTCCATCACAGGCCACACACACATTCACACCAGGGGACAGTTGGGCCCTGATCCTTTCAGGATTCCTAAAACTGTTTTATGAAGTAGTTCTGTTTCTTCAGGCTCCATAAATGGTCCAACCAAAGAACGTCCAACTATTGATTCAGTCAACGTATGACATAAAGCAGTGTGTGCACTGGAATGGAACCAAAAGTAAACACACCATTTAATCTATAAGGTGTCTTTTTCACAAAGGAGAAATTTGAAATCCATGCAGAAACTATTGCAGTTTTAGAAAAATCACAATTGTCTGTGACTTTTACCTCAGTGACAGTGTGAACATCCAGTGGAGCTGCCCGGACAGCCATTGCACTTAATCCACCCTCCTCCTGACAGCTTATCTTTAATGCTGCAGTGTTAATTCAGACTTTACTTATGCCACATTCATGAAAACATACTATGGTACAATCTGGAATCCATTGCCAAATACTGGGACAGTGTGTGGCTCATTGGGTTAGGATGCTGTGCTGGTTGTTGGTTCAAATCCTCAAGGTCAGCAGAGTGATGTCACCATTGAGCTTTTGTGCAATGTCTTGAACCCCCCACTTGGTCTAGAGACTGTCTGATCCTGCTCACTTTAAGAAAAAGCATCTTTAAAATGAATTGCAAATATATTGATCGACAGTTCATCTTATGAAGGAGACAGGGGCTAAAAAGATTCAAAGCTACATCCGTTGGGGGACAGGGCACATAACAAATGTATTCTTGTAACCAATAAATGATTGTGCTTACAGTCTTTTTAATGATAATATACTGTCGCTGGGTGGCTTGGATGGGTAATAAAGTGGGAAATGCTGATTATGAGGATGCCACAGTAGCTGCCCCCTGGACTAATTACATGTGAGCCTGGTCCGGGTAATGAGAGAGGCGAGCAGACCGTGAAGCACTTCGCCGGGGCTGAGGAAGAGGAAACGAAGGGGAGGACAGTGAGGGAAAGCCATGTGCCGATGCTAACCCACGGCCCCCCCATCTGGTACGTGGTGTTTATACAATGTCACCTTATGACATCTAGATGGAACCGGAAACAACAAAAGACACAGGTGGCCAACCTGCTTGAACAAAGGTCTTGGATGGAAATGTAAGACCCCAGAGTAAAACCAAAGTACAGTAAACATCGTTCTGTCTGATCTTCGTTAATACCACTGACATTGTATGCATTTTTTTAATTCAACATTAAGGCAATTATCATTTTGAAAGGGTAATACATTTTACGCAGCAGATTAAATGGGGCGAGAGTTTAATGGCTTGTCTGGTGATGTCCGCAGATGGGAAAATCGATATAAAAGAACAACGAAGTTACAGGGATAACACTCTACCAAGGTATCAAGCTGACCCTGGTCCTCACTGCTGAAATCCCCAGACATTTCTACAACACGACCCGGCCAATGGCAAAGAGGCTGCGTTACCATGGAAACACAGCCAGATGGCAAAAATATGTCCATGGGACGTTCAAGGAGCCATATAAACCCATAACTCGGAATGCATTTCATTAAGGCTGGTGATTAATGGAAGACACTTGCTAAATACCAGCCTAATGCCAATCTGACAGTGATTTTCAAGTGGTAGAGCTTCATCCATGGAGATGGGGAATTACAGCTTTGCTGATCTCGGTCACTTTTGCTTGTACTGGACCATCAGTGAAGACAGTCCGTAATGAACATGTTCTGGGATTAAATCCATAGTCATTTAAATATGTAATTTTGTTTTCAGTCACTGCATTTTCCTTCCATCCATCCATCCATCCATCCATCCATCCATCCATCTTCCCATCTTCCAAATACCTATCCAGTACATGGAAAGTAGCGTGGAGGCTCTGCCAGGCAAGGTTACATCCTGGAAAAGATTCCAGCCCATCACTGTACTACATACCATTATATATACTGTATATATAAAACATGCATATTTAAGGTACTAAAAGGTTACAGTTATATAGGGAAAGAAATGACATCATTACCTCATGTATATATATATATATATATTTCCTGTATTACTGTCACTCACACTCTATAGCCAGTGTTCTTCTGCAGTGTTCTTTAATATTGTCGCTGAGTGTCATAAGCTCTTTTTTAGATGAATTTCATGTATGACCATGAGCCTAATTAAGCATAACAAGCGCAGTGCAAACCATTCATGAGAAGGTTATACTTCATGAAGGTGATACTGGGGTGTTTTCTGGACCCTTTGCATGAAGGTCCACTGTATTTCCGCCTTCTTTTGTGTTTCGGTTTTTTCACACCCTGCTATACAGCCTGTTTGTATCCTCTTCTGCCCCCCCCCCCCCGTTCCTCCATTGTTTCCATCACTCTATTGTGTTTACTTATCACTGTCAAACATGCCCAGATAGCCTGATACTGCCCATTCTCCCAGCTCTCCACGGAGACAAAGGCGGCCGTATCTCTGTCGAAGTCTAACAGCCGGCCACATTGTGTTTAGAGCCAATTTTTAATGGAAAAATAAATGCAATTTAAAGACCTTTGCTAACGGGATACTTTCCGACTATTTATTTATTTTTACTTCCTCGTGTTTGTTGTCTTGCTTTTTAATGAGCTTCTTACTCTTTAGGGAAAAAGAAACTTTGCCAGTTGTCCTTTTGAATATATAATTGGATGAAACAGCTCATGGACAAGAAATAACCCCCCTTTTAGTGACGACGGGGGAAAAAACATCTTTTTCCTTGTGGCAAATGTCAAGGTGGTACAAAATGAAGTATGTGCCAGTCAGACACAGTAGCCGCTCAGTAAAATGTTAATATGTTTTGCAGTTATTTTATGTCTATATTGAAGTGCATTAAGGACTTTCCTGTAGGGCTCGAGGATTAAGCCATTCTGATTTGCACCAGCCCACATATCCAGTTAAGGAGCTTCAGTGTGGAATTATCTTCAAATGCAAGCTGTGAGATGGCCAGGAATGAAAGCCCCTGTTTTGCATTTTTAATGTTTTAACAGGGTCCCCCAGCGGCTGCAGCACTCAAAATCGGCATTTCAATTCAGCGGGGGCAGATAATAGACTTCCTGCCGGCCCGAGCTGGCGACGGTGGCGGCAGGCGGCCTCACAGTGCCGTGGCCAGGTGCTGCCCGCGATTGGATGGAGCTCGATGATCTACCACTACTCGTGGAGCCTTGGTCCCCTGCCTCTTACACGCTCACATGGATTATCAGCCTTCTTTATGTGGCGTGATTTTCAAAATACTTTAATTGCAAAGGATGTGTAGCAAGCGGGAACACTGACTGAGTGTGTGTTTTGTTTTTTTTGCACATAAATATAACCACTACATGGCGTAATCAATTAGGGCTGTTAATGCAACTGAGGCCAGACATTATTTTTTTCCGCATATAAATTACACCCCTATTATTCAGCATTATTTTGTATTGTTTTGCCTGAGATGGCTTTGCGCGCATTGTTTCTGCGATAAGTTCTGGAACCCCTGCAACCTTGAATGCAACAAGCAGTATAGAATATGAATGAATAGATGAATGAGTGAATCAATCAATGATTCAGCATGAGCAGGGATTTTTTTGTGTGGTGTGAGATATAATACCAAAGCATTTTTCAGGATATCCTTCATCATTTCATCTGAACCCAGAAGGACAGATAACTCTGGGAAGAAGTCACTCTTGACATTGAACTTTCATTGATATTATCCATGCCTTTATAATTGCCTTAATTGAGTTCACTGTAATGAATAAGTAATTGAATTAACTGATCTCTTTGTTCGGTACTGCTGCCGAGGGAGTGCTGACAGTGAATTCAAATGCCAATTGGCAACATTATAGCAGTTAGCATTTATAATGATAACCATTCCATCTGGTACGTGGTGGCAAGCCAAAGGCGACAGATGGAATTGTTTTCACAATCTGTTTAAATATGTTGTAGGTTTTTACTTTGCATTTCAAAAGATGTTCGGTGCTGTTATGCTACTCAGTGACCTAGACGTATCATTTCACAGTTCTAAGGGATGGTTTTCAAAAGGGGGAATCTAATTTAATAATGTTCTCCTGGGATTGCCACATACAGAATGGAACCCTAAAATATATAAATATCAATGTGTGTATACAAACATATTAGCTTTAAAATGTCAATAACTGATTTTTAAGTTAGACTTCCTGCTTCCTTTAAACGTTAGCATTTGTAATAGCTATTTATTTTCAGTATCTGATGCCAGAAGCAGAATTCAATTCATGTCTTCCTTCCCTTTTTGACTTTCCTGCTCGCTGTCTATTTTCCTCCAGATCACTATTCCAGAGTGTATAGTGCATCTGAGCAGGCATCCGTACTCACGTATTAGATATCAATGAAAGACAAATTGAGTTGGCTGAGAGACGCTGAACTGCTCTCACCTCCTTGGCAGCCTTTTGTGTTCTTGGACCTCGGAACACCGCTCAGCGGAGGATCTAATCTTGATCATTTCGCCAAAGCTCTTCAAATAGCAAGCAGGCCTACTGGTTCCGGTATCTTGTTTGGAACTTTTGATGGCTACCTCCCACAACAGCTTCCGTATGCCAGACATATCTATAAAACTACTGGAAGATGGAACTAGGGAACGAGGGTACAATCAGCGCATTTGTACGTGTGTGTTGACTCATATCTTTTTACGGGATCCAAAAGATGAGCAACAGAATGTGAATCCTGTTCACATGTTCCTGAGAAGCCTCGGAACTAAGCTTCTCTGCTGTGCTCCGCACTGCAGGCTGCCATCTGCACATCTACCCTCTGTAGTTCACTACAGACTTCTTGAGAGGTGTCATCAATCAGTGCCAACTCCTTCCCATCAAGAGATCCTCTTGATCTCTGGATGTGTGGAGCATGTCTCCCAAAAACTGCTCACATATAGTCTCCCAGAGAAGGGTCGTGAAAGTTCTGCACTAGGTATATACTTCTATATGCAAAGTTCACTCTGTCGATTCACTTTTTTATTCTGCTGATAGCTGAAAAGGCAAGTAGCGTGTCAAAAGTGACATTTATGACAATATTTAAAGTCTGGACTGAAAGTTTTATGCATTTAACAATTTTCGTCATCATTATCAGCTGTACGTGGCTGTCGCACTTAATTTGCTTATCGGAAACGGTTTACTGAGTGTAAGGGGTCAGCAGTTTTTATCTCCTTTTGGCTGAGAAGCAAAAGAGAGGCAGCCACCCTCCCTCACTCCCCTGTGGGCTGTCATTTGGAAATAAGAGGCTTTTCCAAGGAAATCCAAGTCACCGCATAAATGTTCCGAACGCAGTGCGATCTCGGCAGACAGCTGTTTTACATGCACACAAAAAATTACGTTTCCTCCGAATCGTGGTGTTATTTTCAAGTGAGGTATAAAGATAAAGTCGGTGCACCATGGCCAGCTGTAAATGCCATAATCTTTCATCATTTATCTGAAATCCGAGGACAAAAAAAGCACCACAGCTACAGCTGTATTATGGGATGAGCCTGGGACCGAGTGGAAGAATGTTCTGGAAGAGCGGTAACCTTTCCGACGACGAGAAAAATTTCCCATTACCGTTCTGACACCAGATTCTAGAGGATGATTTAACGGTGGCATTTTGTTTTGCTGACTTTCCCATTTTTCCGATTCAAAAGGATACCGGGACTGAAGTAGGATGGTGGGGAAAAAAGTGGCCAAGCTTCTGAGTTCTATTACCAGAAGCTTCTGGGCTGGTCTGGAGTCTCCTCTGTTGGCTTGGCTTTTCCTGTAACCCCCCACAATCACCCTCTGCCCGCCCCTGCAATGGCGTTTGCAGTAGACTTGCTCTTGGGCTGGTGCATGATTTAAATTGCGCGACTGTCTGCCGGACGTGATGGCAAATCACTGATTTATTTTCCTGATAAAATAAAGAAGTACAGACTGAGCGTGCCCGCATCACAGACGGCTTCCAGCTGGCAGCGACGCTTCAGTCTCACCGTCGGAGCGCTGCTGTTTGTGAAAGGGCCGGTTCTGCTCTGCGTACTGCCACAGGATAATGTGTGGGACCTGAGGCGTGAAAAATCCATGGAAATTTTTGCCAGCAATAAAAATAGCTGACAATGAATGCATTTTAGCATGTTTACTGTAATGTGTGACATGCACTGCCTTTCCCAGGTGAGGCAGCTAGTAGGAGCCAGAATATACCTGCCACTCCCATATCAACACAGTATCCAGGCAATGGATTTCTCCAGATTAACGTGTTGGGTCGTGTTTGTGTCCATAAACGATGTCATAGTCTTCTTTAGTTTTAATAGTACATAAAATCATATGGAAGCAAGTTCTCCAATTGTTCTAGATGGAATGAGTAGGCTTAGGATCACTTGGCTTTAATCAACTTACCATAGCAATAAAAATGATATGGTAATGCATTTTGGTCAAAAATCATTCCGTAGTGACATAGTGCGACAATATAATATAATCGGTAATATTTTTAGTCTTTGTTGAACTCCGTTTAGTTAATTGTTTAGAAAAATTGCATAAACCAGCCTTCGTTATATATAATTAAATATTATGATCTACTTTTTGCCCTGCGATGGGCTGGCCCCCCATCCAGGGTTGTTCCCTGCCTCGTGCCCATTGCTTCCGGGATAGGCTCCGGACCCCCCGCGACCCATTAAGGATAAGCGGTTGGATTGAAAATGGATGGATGGATGGATCTACTTTTTGAGAATACACGATCAGCTAAAAGGAAAACTTTACCGCTTAGTTGGATAATTCTTTGCGCTTTTAGGTGCAAGTCACTCCAAATGGTTAAACTCATCAAGCGAAAAATTGACCGCAATTATAACACGAATCAATTATTTCTTTTCAGAACAAAAAGGAAAGATTATTCCTTGATGTATTCGGAACAGATAACAGACTGTTCCTATTCTGGCATAATTTCTAATCAGCGCCTATTGTATTTGAGCCGATGCCGGTGTTGAATATTACTTGAATGATGCGGACCTGACTAAAATGTCCCGCTGAAAGAAAGTGAGAGAAACGCAAAAGCAATCAGTGGAAGTTCCCACACACACTAATAAAACAACATAAATCATAGCGTCTCCCCAGAGACAATTAATTCCCTTCGTAGTGTTATATCTCCCATCAAAGATTACGTCACATCCCAGATCGCTGTAATAGAATCCAAAGCCGCCTTGTGACAACAGAACAGAAAGCAGCCTAATATATTGGCGGCGTGCTGAGCAGATACACGCAATTTCAGTGCCAATGCCGGCACCTGCCTCCGCCAACAATACAGCCTCCTAGACAAGTTGCTGGAGTAGCATAGACCTGGTTTTAGAGCCGCTAATGCGGGAATAAAATCAAGGTGCAATGATTGCTGAGCAGAGCCGAATCGCCTCTCCCCATGAAATGATATGAAAAGCGTTTTCAAAGTGAACCCCCGACCCATAAATGTCTGTAATGCTGAGAGGCAATCAGATGCAGTTGCTGTTTTAGGCGCATTGCGTGGAGCCAGTTAGCGCTGGTGAACCATTAACTTATTGACAGGCCGAATTATATATACATGCTATGCAAAGCATGATGCAAATTACTTTTTTTCTTGTTCTATTGCACTTTTTCTGCTTCTATGTAAATTCAGAATAGTTTTAAACTGTAATTTTCCCCAGATATTTCAGTTTATCTTATATTTCCTTGAAAATACAGATGCATTATATTGCGGCAGTATGGTTTATGGCGTATACATGTAACTACCAAACTATTAAATGTGACTCATCGTGTGAAAGCACAGTTCTGTATTTTACTGGGCTGTTTAGACTATTTATGAGTATGAAAGTTCTTAAGGAAAGTACAGCAGGATCCTCCCAGCCTTCATCTAGAAACATTTAGATGTTGCCCAGCTCCATAGAATATGAACAACAAAGACTTTAAACACTGTAGTGACCCAGAGATAATCTGATGCATATTCATAGATCAAAAAATAAAATGAGGACCATTAAAAAAAAAAATCTGTGTCTGCCAGCCAACACTATATGGATTGACTCGATATATATATAGAAAGTATAAAAAGTGTTGTCGTGGTTACAGACAGTTATGAAAACCAATGGCCAGTGACATTTAAAGACACATTAGTGCAGAACGTCCAGTGTAACGAGCTCTGTCATGACATTTGCATGTGTGTGTGTCTGCGTACATGCATGTTTGTGTGTGTGTGTGTGCGTGTGTGTGCATTCGACAGATTTTTTTAACGCCACACGTACGGTTTTACAGGGCCAGTTCTAGCCCATGTGATGCCCTTGGCCAGCATCGCCACTGGTGACCCCCATCCGAGGCAAAGTGGAATTACCTGGCTAGTTGGTGCCCCCCCCACCAATACCTGCCGCCTCAGGGAGCCGTCTGTGTCAGCTATAGGATTCACAGGACTTACATTTTTATTTAACTGAACATTGTAGGTTTATCGGTGCCTAATTTACATAATAAGGGTTTTGAACAATCTGTTTCTATTTTTAGCCGTTCTCTTGGTAGCTCTTTGCTAGTTATCAGTGCCTTTCTTGGGAATATCTAAATTAGTGGAGCAATCCAGACAATACCTACTGTGTATCTGAGAGTTGAATATAATGCGACAAGCACACAAAGTCACACAAGAAACTGACACCAAATATTCAGCGTCTCACATAAAACCTGGCATCTTAGCAAATGAAAAACCTGTGACTACATGAATTCTTACTGTAAGCCGATAATTACCATTCAAGGTAACCCATTGTCCTGCATCTTGTGTTGCCTGGAAAAGGTGTGAGGTCACACCCTGACCCTGTACTGAAAAACTGGTATTATAATGATAGATGGATTTATTCATCCACAGTTATTAATTTATCAAATAAAAAGTTATAATCTACATGCATTCACTGGGATTTGAACCTATGACCACATCGTTGTCAAGCTACAGAACTTAATAATGGCTCTCTTTTATATTGCAGTTAGTACAGCTTATTTCTTCATTTTAAATGTGTTTTAATATTTGTGATATTGTTTTGTATTGTTTTATATTAGGCAGCTATTCCGAATCAAAGTGGAAGACAAGGAACTGACAATTGGCATGATAGCAGACTGGAAAATATGAGACATCAGCAATGAGAGGAACATACAGATTATGCCTTTGTTGTATAAAGTGTTTTCTCACACACGTGTTAAACTAAGTAATTTGCATTGGAAGCATTCCCCTAAACATGTGTTGGGGGCCTTTAACAGAGGAAGTCCCCCCCTACCCTTGCCAAAAGACTGGGGGGCTTTCATCTGCATCAGTGTACCTGTCTCACCGAGGTTCCTGCCCACACCTCCTAATTCTGCACACTTCTCCGCTCCTTCATCCCCCCCTCCTCCAAACCAAGCTTCATTTGCACCGTGACAAACAGCAAAATTACAGTGTGAAGTTTGGTGAAGATTATTTTTAATCCCCCTTTAATCCTCTACAAAACCAGACGGCATCTACCTCAAGTTCAATTTAACAATCATCTCCTCCGGTCCACAAGCAACATGGGATTTAGCACTTTGCCTAAAAATTTTGGTTTGTTTTAGGTATGCTTGTTTGTTTGTTTGTCTGGCTGTTTGTTTGTTTGTTTGTCTGGCTGTTTGTTTGTTTCTCTGGCTGTTTGTTTGTTTGCTTGTTTGTCTGGCTGCTTGTTTGTTTGCTTGTTTGTCTGGCTGTTTGTTTGTCTGTCTGTTTGTTTGTTTGTCTGGCTGTTTGCCTGGCTGTTTGTTTGTCTGTCTCTTTCTTTCTTTCTTTCTTTCTTTCTTTCTTTCTTTCTTTCTTTCTTTCTTTCTTTCTTTCTTTCTTTCGTTGTCAGTTATCAAGTTCTGTTTAGACCTGCAATCCCAATCTATGTTTACAAGGACTACATCAGGTGTCAGTTTCTGTTCTAACTGAGTAATAAAGTATTTATTAAGCTTTATTTAAATAATCATTACCAAAAGGAACCTTTACTCTGTAGTACTCTTGAGTAAAGTAATTAAACTTACTTGTCCTGGGGTCAGAACTATCATGCTATGGATAAAGGTGCCTGTTAAGCAAATGAATAATGATGATGTAGATTTTAATGACACCTTAGTCTTGTGAGGCTCCAAGGGGGTGCAGCTAGACTGGAATTCTGCATTTAACAAACTACAGTCACTGGAGAAACTGAAGAAAATCTGAATTCAGTCACGAGTGCTTTCAGCATATCTAAATACCACCAAGAGATCATATCTGCATTCTCTGATTTGTTTTTTTCTTGAGTCATCACTCTGGTCTACATGGGAAGAAATGCTGAACTGCAAACTGGAAGAGCTATGTGGTCACAAGCATGAAGCCCGGGGTAATTTGTTACAGCGGACACTGCTGGCCCGTCAGTGACCGGAGGAATGAATATACATTAAAGCGCTACTTAGCCCCAAGTAACAGTGGTTTAAAAGCACGCTGGGTTCATCTTGTTTGTTTTAATTAAAGGTCAGCAACTTGACCTCAGTACTTTGGGCAAGACTCTGTGGTTTCTCCAACAAACCAAGCACAAAGAAATGTTAAAAGATGAATGTACGGCTTGCAGCTCTTTGTTGTCAGGGTTTCTCTGTGAATTTCATTCTAAATCTTTGACTCAGTCTGATTTTCTTTTTTTTTCAATTAATGTATCCATCCTCCAACTGCCTTATCCAGGACAAGGTAGTCTGGAAGCTACCCCAGACAGTGTAAGGAAAAAGGCAGGTGTACACCCTGGATGGGATGCCATTCCTTCACAGGGCATATACACACACTACTAGTCAATTACAGGTGCCAAGCCAAAACACATGTGTTTGGACTGCAGGAGAAACCCAGGGTACCCAGGAGAAACCCACACACACAGTGGAAGGAGGATTCAGACTGCCAGCCCCGGAGCTCTGGGTGAACAGTGCTGGGTCACTGTACCCAGTTAATTAATTTCTTCATTTATATCATGTTTTATGCAGCTCACAAAAAAGTTTCTGGTTCTGCTTCAGATATTTTTTTTAATATTCTCACCATGAATTGTTTGTTTTTTATTGGCCTTTTTATTAGTCTGTTTCTCAACTATATAAAATTTATAACCAGCAATAAAAGCTTTATTAGAGGGAGGCCTTGTTCTTTAAGATAAAGTCTATACAAATGAAGGGAGGCTTCCTTTCACTGGCCCCTGGGCCACTTGCATTGATTGCAGTAATAAAATGACAGAACCTTGAAGACTAACCTGTTTAAGCATTACTTACAGCCCACTGCAGGTGGTTTCGAAACGTGCTTTAGGGAATCAGCTAGCATGTTATGAGAGGAGTTTTATATATGTAGCAACGACTGCTTCGTAAATATAGTCTGTTAAACCAAGGCGATAACGGTCTTTGGGAGCTTTGACAATCAACGGCTGCAGGCAAGTGTGTACATCAAAATCACAGGGTAATTAGCTGAAAGGTGAATCTTCGATAAAACCGCTGATTGTGAAGCTACTTGTTTTGTCAAATAAAGGGCAAATTAGCTGTACATACTAATCAAGATATCGAAACTGTAACAAATGTATATAATGTAACACAAAGGGGCAGAGTGCAGAAGATTAGGCATTAGAGCAATGTAATGAAATTACAACGCAGCTGCAAACACAAGGCTAACCCAATGGGGCCAAGGAGTGTTTAATGACCACGGCTTGCTGGACTCTGTTGACAGGGGGAAAAAATCAATGGACAAGTCAGCTCCATCACTTTAACTAGAAAGACTGAAGAACTACACAGCTCAAGGGCCAATTTGCAGGAGTGAACGCAGGCAGCT
The DNA here is from genome assembly GCA_026776945.1 of Isichthys henryi. NCBI lineage: Eukaryota > Metazoa > Chordata > Actinopteri > Osteoglossiformes > Mormyridae > Isichthys > Isichthys henryi. The sequence continues at coordinate 16,984,938 of JAODJX010000136.1, forward strand.
TGATGACTGCTGTTCCCGCAACATCGATAGTTCTTTTGTAGAAGACTGGGGACTAAAGTCCAGGTTTCCTAACTTTTTATCGCAAATCCTCACATAAAGCTAGCATGAATACATGAGTTTCGTACAGAGTAGGTGCAACTTCCTGGGGTGGATCATTGACATTCTTATTGTCCCCATCTTCAAGAACCTTCATCCATCCATCATTCTTCCAAACAATTATCATTTACGGGGTCACGTTGGGGCCTGTAACCGATTGCAATAAGCATAAGTCATAGACACATATACACACCCTTACTATGGAAAAGTTTGAGATGCCACTTCAAAGTCAAAGTCCGTTATTTCTTCTGTGCATGATTAGCAGATTTGGCCATACATGAAATGTCTAGAAGGGATGGCCTGGTGCCACTGTGCTGTTGTGGGGTTTCCTTCAAGTACTCTGGTTTACCCTCCCAGTCCAAAAACATGCTGAGGTTAATTGGAGTTACCAGATTGCCCATACAGTACATGTGAATGGTGAGTAAGTAATGGTGAGTGAGTACTGGTGAGTGAGTAATGGTGAGTGAGTGTACCCTGTGATGGGTTGGAGCCCCATCCTGGGTTGTTCCCTGCCTTGTGCCCTGTGATGGGTTGGAGCCCATTTATTATTATTATTATTTTTTTTATCCTTTATTTTTACCAGGAAGGTTGAGATAAAATATCTCTTCTTCCAGGAAATCCTGGCCAAGATGGCAGTAAATAAGAAAAGAGACAAAACTTTCATATACATACATACAGAGTTGATTCATATTAACAGACTGAAACACATGCCTGTATAAATACTCAAACTATACATAGAATAAAATTAATTTATACGAAACAATGACACTGTTCTTTAAGCTCAAATACAATATGAAATACATCTGACTGTATGTATTTGGACTGAGGAAGAAAAGCATAGTATCCAGTGAAAATAAATGTAAGTATTAGCATGGTCTTCAATTTCTTTTCTATATTTATGACTACGATCCTCAGCAGTAATATTCATCAAGTTCTGTTAAAATCAATATGTAAGTTTATTCATTCTAACATTTTATTCATATTCATCACCAAAAGGTTGTTTAACATTTTATTTGTACCCATGATGCTTCAGTGCTGTCAATGCAAAATGCTAAATCATGATATTAAGAACTAAAGACATTCATCAAAACCAGTAACCACGAAGGTCTGCTCAGTATACAGACTGGATTGTGGCATCCAAATCATTTTCATTTCAGTACTGAATTCAAATTATAGTTGTTAACTATTTCACATTCAGCCCTCCTGGCCTGTCTGATACCCCCCTTCCTTCGTTAGTCAGGTACAGTACATTAGCGTCTCTCAGTCCAGTACCCCACGTTTGGCCATTATTTGGCCTTTATTTTTACCAGAATGGTTGAGATAAAATATCTCTTCTTCCAGGAAATCCTGGCCAAGATGGCAGTAACATTGTGTCAGTGTTCGTGAACCTGCCCTGTGTTCCATACATGTCCCCTACGAAGGCATTTTGCAGAACAGCCTGCCATTGGCTTGTGCCTTGTGTTTACGTCGAAAGACATATCACACAGACAGTATTACACAATGAATTAAAACAAAGAAAAAAGTAGCATACTTCTATGTCTTATCTAAGAGTTTCTGGAATATTGACTGCAGTATCTACCGCGAATTAAAATCCAGTGCCTGCACCGTAGATTAATTTCACTGCGTTAATAAATTAAATAAAAAAGATGCTAAATATGCATAGTCATGAAGCTGAGCTGTGATTATGGTGGCCAGTCGGGACCCGCGGGAAAGTGGGGGGCTGGGTGGGGGCACAGTCGCGAGAGCGCAGCCTCTTAAATGTACTGCGATCTGACCTCGGCTTAATGAGCCTTTTTAGGGGAGGAAGATCTTTCTATAAGGCCACATCAAACTACGCTTCCTTGTTTTTGCCCATTCTTTATTTTAATTACCCTGCTATTGAAATGTTGTAGTTCCTTGCTTTGTACCAAGCCGTATTGTTTCCGCAGAAGAGGAACTTTTATTCTCGCATAAATTCTTTTTCTCGCGAACCATTCTTGGTGTCATGAGTTCTGGCTTCGAGTGTAAAAGTAACAAGGTTAAGTAACAAGAGATGGCGTTGCTGTTTCCCCCCTTTTAATGACAAACGACCTCATCTTGTAGGGAACAGTGAACATTAAAAACACCAATTTCAAAACATACACAAATATTCATTAATAACCAAAAGAAAATAAATGACTTCTTCTTTTTCCTCATAAACGATAGTCAGTGCTGCTTCTATATCTATCTATTAATACAAAGACTTTTGAAAAACCTGAAATCCTAGTAAATAAAAAACGATCATACCTATTAATTTTTAATTCCTCGAGGACTGTGCCGCCAGGCAGAATTGTACTAGAGCTAGAAAAGAACGCAAGAGGGAAAACTCCAAAATTAAACTCTGTGTTATTTAATTTTCATCCCAGTTTATTACAAATAAGAGGGTGGGACAGGAGCGGGGGAGACACATTTCCAGGCGCCTGGCTTTCGGTGGAGGACGGTCCTTACTGCACGGGTCTCTATCGCCACCTAGGGGTCACTTCCCAGTAGCAGCTTCACACGGGACTCAACCCATCAAAGTGTAACGCGGCGCTTCATTACCATACGGCCGTTTTGACCGCCGGCAGGTACAGAGATCGGATATTTTCTGGGGAGTCTCGGGGGATTTTCGGGGTAAGAGGATGGTAGAAGGTGTGTCACCATAACAACGCCCTTCTACCATGAAGAGTGATGGATCCCCCTAGAGGGAATGCTCTTGACAGCTGCCATGGAATATTTCACAAAGTGCGTGCGTCAGTCCATCAGTCCGGCTAGAAAAGTCTAAGTACCGAAGACATTTTCAATTTTTGGAAATTGGTGCTGCCTGTCCTGAAACCACGCCACCTTTGAACAGCACAGCGCTGTCTGAGAGTCCGGCCCCGGCCAAATGCTACGTCTCTGTTACTGGCCGTGGAGATGGCTGCTCTTACGCCTGCATGGGGATGATTCTGGCTGCTGCAACGACTCTGAAATGGATCCTGAATGTATATTTTCTGTTTGGACGAGTTACATGAATTTTAAGCACCTAGATATACAACAGCATGAAAAATACTCAATAGAAATATGTATTACTGTGTAATAGTTTTTGTTTTATGAATAAATTACATTAAAGTAATTTTAAATATATAACTTTAAAAATCTTCACAAATTGATGTCTGCCCGTAACCGCATCGCGTCTGTACGTTTTTAAACCTCTTAAAGGGCTGGGTCACATTTTCGCGGGATATACTGCAGGGTAAGCCATTGCTTTCAATAGAATACCCTGTTAATGGTATCCAGTGGGACTGAGGAGCCCGCATCTACCTTTACAGTCCCCAGACAAGGAGAGTATGGAAAACGCAGGAGTTCCCCATGAAGGACTTCCCATCTGGGGGAAAAATACATTAATAGAAAAAAATCTGGTTTAGAATTTCAGTAAAACAAACAAGGGAAAATATATAGCTCAAAAAACATCTGCCAGTAAAAATAATGGATAGGCTTATGTACAATATATTAAAGGAAATGTGTCTTTTACATCTGTGCCACGTGGCCATCAGTCTGCTTATGTAATGCATCTAGGACCTAAATATTTTCACCACATGCATGGTTTGATCTCTGCTGGTAATTATATGCTCAGAAATTCTGACAATGACATTCTTCATTGGGTTTATTAAATGGGATTCTGCATTACACCAACACCTGGAATATTAATACCACTGTCAGATATGCCAGTGATTTCGGAAGACCTTACATGTTTGATTTTGACTTGTCGGGTTCTTCTGCACCAAGACATGTGAGTAGGGAGAAGTGGACTGTCTGAACTAAAAATTTCTGAAGTCTCCACTAATCCAAATCACTCTTAAACTAAAAAAAAACACTTAAAAAATGCTTATAAAATGGCCTGCGGGTAACTTAAGGACAGAAACACTGCAAGTGGGGAATTTATGAAAGAAGGGTATTTAACTCCAGCAATACTATAAAATGTGGACTAACCCCCTTCTACAGCAGTACTCCAGTGACGTTATTTTGAAACCTGAACAAGTCCAATGGCCTGATCTAAATCAACACTGAGTAAGGAGGAGCTTGGTAAGTCCGAAGCCATCGGGGTGTCTGTCCGACAGGGAGGCACGAGACAGGAACACCAGACGATGAGGGCAAGCCAGACAGGATCAAGGCAGGCAGGCAGGAGGGGGTAGGAACAGGAACAGTCTGGGTCAGGGTAGGCAGGGCAAACACAGGCAGGGCAAGAGCAGGCAGGGCAGAGACTGAATGGGCAACACAAAAGACAAGGTTCTTGAAACGTTAGATAACATAAGGCAACGATACTTCTCAGGGTGCCTGCGAGATCAGCCTCCTTTTATATTGCAGGAGGGGTGGGGGGCTACTTTCCTCCTACTGTGTGCTCCCTTTCCCTTTGGGTATGATAATCATACACTGTATAGTGCTTGCATGTGATATTAAGTACATTTCCATCAAGACCTGCTACACAGTTTTATCCTGTATGTACTGTAGGTTGTTGTTGTTCAGCAAAGCCCCAGAAATCGATTATTGGTACTCCCAAAACAAATAGTATAATCCTTCTGCTCTCACATTTTTGAACAACAAAACATAAATAATTTGAATATTTAAATTACGAGCAAATAACTAACCAAGCGGACGCATTTTCATTGAATTACTGGAGTCTGTGATTCAGGCAATCGCTGTGTAACAGCATTTTAAAGTGCGCGTAAAAGACACAACATCACGACAATTACCCATAGCTCACACGTGGCATAGGCGAGGGGGCAAAACATTACAGTGTCCAGCCAACTGCAGCAGTACATCTGGAGAAGTGTGGCTAAGCATGCTGGGAAAGCATCCCCGCACAGTAACATCGTGAGGATACACACCCTACACAGACAGGAGACCAATATTCAACACTGCATGCAACTACAGTATGACTTTGAAGGTACATACACCATAAGCAAAGATAACAAGACTGAACTACAGTATGACTTTGAAGGTACATACACCGTAAGCAAAGATAACAAGACTGAACTACAGTATGACTTTGAAGGTACATACACCGTAAGCAAAGATAACAAGACTGAACTACAGTATGCGAATCTCCTATTGAAACCTATACACAGCTTACAATTCTGTAGCAATAGTAGTAGACTTCCTTAAAAATCAGACTTAGTTGAACTCTAGTTGAATTAAACAATGTAGGAGAGAGTTTGACATATTGTGGGACACAATTTAAATGCAAAGGCTTATTTATAGGGGGGGAAGGGGTGCAATTAAACCAAATTAAATATTCAGGGGTACACATTCCTCCAGTCGGTCCCCCAGTTCTCATACCCATGGTGTTGAATTTCATGAACGGCACATGTAAATATAATTACATTGGCATCGGGGGGGGACATACTGCGCTGGTACAAGCAGGGAGCCACTGGACATTTTGGGCCCCATGAAAACGCATCATGTTGGGCCCCCAACCCAGACCAATCCGATTATGTGCCATTGCCCCCAGTGGCATCAATGGTAATGCCATTGCTCCACACCCATCCCCCCGTCCCTCCCTCATGAAGATCTTGGGCCTGACTGTCAGTTTTGGTTCTGCTTCTGACACTGCATCAGGGGCACATTTCCAGTGGCTCCAGAATAGCTGTTGAATTGTTGGTTTCAAAGCCAGGCAGAAGGAATCCTCTGAGACCAATGATCTGTAGCATGTGTTTTTTGTTTGAAATTCGGGAGGGAATCTGGGAAGCGTGTGGCGCCTGAGCTCCTGCGGTCAGGATAACAGCGTGAGCAGTGGCCCACTTGTCCACGGTGGATGTCATTAGACCTGTAATAACGGAACTATCTGCTGCTTAATGTCATTCCTCCTGTTGTTCATTGTCAGAATCCATCAGAATAGTAAAGTAGCTTCAGTCCGGATGGCTGCGGACCTGCGGCGATGTCTTCACTACGGGACTGTAATTAAATCCTATTCATGAATAGATAATGAATGGATAATGACCTAAATAGTATAACTGGTGTGATCAGACGGGCTGAAATGCGTTTTATGTAAAAATCAGGTCACCACGGAACATTCTTATGAGAGTGCTACTTTAACAATTTGTTATGTTATGTTGTTCTTTGTCATCGTCGCTATTTATTCATCGCCTAAAGTGTCATGTTAGGACTGTGTTTTCCTTTAAAGTATAGAAAGTGTTCCCTTTGAGTGCTGTTCACAGTTGATGCTTATGACCTACATCAATGTTTCCCAGTCCGGTCCTCAGGGACGCATAGACAGTCCATATTTTTGCTCCCTCCCAGCTTCCTTCCAGTCCTTATTTTCCCTCCCTTCCAACTCCCGGTAGTAGCAAAAATGTGGACTGCTGTGAGTCCCAGAGGACCAGATTGGGAAACACTGACCTACATGACGAATAACAGAAGCATTCTAAGCATTTTGGCTGCATTTATTTTTTAATCGTTTGAATCTTGCACACCATGTTTATTTATTTTTTTTTTATTAATTCATTTAATTAATGACTGAATTTACACAAGTCGTTTAATGGGCACCTCTGCTCTGTGTGTGTTGAGCTTTTAAGTTCTCCCTGGGGTTCATGCAGGAAGCTCCAGCTTTCTACGCCAGTCCAACGGCATGTACTTAGGCTAAATGGAGTTTCTAAATTGCCTGTAGTGTATAATTGTGTGCCGGGGCATTAAATGGTGTGGAACATAAGAGTAGAGATTATGTTTTACCCTGCGTGGATTTTCTTCTGGGGGCCTTGGATCTCTATCCTGGCATCCCATCCAGGGTGGCCTCAGCCTGTGCACGGATGGATAGATGGATGGATAGATGGATGGATGGATGGATGGATGGATGGATGGATGGATGGATGGATGGATGGATGGATGGATGGATGCAGGGGAGTTTCAGGGGCTAAGTCAAGTTTACCTGGGGCATGTTGTTGTTTTCTTCTGAAGGAAGACTGGCATCGAGTGATGGGATTTAATGATGTCCATGGATGGATGGATGGACGGACGGTTTAATTGATTGTATATTTCTAGCTTGCTCTGCTACAACGGAGTTATTTTTAAAGCTTTGCATATTTAAAATTCACGTGAATCAGTAACAATCTAGAATTTTCAGTGGCACATAAACATCGCTTCCGTTACAAGACCAACTTATCGGCATGCGACACAGAATCAATACTTTCAGTAACTGAGGCTATTTAATTATTGTCATATTTATTTCAACTTAACCTTTTATTTTTTAATTCTTAGTGGCTTGACCACAGATCACTGCCTCTCATGTTAATGTCATGATTGAAATATAAACTATTCATGCCTTTGCAATCATGTTCAGCATTTACATTCCAGTTCATGAAGCCCCGAGTAAACTCATACACAAAATGTGCAGGTTTGGTCACCATATCTTAAAAAGGACATTGTGGCCTTAGAAAAGGTGCAGCGTAGGGCCACAAAAATGA
>JAODJX010000136.1:17025598-17049463 GCA_026776945.1 Isichthys henryi
AACCCCACGATGACATGGGGAGAACATGCAAACTCCGCACACATGTGACCCAGGCGGAGACTCGAACCCAGGTCCCAAAGGTGTGAGGCAACAGTGCTAACCACCACCATGCTGCCCCTCCTTAGTATATACAGTTCACTAAATTTGCTTATATCTAATAATCCATCCATCAACTGATTAAAGTCTTCAGCTAAAACTATGTGCCTCTGTGTGTTTCCTAAGATGTCATTCAACTTTATGCAAAAAGATGGTTCTTCCTGGTTAGAAGCACATTTATTACACCGTGTAACAAAATTTAGCTTCTCATGTAACGGGATCAAAACTTAATTTTGCCTGGTAGGGAAACTAAAATAAACATGCCCCATCCATTCTATTTAAAATGTTTGTGCTTCTATACCATTTTGATATGGCTCTTGTATGAATCCAGTGTCAGCCTGTTTTTGTTGAAGGTATGAGAAAACCTTACGTTTAATAGGATTCCCACAACCATTAATATTTTTAATATGAGAGATTTTTGCTGTCCTTATTTAATATGAATAGAATGAAAATGTCCGTCAAATTGTCCAATTGGCTTTTCTGAAACCACAAAACAAAGCAGATATAAGAATTACCTGAAAAATAAACTGAAGAAACTCACTCAAGTTAGATGTTAAATCCTCCAGCAGTAAGACAAATGGCTCAGCACAAATCAGAAATACATGTTGGAAAATAATTAAAGAATGAACATCCATTTCGGTCTCTGGAATGTCAGCGAAATCAGCCATAGCTACAGCTACACAGGAGTTACTCACCCCACTGTACCTTAGCTTTCTTTCTCCATGTCGTACTGTACTTCTTACCTTTAACCATCACTACCGCTGTTCTCTTGGATGAACTTTACTATCTGTGGTGATGGCAAACTGCTTGCCCACTCCCTTCCACGTGAAGCAGAGTGTTGCAGGATAAGCCAGGCTGTATTTTACATTCATCTCTTGCAGTAGTTTCCTTGGAGTAGTGAACAACTTTCTTTTCTCTGCCAATTGTTTGAACATGCCCAGAAAGACGGAGGCCCTACGGCCCGTCCACTTCATCGCTCCCTTCTCTCTTGTAGCCTTTAAGACCTTCTCCCAAGCAATTTAAATTTAATTAGGATTTTTCTGGGTGGGCCGCTGATGATAATTGAGCTGTGGACCAGGAGAGCGGTGTGTTCTCTCAATCACAGATTCACCGTTTACCTCAATGCTGATCCCCGTAGACAAAAATTATGTTTCCAGCTTCAATGCCCACTCTCACTCCAAGTCAGTCTCACATTATTAAGCCAGCATCTATTTTCCATTTCTTCCAGTCCACTCCAAAGAATGTGCATAAAGGACATTGTTTCGTTCAATTCGTCTGCTCCCACCAACTGTCGACTGACATCTTCCATGGCATAAACGCAGCCTTTGCTGTCCATGAGATGTTCTTGAATAGCGCTTATTAAGTTATTTACTGTATATTCTGTTTGTTTCTCTAATGGTTGAAATGTCTGAAGCTTTGGTATGGAATGTCATGTTCATTTTACTGACTTTGACGAATAATTTTTCCATACTTACGGGTTGGTCTCCATTGTTGGGTTCTGTTTCGAGGTCAGGTGTGCTGTTCCAAAAAATTTTTGCTCAAATACGCACTTCAGCTGTCTTTCAAATTTTCCATCAGTTACCTTAAGCAGTATACATGTAAATCTATGGCAGTAGTTTGCTGAGCAGAAGGGTGTACTTGCCGTGTTTGCTTACCCCAGGTGCACCCTGCACCCACCCCATGCACGCGCTCGGCTGCACGCATGACGTCAGCTTATTCCCGCGGCATTGCTGTAACGTTACTGTACTCCGACAGCCGGTGTTACCGAATGTAGCCGATCGAAGGCAAATCTAATGATGATGGCCGAACGCTGATCGGAAACAATAATTTCATATTAAAGTGACGTGATCGTTATCGGGTGAGTAGGCGTTGTGCACGTAGACTTGGCAACCGTGAGCTATTTAACAGCCCGCAGCGATCGGTGTGTATGCAGTGAGGAGAGCAGATCCTGTTTATTTTGGTGCGGCTGAATGGGCAAACGTGGCCGCTGCGGATTTCGTAAATGAAAGCTACGGCGAATATCTAGGAAAATATGCCGCACGATCGTTAATTGCGGGAGAAGAAACAACGGGAGGGGTCTGCTGGTCGGGGTAGTGGGATGACAGCAGGCCTGTATATACGTATGTGTTTTCTTTTTTCTGCTTTTTTTGCGTGCACACGCCCTCTTTCTGCAGCCTCATTGCAGTTCGCGAGACGTCCGATGTTCTTCAAGTCATTATATCAATTGGGAAGTATTTATTTTAAGTTATCGAATCGTTTAACGTGTTATTTAATGTTGCAGTGATATAAAATGTATATTTTAGAATATGGGGTCTGCTAGATGCCACGATTAAGTTTCAATTGCCCTGAATTGCAAACAACATAGGCTATATCATGGCTTTACTTGCGCCTGGAAAAGACTTGGCCTTGACGGTCTTTTTTCCAAGGTGACGTTGGGAACATTAAATATGTTAAATCAGTCCTGTAGTTTACCGACAGATAAAGTCGGTCATTATTAGGAGCTCAGCTGTACTCCACTCATTTAAAGGTGTTAATTGTAAACAATACAATGGTTAATCAGCAGGATTAAAACCTAGCATCATGTTTAAATACTAGGAAGATAGTTTTTACTGGACTATAGTAAATAACATCTAGACTGTAGGCTATTAGACAGGCTCACATATGTTCTGAACTTATTAATCTTAAGGTCTATGGCCTTGGAGACACAGCTTACTGTATTTTCATGCAGATTGAATTAGAAATTGAGCTGAATTAATTGAAATGATTGCGAAAGTCTTTTACAATATATGAATCTGTAGTAGACCTACAGTGCTTCATAGGTAGGTGTAGAATGAGCAAGGCGGTATTTGTTTGGAGAAGGCGTGGTGATCATACACGGAAATGTCGTTTTACTGGGATGGGATGGTGTTGCTAACTACAAAGGACGTGGTACGGAAAGTAAGATGTGTGTTAAGATACATATTTTCAATATTTAACGTACCACCGACAAGCAAGCTGTTAGAATGCTTTGGAGGATATAACTAATATGTTAGTATAATTAACCATGTCGTATTAATTAGACTAGTAGCTGTGGAACAATACTTTTAAAGGTTTGTATTCAGAGAAAATGATTGTTTGTACTGTTAGATTAAGGAAATTCATTTGACTTAATTGGTAGTGATACTCTGTACAATCACGCACGTTCAGGTACCGTCTTTTATAATGATTTACGGTGGAGTAATTGAATAAAAATGATAACTTGAGATAGATCTGTAACCACTATCCAGTACAGTATGTACTGTACGTGTCACTAAAGTGGGGTTATTGGTATTTTCGCCCCTATCTGTGTGTCGATGTAGCCAAAGGTATCAGGCTTTATGATGTAGTACTGAAACTCCCGAAAGGCTATTTGGGTGCGCGATTCCTGCGAAATTCCGTCCCCAGTAGATGGTGTCACAGTAACGGGGCTGATGTGGTTTCCCAGCAGTCAGCCTTGTCGTCGGGGTTTCTGCCCAGGTAGGCAGTTGACCTTGCAAGTGTTATCTGCACATTTATATCTACTGCAAACGGGGGGCAAGACCAAAAGCGCAGGAGAAAAGCCTCTTGGGAACGACGTCACGTTTTTCATTCGCGCTCTTCACGGACTGCTGCAGATTCTCATAAAATGTTGCTTTATGAATAATTTACTTAATGTTTCTTAATTTTTTATTGAATGACTGGCAAAGTAATTTCGTTATTTATGCAAGTTCGGTTAAATTGAATATATTAAATCAGATTTTCATTTCATTGTGACAAGCTTTCGAATGTGTCCAAAAATATTTGGCAGGTGGATTGATCTTGCACTATTTATTTTTTTTATTTGACAGAATCATTTAATCTTCCAGATCTTGTGAAAACATGGAGGGATGGAATTAGTGAGTGTACCGCCTTGCACTGAAAACAACTTCATTCAGATGCACAGCAGAAGTTGCATCAGTGGCTATTGGCTATAACAGTGTCCACTTTCTGGTCTGTTTGCAGCGGACATTCCCGCGAGTACTATGACCGCTTCGTCCAAAGCCAGGACTCGTCAGTTGTGAACAAGTTTCAGCAGAAGTACTGGAAGACCAAGCAAACGCTCATCAAAGTGACGGGAAAGAAGGAAGATGAGCACGTCGTGGCCTCAGACGCTGACCTCGATGCAAAACTCGAGGTGAGAACCTCCCGCCTTCTGTGCGCCCCCTACTGATCGACATCTGTAATCACAAGATGCAAACTGTAATCATCACTGAATCCACGATATTTTAACACATTTATAAATCGGAGCATAATGCTCTTTAACGACTAGTGCCAGTTTTATTCAATTGTGCCTGATTGAGACATGTATTTAGATGTCTGTATTATGTTAGTAGTAATGAACAGGTTAGGTTTAATAAGCCAGAATGTGTTATGTTGATACCATCAATGGGACTGCAGTCACTGGCACACTATGGAGAGTTTTAGCTTAACTGCTTGTCTTTGGACTGTGGAAAGAAATCTACAAAATACAAAAAGGAAATCTAAATTCTACACAAGCCGGTATGGGACATGATTCCCGTCACCTTCCGGTGTGGAGGGATGAGAAGACCCAGCACGCCACCTGTAACCTAGGTTTGAATTTCATTACTATTGTCCACTAACCCTCAAGAGAAAGATTACCGTAACTCACTAAATGAGCTTCCCGTCTTAATGTTACAGGCAGTCCCTGGGTTACGAACAATCTGTCTTAAGTCTGTCTTAAAGTCGAATTTCTAGGTTAGCTGGTACAGGTGCATACAGTTCTTATTTAGCGTCGGTTAGGTAAATGTTTGCATGTAGTATATACACTGTAATTTACCTTTCTATGCATATAAGAAAAACTTCCAAATACACCAGAACATTTTAAACATAGTAATATAGTACATAATAATGATACAGTAATGATAAAAGTACTTATGGAACTAGACTGGAAAGAGAGAGAGATAATCTGTGAGTGTGTGTGTAGATTATGTTTATGTATTTTTCAGGTCCCCACAAAGATCTGTGAATGCAATCAAAAAACCAAAAATGCCAAAAGTCTCATATTTTGTTTGGCAGTCAAGAAGCTAAAACAGGCCAAAGTCTTGTACTTTGTTAGGGTTAGGTAGGGGTTAGGGTTGGGTAGGGGTTAGGGTTAGGGTTAGGGCTGGGTAGGGTTAAGGTCGTCATTTTGGGATTAGAGTTTTCCCTGCAGAAATGAATGGAGAGTCCCCACAAAGATATAATTACCTGTGTGTGTTTGTGTGTGTGTGTGTGTGTGTGTGTGCGCGTAGATTATGTTATATACACTACTGCAAAAAAACACTTTAAAGCAAAGGTTCTTAAAACAGTTTAGAAGTTGCCCAGTGTTATCATGATCGTCACAAAGTAGTATGTTTGTTCATTATTACAAACCATCTTAGTTATCTCAGATTTTTAATATGCTTTATGGCAGTCTGATCTTAAGTACAAGTTGTCCGTAAGTGGGACATTCGTAACCCAGGGACTTACTGTATTTCATTAGCGTCACACAGCTACGTGTCAGATTTTACATCTGAGGGATGCTTCGGTGTTTCCGGATTAGGTGTTCCACTCGATCCAGAGAACATGCATGGAGCTTCTCAAGGTCATTGAGCAATACCAGAGGAGGATCTGCTGTGAGTATTATATCCCCCATTCATCCACAGAAGAGGGCGTCACAAATAAATATTACTAAGAAATCTGTAAAGGTCATTAGGATGTTTTTCCTCTTCTTAAGAAGAGGCTTAATGACCAGAATATATCGGAACCACCTCAGATGCACCGTTGATTCCAAGTTTACATTAAAACCCTCGACCTGTTCTGCTTCTTCATTTTCCTTTTCTTGTTCACAACTGACTGTTTTTTCCTGTCGCACCATCTCCAGTTTTGTCCCAGGAGGAAAATGAACTGGGACGCTTTCTCCGATCTCAGGGGTCCCAGGATCGAACCCGAGCGGGGAAGATCATGCAGGCCACGGGGAAAGCCCTTTGCTTTTCATCTCAGCAAAGGTAGAACCCTGACGTACTCATGTGGATCCACTACGGAGGATCAGAGCTCATCATGTCGCTTCCCGAGTCTTTCGCTTCGATCGTGAGACATTTCAGCATGTATCACTTGCCCTTGGACCTTACTTTGAGATTTGAGACAACAAATTTGAACTGTTGTTTAATGCTCTGAAGTAATGCAAGTTCCTGGATAGGCACACTGACATCCATGTTTGCGATCGTCCTCAGGCCTTAAGCGCACAGTATTGCCCAGAAGTACCGAGCTATGTAAATATACAATCATGAATATTTTAAAAGTGTATGAATAACACATGATCTCCTGATTGGAATCACCTGTTAAGTACGGTTACATAGTGTTTTATATGCAATTCTTCTGTAGGTTTATATAGCTTTACTACCAAAAATTATAATAGGTCTGTACTCATGATTAGGGTTTCATTTTAAATGTAATGTGTAAGTTTATTTGCAAGGACTGAAGGATTGTACTGGGATTTTTGTATGCCAGTTATATCCATATGTTCAGTAGATCTATCTCAAAGATGTCCTGCCAAAGCTACCTCTGAGTCTGGATCCAGTTTAAGCGTGATTTCACACGGAAAGCCACTGTTTCTAACCACCACATTCCCTAGGTTGTCCCTACGTAGCCCACTGTGCCGACTCTACCAGGAGGTGGAGACCTTCCGGTACCGAGCCATATCAGACACCTGGCTCACGGTGAACCGGATGGAACAGTCCAGGACCGAGTATCGCGGAGCCCTGCTCTGGATGAAGGATGTGTCTCAGGAGCTGGACCCCGACACGTACAAACAGATGGAGAAGTTCCGCAAGGTCTGGTATTAATGGGCTCTCATCCATCCATCCATGCGTTAATCTAAAACACCTTATATAAAGCAGAAACCCAAACACTGTCACCGAGACTGTCATTGGTTGACTACAGAGTATAAATTTTAAAACTAGGCCACCAGATCTTTAATAAATTAATTATAGCTCATTGGGTCATTAAGGGGGGGGAAGCTGTGTGTCCTCTGCAAAGTAAATAAATTTTAGACCAAAAGTATGTGAGAAAATTTTGCCACTAGGTGGCGCTAGATCCTAGGAGATGAGCATAATATCGGCGCGTTGTTCAATGTAAAAGGGAACAGTGCTATTTCACTTACATTAATCAGTTCTTAAGCTATATAATGTTTAGAGAAAAGCAATCAGTGATAGATCTATATGTGTGTATGTATGTATATTATATGTACATTTTGGGTTAGGTCCAAGCACAAGTACGTCTCACGAAAACAGGCTTTGACAAACTAAAGAATGATGTCTGCCAGAAAGTGGACTTACTGGGCGCAAGTCGGTGTAATCTTCTCTCCCATGTCCTGACCACTTACCAGGTACAGTATACACAGCGGTGGCAGCTTGGATTTACCTTTCCTGGTGTCCCGTGATTGCCCATTACATTGTGTGAAGCGATTTATCCAACACGTTGTACCTGTCTCCTGACTGTAGACGACCCTCCTGCACTTCTGGGAGAAGACCTCCCACACTATGGCAGCTATTCACGAGAGCTTCAAGGGCTACCAGCCGTACGAGTTCACAACTCTCAAGGTACAGCGGTTCTAAGATTCACATGGCTGGCCATCAGATTTAAAATTTCTATTGTCACATATGATCTGAGGAACACAGTGAAGTTCTTATACTACAGTTGCAGAGCAGGGGACAGTGGAACAAACAACAGTGCAGTGCAGGACACCAGCAGTGCACGAAGGGACAAGACAATATAAGAAGTTACTATAAACATGCAATAAATAGGTGATGCAGCAGGGAGCCTGTGCAAATAGCCAGAGAGCTGGTGCAGTAATCATGGCAAGACACAGAAAGTACGATGAATTATATCTGTGTTACATAACTTTTGTCTGTTCCTGCAATACTTCAGACCGGTTTGTCACAGTAGTGCGATCAAAGTCTCTGACTTTAGCAACTAACTATTGTCATTGTCCAACGTGAACTTGCACCTGATTTCTCCTCGGACGCAGTTAGGACTATTTGATTTCGAATATTAATGAACAAATTGGTTCTTCGTTCTGAAGGAAGTGCTCGCTGATCTAATGCAGGCATGTACAGCTGAACTGAAGAGTTACGTGGAAGAGGAACAGTGTTTTATTTCATCTTTCACCTCACAGGAGCACTGAAATGTCACACTCTGTCCATCAGCTCGGAAATGATCCATTTCTCTTTTTGGCACTTCAGAATTTTTTTTGTTTGCTCATTTATTTATGGAACTTTTGTTTCTTAGTCCTTCAGTTTTTATTGAGCTGAAATTTGCATTGATACGTCATGTTTATTTGGGAATCTGTGTGTTTTGCGTTACTCTCTTATTACCATAGTTATACTTACCAAATCTATTGGCGGGGTTTTTGGGGTACCCCAAGGCTCTGTTTTGGGCCCACTCCTCTTTTCTCCTTGCTCGCTCTTCAGGTCATCCCCAAGCTCTGTAAAATCATGGTTGACCATGTCTAAAGATCCCCTCTGATACTCAGGATTCTTCCTAGACTGTCAGCTTCACATCTTTATACGTTCATTAAAGCCATAAACTAATTAGGCCTCAGACAAACTACAATGAGCAGGAATGACCAGTTTAAACTTCCGGCTTATATTGTTTATTTGTGATTTATTCAAACCGGTCTCTAGTAATTTTTACCTCATTTTCTGAATTTGGCTCTTTGACCATGGAAAATCAGACGCATGTGTCATTACTTACTAGTGCAACTCAAGCTTACCTAACTTTTTACCAAATCAGCATGTGGCCAAATTATCGTGTACTTGTAATATAACTGCTCTTCTACACTACATGAGCTGCATTGATGTACTTCACTGTACATCAGTGATACTACTGTATTATTACTGATAATGTACTAATGTAGCCAGTGTCTTTACAGAGTTAAAGACAGTTCTTTTGGTTTAACCCTCCTCATTAGACCTGACCGCTTTGAGTTCCTAGTCTCTAGGTTTAGAATGAAAGACAGATGGATACAAGAGTGGAGAGACGGAATGGCATGTAAGTACAATTCATAAAACGCCAGCCACTCTGCTGGTGTTTTTCAGACATTACAGGACCCCATGAACAAACTCATGGATCAGGAAGCAAGGAGAAAGGGAAAGAAGAAAACGAAGGGAAAGCCGGAAGAGGAGGAAAAACCATCAGATCTGAAAGAGGAGTGAGTTCAGACATTTGTGCGTTTAACCCCCTGTAAAAACATTAGTGATTTACTTTTCAAACCCACCTGCTGAAACACATATTCAAAGTACGGTTTTGCCACATAAACACAGATTTCACATGTATTTAATGTATAATTGAATATATGCTATCGCTGTGTGTTTATACCAGACATACTGAGATTAGAACCTTAGTTTTTATTAGACTTTTTACAACCAATGTAATCCATAAATTTTCACCATTAAGAACTAATATGCATCCATCTAATACTCTGTGTGTTTTTCCACAGACTTGCTTCGATAGATGATGAACATCACAATAAGGAGTCAGATCAAACTGGTACTGTAGATCCTGCTACATTTGCTGTTATATCATGGATATATTTTATATGGCTGTTTTACTGTAAATACGTCTTTTTTAATCCTCAGTGAAATTCTCAGAGATGCACTTCAGCAGCATGGGGGCGCCATCTTCTTGGTTTTCATTGGTTTAGTTTTCAGGAGCAAAGAGCATATGTGTGTAAAATACTTTTTCTTTTTTTTATTATTAATCCAGGTGAAGCTGGTGCTGAGGACAGTTTGGAGCAGAATTTCTTCGAAGATGTAAGCGCAAGTCAGAAGCAAAACGCAGGTGACAACGATCGCTGTGCTGAATTTCTGTACTGGGCGCCTCTGTGCTTTGATTGTATATCTTAAATCGGAGATGGATGAATAACAGGAAAGACGTGTAGAGCAAAGTACCACATCAGACGCTGCTAAGCGGCGTTTGCCTTCAGTATGACTGATTCTGCTAATGCTGTTATGAGTTAGCGCTTCCTGTTTTCACGTCTTATACGGCGTGTAAAGAGATTTACGGATCATGTCAATGTGTGGCATTGCGTAAGTCCCCCTGCCCATAAATGCACCATCTGTCTTCTGAACAGCGGCGTGTTTTACGTTACTGTTGCATTGTCAAGTTTGAATCACTGCTTTTCAGGCCGGTGTGGCTGTACCATGGCAACCAGATTAAATTAAGCCCCTCCCATTTTTTTGATGTCTTATTGTTTTCATTAATTGCTGCCTAATTAAAGAGTGTGGTCAATTGTCATTCGGGGCCGCAATCATGAGGATAATTCAGACATGGGTTACAGGAATTGAGCTAATCGTGTCGAATCTTTCAAAGGCATGAAGACATTTATACTGTCTCTGAAAATTTACTGGATATTTCATTCAAGTAAATGCAGCCTTCAATCTGTGAAACGCGGCTGTTAAAATCTAGGTTATAGAAATACAAATGTGTAAATATATTCACTCGATGCATAATAATGAGTATTTGATTCGCTACAAGTATTATCTCTGTTTTGGAAAAAATCCAGGCACCATATCCGGTAGAATACAGTTTGCTGGTTTACAATTAAGTATTGCTAAGTAAATCCAGTTATTGTCTAGTTATTTTCAGTACGTGATTATGCACAATGCGCTAATTTTTAGCTCCGTACTTCATAGTTTTAAAAGCAAATGAAGAAATTTTATGAAGCTTTATTTGCCAACATACCCCATCTTGCTCTCCTTTTAGACAGACAGACTGACTGACAGACAGACGCACACACAAATTTTTTAGTTAAATTTTTTTAGGTAAATTTTTAGTTTCACCCATTTCTCAATTTGTGGGTATGCTTCTGTGTAAAGTCTAAAACATTTTTGCAAACTCCAGTCTGGCAATTTTTTGCTTCTCACTGATGAAGAACTTCTTCCTTGCTGTATGGGTCTTCATGTCTGGCATTACGAAGTTACTCCTGCCCTCTACCTGACTGGTTTCTGGTCGTTCCCAGTGTCTCCTGCTTCACCTGCTTCTTGTGTGCTGCTGTCTTAGAAATGTTGAGCTTGGAAGCAATGTGCCACTTAGTGTAGCTTTCTACCTGCAGAACCACAATTAAACCAGGATTTAAAAAAATGCTGATTTTTTTATAAATATAGAGTGGCCTTTAAATTTTTTTCAGTGCATTATATACAAATCAGAGTGAAGCTTGGGGTCCAAGTATGGGGTCATTTATCTGGCGTTCCTGGAGCACTTCGGGGGGGTTAAGGACCTTGCTCAAGGGCCCGACGGACATAAACATTGCTGAGCTACCTCGGCTGGTCTGACCCACACACCACGGTGTCTTCTCTAGGGACAAAAGACCTGTTATCAGACTACCTGGAGGCAGAGGGTGGCCAAAGGGACGAGATGGCGCTCCTGAACGAGATCCTTAACAGCTCCACACTCGATGAGGGCGACTTCTCTAAGGAGTGGCGGGAAGTGTTCGGGGAGGAGGAACCCACTGGCACCAGCGGTATAACAGGGATGGCGGGGGCTCCGCCTGAGGAGGAGTCATCCTGCTTCCTCCCCTCCCAACTGCTGGACCAGAACATGAACAACCTCCAGTCCTCATTCGCCGGTGCGTTCCTTCATACGTTTTTCATTACATCCACACAGAATTTCATTCAATGATTTTCTGTTTTCATTATTATTTTTTTTTACTTATTTATGGTATTTGACTTGTAACCACTGTGAACCGTAGCAGCCGACACTTCTGTGAACATTCATTTTTAAGGTGGGTGGCATAAGGGGGGCCATAACACATACAGAAGGGCCAAGCTTATCATTAGCCAATGATATGTTTTGAATCGGTGAGTGACAGGGAAGGAGGCACTCCAGGAGCCAATCAGATTTCAGCTGGTGATGATTTTTCTCAGCCCCTATCAGAAAACCTTCTGCGACTGCTGGTTCCTGGCTCTCAATTATATTTGATTGAGCTGTTTCCTAAATATTTGTCTTATTTGGACATTATTTCACAGCCGTTAGTAGTTCGTAGAAGAAATGCGTTTTTGAACATGCACAGATATCAGTTTAATTTACTTAGCTGCATTGTACCTGGCTCTGCATTGGGATATATGTAACTTGTTTTTTCCCTTTTCAGTTTAATGCTTTTAAAATACACGAATGCCACTTTAGAGGTGTCTAAATATTAACTTCAATTACAGACTGGTCCCGGAATGTTCCACAATCTACCAGAACATCAACTGAGCAGTCAGCTGAGGGCAGTCAGAACTCCAGCAAGCCGACAGGTATTGTGGGTAACCTTCAAAACATATCACAGTAACAAGATCATATTAATTACAGTTACTCTCATAGAAGTTCTGCATGTAATGGGTGTAATGGCAAGTGGTCATATTTCATAATATCTAGCGTGACCGAAATGCCTGTTGGACAATGCGCTGAATGAAGTTTGTCCGAGATCACCGCTTATTGGACTTTCTCTCCTCTGTTCGGAATTCCACAGGAACCTTGGAGGCCTCTAAAGATCTCTCTACATGGTTCAGCCTTTTTGCTGACCTGGACCCTCTCGCGAACCCGGACGCAGTCGGGAAAACTGACAAAGAGCACGAGCTTCTGAATGCATAAGCTGCGTGGCTCTTTTGCGTTTAATGCTGCAGTATAATGGTTTTAGACGCGTTTGTACACAATTTCGATAACAAATCCCATACATGCATACATGTCGTTATCACTGCCAGAAGAAGATGAATAGAGTTGGAGGAGCCAAAGGATGTTTGAAAGTTTCCCTAATATAATATTGCCTTTAATCATATGAAACTCATGAACACTGCTCTGTATTTTACAAATGTGTGCCATTTACTGACTTTCAGTTTATATGAATTTGAAACACCACCGTTTAAAATAAAAGGTGTCGGTCACCTATCAAAAGTAACCAACTGTCTTAAAGATCTATAAGTCCTGTCCCAGTATTAGTAATAGGTCTACACCAATGCAGAGGTGCCTCGGGGCTGTCTGATAGGCAGAGAAGATTCATAGGTCACATGAATACTTATATCCCCATGATTTTCTCCTTAATTTTGCTTCAGCAACTTGGACAAGTAATATTTGAAGGGTAAGAATAATTACTGTTATAATTCTTATAGCTTATGATTCCATTCTTAGACACTTAGTGTAACAGAAATCCGTTGTGATTAGAAATCCTCTGCTTTCACCAAATTCGATGTAGATCTTACATCTGAATACCAAAGCAACTGGAAACTCTTTATATGTACAGTGTGTTGTTCTGTCACGCAGAACTGTTCCACTCGGCACCATTTCAGTTTGTCTTTCAATTTGAAGTCATAAGTTTCAGCACTTGCATGCCCAGTATCCCAGTATCTGTATCTGGCCAATCGCTAAATATTGGTTGCATTGGTAAAAAGTTTGAGGTGATCGTTCCTCTTCTAGAAACATCCAGCATCCTTGTGCTATATATCCTTCCAGTGTAGCATAATTATTTCTGTAATATGCTGATGTCCATGTGAATCCATCCATTGTGAATCCCACACGCCAGAACATGCAGACTCCACACAGACCCCCAACCCTGCAGCAGTGAGGTATGTGTCACCTTACATTTTTAATGTTAAATGCATTTGAAGAACCTCCCGTACGCAACATAGCACAACAATTTTAATGATACAAGGTCACATAATTGTTTTTGAGACTGACTTTTTTTCACCTGGTTAGTATGAGCCAGTTACACTATAATATCACTTTAAATGGGATAGATTATGATGGACCATCATACATGGCCCCTGGGGGGGAAGGTCAGTGAAATAAATATAGAACATGCTATTTGCCTTATTCTAAATAGCTAATAATGTTAAAGCAACAAAACATTTTTAGGCTTAATACAATTCCACATATTTATATATATATATATAAATTATATATATAATTTTAAACAGGGTTGCCAACTTTGGTCGGCTGGCTGGCATGAGATTTTCAATTTGAGACACGTCTGCGCACACACACACGTATTTACACATAAGTTTTATTACTTTGTAAATAGTCTTTAAGGTTTGCCAACTACCCCAACACTTTCGATGTAGCTAATTTTAAATATATAATGGAATAATATCAATTTGTCATGAGATTTCTTGCATGCGTGAGTCTAAAAGCATGTCACAGCAGATGAGAGTTGGCATCCCTGCTTAAATGGTTTTAGCTTATCATACAATAAATATACAAACGCTTTTCGACCCTTCTTTTATGAATTGTGTTCTTTGTAATCTAGCCACAAGCGTTGCGTTTTTACGGATATAAAAATGTTATTCTGTGCTGGCCTTTTTTCCTGTCTGTACCCAACAGGTTACCAATATTATTTTTGGTTATAACAAGTGCTATTAACTATTATCAATAAAGCGTTACTTGAATTTTTGCTTTTGTTCCACTATTTCTATCTCGTTACAATTGAATGTGCTGCTTCAGAGAAATCTATAATAATGATAAAAATTTCAAAATATTCAAAAAGTTTTTTTTTTTTTTTTACACCTCATTGCTGTAGTTATTTGACCACAACACAGAAGAAAACAGGGACCATACGGTTTCTTGTTTCATTGAAACTTTATTTAACTGAAGACACAAAAGCTCTCTATTAAAATACAAAACAAAATTTGAATGTGTGTGTGGCAACTGGCAAAACACCTTTGAACGTGGTGCCAAGACGTTACCAAGGAACTATGCAGAAAAGTGCTTTACTATGCTTAGATGAATATACAAAAATGAAGAATAAGAAAAATAACTTATGTCAATATTTTACAAACTAGTTGAGCTTTTTTTATACATTACCATATCTTGCTACATTCATCTCTGCAAACACTAGCCTGGGGGACTATAGCAGGTTCTAACCTCGATTGACTGGATGATGAGAGAAAATTGTGCTATTTGTGTGGTTTCCTCTGTTTTCTAAACATTCGTGTCTGTGGATGTACAACCAGTTTGTCTCTCGTATCAAGGCTTCTTCACCGACTGTGTAAAAAGACAGACACTACGGTAAAAATATGCAGTTAGCTTTTCCCTTTACATCTGTCCCCTTCAGCAACGTGTTTGGCTTGTTTATTTAAGAGCTTTACTTTATGGTAAATCTTTATTATTAAAAAGCCCAGGACTTTCATATTTTTTCATGAAAATATTTAAATTTTAGATTTAGAATAACAATAAAAAGTTGCCTTTAAACAGACACTCAGTCAGTGGCTATACATTTGAAAAAATAAGTGGGACTAAATACAATTGCATCAACTATCTATTGTAAGGCCATGACTAGGTCTGAACCCCAAAAGGTGCACATATCACTAACGCGGGTGGGAACGTGGCCATTAGAGTCAGGGCAACCAAATCTGTCACCATTTCCAGATATCTTACTAAACCCATTCAGCAAAATCTACATGCAAATGCAATGCATTTGGTGTCATTAAAACACATCCGTAACTGCGGCATTTCACAAGCGCATGAATAGCGCAGGTAACAATGACCACTCTTTAGAGCCCGGAATGTTTTAATTTGCAGTTTGGGCTAAGAACTCCGTTTCCAGGAATGCGAGGAGTGTCTCTCAGGTACAGCCTCACACTAAAACGTTCCGCCGTAACTTGGCGATACCTCATCAGTGAAGGCGGGGAGGGTCCGTACTGTCCGTTAAGGATGTCCCACAGGTGACCCATGGGACAATGACGATGCTGTGATACGGACGCTGTTCCCCAGCGCTGCTGGTTGCCGGGATTCCCCCGCGTGACTCCCGGAGCAGAAAGCACAAATTCCAACAACATGGAATGTCATGAGGAAAAAGGTCAATGTACAAAATGGAAAGGCAATACAGTGATGCTTTTTTTTTCTTCTTCTCTGCCTCAAAAAAAACTTGTAGATTGGGATCAATCCATGCATGGATACATTCCAAATCACCTGAGTTTAGACAGGAGTGAAAAACCTGAAGCGCCCACTGTGCAACAACGAGGCCTCGTGTCACTATTCTGTTTTCTCTGTGTTTTTTTGCATTATAGAAAGTTTACGTACATAACCTGGATTCACTGGGGAAAAAAACTTTGTTGTTGAAAATGACACAGCGATGTAGATCTTTCACTTTTAACAGGCATTTTTTTTGTTTGGATATACAGCTTATTCATACTGTGGATATTGAAACAACACAGGACATCAAGGTACCAAATTAAATATTCTAGTTGTAGGTGCTAATCTCCCCCCACCACCCACTATTCCACAACTCTGTTTTAACACTGTTCAAAGACAAGCGCTAATTCCACTTTCATAGTTGCAAGCATCTGCTTATTACAGAGTAAACATGAGATTATTCCTATCCCTGCCAAAACATCATTTATGGATGTGCTAGATTATGCTAGCTTTTTTTGTTCTAAAGATTGTAGCTACACCATGCAGAAAGTGGGGAATCATCAGACAGCGGGGACTTCTTCTGAAATGGGGAAGGGTTTTGCCATCAGCTATGGGTGGGTGAGAGAAGCAGATACCAGCTCTGCCAATGACTAACTAATGATAAAGCTCTGAGGCCAGGAATGAGGATCAACTGGCCCCCCCTGGAGGCATGCAGGGGCCATTGCAGGCCCCCCAGAGGACTCATCTGTGCTGGTGCTAGCAAAGACCTGAGTTACAGATGGAGCGAGCGGCTCGACGCTCATAGAGTACGGCGAGGCATAGCCAGATCCAGTGACATGACCTGGGTCGTGCGCATGACCAGGGTTCGAAGGAGAGGAGCCCGGGAGTTTGACGGGACAGAAGGCAGAGCCAGTTGGGGTGAAGTTCACTTTGTTTTTGTCAGGGCATGAGAAGAGAGGAATGGAGCCTGACTGGCGAGACCTGGTGTGAGGAAGATGGGGGAGCAAATATTCAGACAAAAACACCATGACACACCTTTCATGAGAGCCCACTTTGGCTAGGCTGCTGCAGTTGAGTCACTCAAGTTAGCTAACAAAACATGACAGGACTAAAAGACCTGTGATGGTTAATTTAACCCCAGCCTATCTGCTTGATTTATACACAAATGGCATTAGTATTCAAAAGCAACAGACCTATACGTAGGTTTACGCAGAAATGAAAACCAGTCAAAGCCAGCAGGTTGGGTAAAGTGTAGCAAGAGGAATTCCTGTGAAATCTTACGTTAAGATATTAATTCTCACTGTAGCTAGAATTGGCGTAAAACACCTCTGATAAGTATTAATATGAGTAACTCTGTTGTTTCATTCCTTGGTGAGTGTTAGTATGATGGTTCAGAGGTACAACAAAACATGACAATGGCAGTTCAGAATGAACCGCAAATGCATTTCAGAGAACACTGACTAAAAAGAAAAAAGAAAAATATTTAAATCACCGTCAGTGAATTCAAGCAGCACAGGCCTAGGCGAAACATTTCAGGGAACTATTTAACACTGACAGCAAACACAGAAACTTTCTTTCTGAAACGGAAACGGCGGGAACACTGACGAAAATAGATTCTCACTTTGTCATTATTTGGTGGGAGTAGGAAGTGGAGAGACGCTCCTGTCAGAACAGCCACATTACGGAAGACTACAATGCCGCCATAATGAAATGCAGCGGACAGGAGTGTTTTACTGGGGAAGGGATGGGTGTTAAATAGCTTTTCTTTTGAAGTACAGTGGAACTGTCTGAATGACTGGAACCCGTCAGACCAGAGAGCTGTCGGGCTGCTTCCGAGTGACTGGTTCACCCTGTTCACAGTGTACCCCAGTCTTGAGACCTGTACTGCCGGGGATTTGGTCGAGACCCCACTCACATACCCTAACCTAGCTATAGCTCTTTGAGGGGCCGGTGTGTGGCTTAGCAACTTAAGATGCAATCCCTGTGATAAGAAGGCTGTTGGTTCAAGTCCCACGGCTAGCACAATGACGTCATTGTTGGGTCCTCGAGGAAGGCCCTCAATACTAACTGCTCCAGGGACCGGCTGACCCTGCCTTCTCAGATGTACGTCACTCTGAATGAAACGTCTGCCCAATTAACGTAACCAGGTCACAGGCTGCTTATATGATGGATGGACAGATTATACACAGGACAGGTTCGGATAGCTTGAAGAAGTCGGCTACACTTTAAATGTTCTGCGGTAAATGCAGGTAGGTACCGGTTCCATCCCTGTCAGATTCAACCTCAGCTGGAACGTAAAGGTCACTCCAAGTAGAACGGGGTGCCCCACTACTCTTTAAACAAGCAAAACACAGACACAGGTTCAGTTTCCATAACAATCAGTTCTGTGGAGTGTTTAAATACTGCATCAGATAGAAAGCCAGATGAGAAACAGCCCACCTGGCCTAAAGTTTAGAAGCATTTGGTTAAACTAGCATCGTCTTCATATGTTTTTCTGTTTTCGTAAAACAGCATTCGACACCTGGCTTCTTCAATCGACAGCGAGGACTTATCTGTCCTCGTTGCACCTGTCTACTTCACCGTGGAAAGCTTGTGTTTGCTGTCAACACAATGTCGAAATGCTTCTTCTTGATGATAGTGATTTCCATCCATGGTAAAGGCTTCTCTGAAATGTTTGCAGTCCATTAACTTCTAAAATGTTCTTTGAAATGTTTTTTCTTTCTGTGTTTGGTATTTAAATTTTTTTTTTGTTTTTATTTTGTGACATTTTTTTTTTTGCCAATTTGATTTCTGAATATAATTTTGTTTTTGATTTTCTATATACACTAGCAATGACTGGGATAAGCAGTCCTAGGATGGATGCATTTTTAAATTAGTTTTTTGTGCTTGAGGGCCACTATAGATTATAGCCAATAGGCCATAGGCTCGCATCAAGGAATCACATAAGGCAGGGGATTTTGCAGCCATAAATCACCAGGGATGATTCTCATGGTCAAACACTAACTTCGCTAAGTGAGACAAAGACCACTGTACAAGGTGATCAGTTGGGTACACAGGTAAATGTGTATCGTACGATAAAGTTGAGCTACTTACGCCATTTCCTCGAACACCTTGATCCTTTCACAGCCCTCTGGGGGCTCTCTCTTAAACATGTAGCTGTTGTTTGGCTTGGGAGAAGAGGCGAACTTGAGCAAAGGGGAGCCGCTCCCACCGTCTGCGAAGGGAAACGTCAGAGAGATGGAAACTCCACATCTGGATGCCATCTCCACATTCATAAGCGCTCTGAACACGGACCGGCCCCTGTCACTCAGCATCTGCCTGCCGACTCGCCGTCTATTCGGAACTTTGCCGTGTTTTTTCAGGTGAAACTCTGCTCTGGTTTTTTTACGTAAAATTCAAAGCTGTTAAACTGAAGGAGCTGCAGTTGGAAAATAGCTGGTGAAAGGCTGCATGATATCACAACTACCGTACACATAAACAAGTGTATTCCTCCAATAGGCCCTTAATCTAATGGCAATATCGTAATCATCATGGATTCCTTTTTAGGAGCTGAGACCAAATGGCTTCTGTAACCATGTACTTCTGTAACCATGACTACAAAGTACAGCTCCTGCAGGACCTGCCCTGGGGGCCGGGCTCACTACCTTTGTCCCGCTCGTACATCAGGTCCTCGGCGGAACAGGGGCTCCCATCCTGGAAGCCCGGATGGTAGGGAGGCGAGGGGCAGGGCGAAGGGCTGAAGGGCGTCTGGGTGTCGATGCTCCGCGTGCTGCTGCTGCGCTGCTGGGGGGGGCAGGGGGCACGCCTCCCGTCCGGGACGTCCAGGACCTGGGGACGGTGTGGGAATAACAGGTGCATAAGAGCTCGGCTAGCTGAGAGGGCCATCAGAGAATAACTAATCTAGGGTTTATTACAATAGTCTGTGCTGATCTGTGGCTACGCTACGGACAATCAAGTTCACTGAATTTCAACTAAAGAAAATAGGAGAGTCTTTGAATGAAGCAGAGATATTATTCTATAACTTAAAGCAAGAGCGAGAGAGAGCATACATTCCTCCTCCTCCTCCGCCCCCGCCGCCGCCCGCTTAGAAGTACAAGTGGGACACAGGTGGAGACGCACCTTCAGCTCCTCCTTGTCCCCGTTGTCGTTGATGAACACCTTCTCCAGCTCGTGGTTTATGCCTTCGACGCTGTTGGGAACCCGGATGATGGACGATTTTGTCACAAAGGAGCTGTACAGCGGCACTGGGATGGACTTCGACGCAGGCTGAGGACACAGGAGTACTCTATTCATCGACAGATAGCATGGCAATGTAACATCCATAATACAAGGTTCTACTATCCGCAATACAATGACGATTAAATTTCTATTACAACATTCGTACAACATTAATACTAAATTTTTACACTTATGAACTCCAGCAACTAAAGGCAAACGGATCCTGCCTGTCACCCTCTACACCGCCAATCACATCATTTTGCCACGGAGGACAACAGGCCGTGTGCAAACTTGCCCCCCTCCTCCCTCTCTCCACTGTCCCTCCTGTCTTCCTGTTGTTAAATGCAAGCGGACCGTTTGCAATCGAGTGCAGCTGTTGTTAACTGAGGGGGGGGGGGTGACCTGCTAACGTCTGCGGCCCCAAAGAAGAAAATGGCATATGCATGTGTGTGTGCGCTGACAGCCTGCAGTGCCTCACCTGAGCCGGGCTCCCGGCGCCGTGGCCCCCGCCATGCTGGGGCGAGAGCCGGTCCTTCTCCCTCCCCTGCCTTCCGGCCTGTTTGCCACGATGAAGCTGCTGCCTTAGCTTTGCGATCTGCTGGGGGGGGGGGACAGGATATGCATGGATGGGCGGCAGACATGACAACTGAAAAACACGCTGGTCTCCTGCGTTCCATGTCCCACACTGGGGTAACCCCCGTGATTTATTCTGCAGCCAAGAAATACTACAGGCCCAACGGTGTCCTTCTATACTTCCATCCCAAATATCTCTGGGTCACCAGCTGACTGACAGTGAATGTGTGAGTACGTGTCTGTCCATCAAGGCTGCATGATATCACGTCGTGCTTATATGGCGCATGTGCAATAATCACCAGGTGTAAACATTTGTCTGGATGCGGTACTGTACTATATGGACTAATTTATGCAGCGTCACATTACGCATCTCGTTAATGTTTTCGGCGTACTACTAATCTGTTTACCAAATTGTGGTCGCAAGGAAACATCCGTATAGTTCGGAAAAGTCGGCGTTTGGACAAAAGGTTGCACCCGTCATTCTAAAGCCCTGGTCAGTATTGTGCATGCAATAATGTGATATCATATAGCCCGGATGGATGGATGGATGGATGGCCAGACAGCCTGCCTCGCTCACTCTCTTCACATCACATCACTCAGTCAGTATATGTGCCATATAATCATAAATATATCGCAAAGTGATATCATCCAACCCCATCTACCTACCTACCTATCTACGTGAAGCAAGGGGGGAAATACACATTTACTACTTTCCCAGTTTGGGATAGGGGCTGCATTTTTACGGGTTGTTTAGTGCACATGGCTTCACGTACGGGCGAAGCTCTCACAGAATCCCGTTTTCAGCCAGCATGATGAACACCCTTTTCTCAGACGAACCCCAACCTCGCCGAGCAAACTAGCTACAGAGGGCAGCAGGTGGACCAGCCCCGGGGGCTGTCATTTCTCAAGGTGGCGCAAAAGCTAACACCTGCTGTGTAATGCTGAGAAAATCAGCACAATAAAAGACAAAAGTATACCAATTGACAGAGAAGATAACACTCACAAAATTGACAATTATATGCCAATCAATTAAGAACTTCGTCATAAGTTACAGAATAAACATTGTATTGGTCCAGAGTACACAACTAACCATCTCCATTGGCTGGTTCATCTCATGCGATTCCATGTTCAGCGCTACAAAGCACATGAACCCACCCATGGATAAGAACCGTGCTGATTAAACACTGGGATCACTTTACTGTTGACTTTCTATAAAAATGTGCTCCTACCAGCCCGGTGAGGCCATCATCTTTGGGCTGTTCTCAGCACGCTCATTGTTCTAATTAGTCTAAGGCGTATATCCAGTGTCTGTAAATATTTGCATTTTTTCCTCTACATTGAGAGCAATTCTTTCCTTTTCTAGAGGAGAGGAAAGCATTCTCCCTGTGTTTGGTTGGTTTGTATTTGTGCATAATCATCGTGTCATCGCTATCCTCCTCTATGGGGTTCGGGGTGTGGGCTCTTGGGGGGCCACCAGGGGTGTCCGGACTCCCGTGCAAACTGCAGAGACAGCAACCTTATCGCGGCAGCATGGCTGCTCACGCTCACGAGAAGCCGGAGGCATGCAGAGACCGGGTTTGTGTGGATTCCTCCACTGGCTCCGGCTATAGGGAACAATCAATAGTTTCAAGCCCAGACTTGCACTTTTTGTGGAAGTGGAAATGAAGTATTCGGGTTGCCGATGACTCTGCCTACAGAGAAACCGACATCCCTCAGGTCGAAGCTGATAACGTTGCTGATAAAAAGCTGGAACGCTGTGTAAAATGTAAATAAAAACGGAATGCAATTTTTTACAAATCATATAAACCCATCTATTTTTGATTGAGAATGGAACAGAGACAACATATGAAATGTTAAAACAATACAAATTTCTAAGTCTTCGTTTCATGACAAATACATGCTTAATTTAATTTTGATGCCTGCAACATGTTAAAAAATGTTAGGTCAGGGGCATGTTTACCACTGTGTCCTATTCTTTTAACAACCCTCTGTAAATGTTTGGGAACTGAGACCACCAGTAGCTGGAGTTCTGAACATAAAATATTGTCCCATTCTTGTCTGATATAAGATTTCAGCTGCTCAACACTCCAGGTTCTCCTTTGTCGTAGTTTTCGTTTCATGATGCGCCAAATGTTTTCAGTGGTTGGCAGGTCTGGACTGCAGGCAGGCCAGTCTAGCAGTTGGACTTTTCTACAACAGAGCCATGCTGTTGTAATACATGCACAACGTGGTTTGGCATTATCTTGCTGAAACATACAAGGCCTTCTCTGAAAAAACACATTATCTGGATGACCGCATATGTTGCTCCAAAACCTGTATATCGTTCAGCATTAATGGTGCCTTCCCAGATGTGCAAGCTACCCAAGCCATGGGCACTAAAGCCCCCCCACACCATCACGGATGCTGGCTATTGAACTGTCCGCCAATAACAAGCTGGATGGTTCCTCTCCTCTTTAGCCCATAGGTTGCGGTATAAATTACTTCCAAAAATTTGGCGAAATTTTGATTAATCAAACCACAGGACAGTTTTCTATTTTGCCTCAGTCCATCTTAAATGAGTTCGGGCCCAGAGTTGTTGACATTTCTGCATTTCTGGATCATGTTCACATATGGTTTCCTCTTTACATGGTACCGGTTCATCCTGCATTTGTGGACGCAGCAACAAACTGTGTTCACAGACACTGGATTTCAGAAGGGTCCCTGAGCCGATGCAGTGATTTCCACTATAAAAATCACAACATTTTTCTTTAATGCAGTGAGGCTCCCAAAATCATGGCCATCCAATATTAGTTTCTGGCCATGTCCTTTACGTACAGGGATTTCTCCGGATTCTCCGAAGAAGAATATCATCACATAGCACAGATGTTAAAATTCCAATTTTTTTTTTACAATATTACGTTGAGGAGCATTATTCTTAAATTGTTGCACTATTTGC
Source organism: Isichthys henryi (assembly GCA_026776945.1). Lineage (NCBI taxonomy): Eukaryota > Metazoa > Chordata > Actinopteri > Osteoglossiformes > Mormyridae > Isichthys > Isichthys henryi. The sequence continues at coordinate 17,049,321 of JAODJX010000136.1, forward strand.
CCACATAGTCTTTCACAGAGTGGAGAACCTCCCCATCTTCATTGCACAGAGACTCTGCAGTCTCACTATTCCACCCGCCGTCAAGGAGGGAAGTGTTCTGTTCAATCTATACTTACATTTCTATCAGGATCATCCACCCATTT
>JAODJX010000136.1:17049473-17069188 GCA_026776945.1 Isichthys henryi
CCCCCACGGAGGCAAGTTTCCTGTACAACCTATCCTCCCATTCCAAACCCCACCAACCCCCCATCTCCCCCCAAACTATCCTGGTGAGGGCCCCGGGGGGGGGGGGTTGGAGCCTATCCCAGGCAGCACAAGGCTAGGGTACATCCTGTATTTTATGAGATGCAGTAACCAGCATAATGAGACAAACGAAGAAACCCTAACCCAGCTTCAGTGTCAGAAGCACTGTCCAATCTGACGACCACAAAGGGTTTTTCACTCAGATGGAAAAGGGATCATCACTGTAATCCTGCACCCAAGTCAGAACCATAAACAAACACTTTGCAAATATTATGCCAATTCTTTTTGTCTTATTAAAAATAGGGTTGCTGCTATTTGTCAGACAAGAAGCAGGAGGGGCGGCTTGCTGATGAAGGATGTGGTGGCAGGAAGCTGGTGGTGGTACACCTATAGTGCATGTAGGCCTGTGCATTAACCGCACTCCTGTGCAAACTATTACAGCGACATGACTGCATGACTGTCATTTGCACCTAACATACTTGCGTCTCCGGTTGTTCATTTTCTGCGCTTCCAGTCTGAACGATGCGAGTCATACAGTCCGAGTCAGACAGTCAATAGAAAAGTACCGCGGAGACTCGTGTTCAGAGCGGGACACACCTTGGCACATCAGACACACCTTTAAAATATTTAGCGAGAGCTGGCACTGCGGGGGGAAGACACTGAGGGGGCAGGAGGAGCCAGGCTGAAATTTCAGTGAGACACCCGTCACGGTTATTGTTATGCAAAACATTTTTAATAAAGATAAATAAAACCATGTCGTTGTGAATGGGCAAGTCCAACTTCGGAGAACCATCAGCAAAGAACAGTGCATGTGCATAAAGTCCTTGTGTGGGGTGACAGTCAAGGTGATAATTAAGCAAAATGGAGCTGGCTTGTTGAATATGGTTTATAGTGTGAGGGGGGCCTTGTGGTTATTGCAGATTAGAAATGAGCAGATCTGCATGCGCATTCTTTCCCTGAACGAGGGAGACCACCATCTCAATAAACTATACTCAAGTCCTCAAATTAAAATAGTTCTGCATATAATTACACTCAGATCAAATCTTCCGTGCTTTCCCCCCCCCCCGACGATGGTACTTGCACGTATTATGAACGGAATAAACATAGGACTTTAGCAAAGATACACAAATGCAGTTTCAAGGGGGTGGGACGACATCACGAGACTTATTTCTTAAGTAGATGCCCTCCCCCTTACACAACTTGCAAAATTTGGTCCCCTTTTGCAAATTAAAAGGATCCTTGAATTCACTGGAGTGGTTTCAATAAATCCTTTTTTGGTCGGGTATATTATCCGACAAGAAGAGAAAACGAAGCCTCCTGCAAAGTGACTGGTGATTAGAGATAATGCACAGCTTTCATCTTAACCCGCCCGCATGCCAGCAGGTTGACCAACAAAGGAAGGACCAATAATGGCTACCAGACTCCAGTTTTCAGGGACTACATGTCCAGAGCCACCGAGTAAGGACTGCCACCAGTGAAGCTTACCGGACACTGTGGCCGAGGTCTACAGCAAACGTTGCAGGAATTGCGATTATGACCAAGATTAATTTTGATTCGCTGTGTGTATGAGAGTACTTGGGTTTTAAGGTTCCGGCAGGATTTTAAGTTCGATCATGCCTGATCACTAATGATCCATGTGTTGTTTACCCCCAAAAAAACATCAGTACGATAATAAGCAGCTCAGAAAAGAGACAGACAGACTGAGGGCGAGTTTGTTGGTAATGTACTACATATATTACATGATTTTTGGATGAGGAAGCTCTATTATTTTTATCCACTGTGTTTATTTTGGGTTTTGCAAAAATAAGGAGAAATGGTTTGTTATGTGTAGTACTTTAAATCATCTGCTATTTATTCATCTTGCAACAAATCATATGTTTTATCAGATGTAAAAAATTAAACAACTGCAACTAATTACTTCTTCCTCCTTCTTAGGATAGTTTCCAGGCTCCCCGCTTTCGTACACAGACAAGGCAGAACAGAAGACAAATGGACATAACAAATTACATAAACTACATCCTCTAGAGGATTCAAAAATCCAGAGGAATTGTTTCATGTCTGTCAGTGACTAGTGTTTAAAAAAATCATTCCAAAACCACGCATCAAAGATCCGAAACAGATCCAATACGTCAGACACGACGGCACACAGTAAAATAATGAGTATGGACCCCCCTGCACCCCCAAAATTCTTTTGTTAGCGATCAGGCATGTAGTCAGAGTGTAAAAATATGATTTCGAATCCCCCTCAAAATTTGCTTCAGCCCCCTGGGTGGCACAATCTACCAAGCCCCCCCACCCATAAAATTCATTTCTGGCTACAGGCCTGCGATACATTGAAAAGAAAAAAAAACCCTTACAGACATTAACTGAACGAGGACTAAGCTGAAGCGCGTTAATAGCGAAGGATGATGTCCAAACGGACCCAAAGCCATCGTTGTGATGTGGGGGCCACCCCATGGCCTCTTCTGCACTGTCCCAAAGGATACGGGTTTATAAATGGCGGGCGGCAGCGGGTGGTCCTGAAGGAGATAATGCAATCACCGTTTGGCCCGCTGTTGGCATGACAGCTGTGTGACAGCGCGGAGGGCTGATAAGCCCAGCGCTCGCCAAATACACTGTCTCCCCCCGTTTCTTACGTAAAATAGCAGCCCACAAAAAAATGGAGGCACAGCAGGAAGTTATAAATAGCACAGGGTGAAGGGTATGAGAAAACGGAAAGGATGATGTGGCGACAGCCTGCTAAAAACGTAGGGTTTCGGCATAAAGGAGCCCAAAAGCAAGGTTTAGGATTCACACCTATAAACTGCAAGGAGTCGGTCTATTTCACCATTTCACTTGGCCGATAGTGACATTGTCATTATTATGTTTTCAAACCTCTTAAATTCTACTTAAATATGTTCAATATCTTTACAATTCAAATCAGACAAGTCAGAGGAAGACGAGATAGCCAGCATCAAGCTTGCATGTGACATTGTACGCAGGTCAGGCTTATGAAGGTGAGATGTGCCAATCGGCCCCTTGAGGTTCCAGGCAGAAGACCCCCAGGACAGGATAACCCGTGCTGCTGCCCCCCACCTCCCTGTCCATCCAAGAGGGGGCAGCATACGAGATGCCCACCACAAACAAAGATGTTTCCCATCCAGCAATCAGCAGCCTCACTGGCATCCTCACTGCGTACCTCTTTGAGCTGGTCAGCGCTGCCCCATGACGCTGAACGTTGGTGGGTGATTCTCTCCCCGCCCTCCTCACTCCAGCCTCCGGGAGTCTGAGGAATGAGATAATCACAAATGAACTTTAAAGTGATGCGGAAAGACGCCCACATGTTCCCTTCCGTGCAGAATGTGGTGGGGCGAAGAGACAAGGCTGGAATTATAAATAGATAAGGAGCCAGGTGATAGGAGCATCCCACTACCTGTAACGTCAACAAAGTACCGCATTTCATACCAGAAAAACAGCGGGGCCATCTATGCATGCAGACTGCTCAATAAAAAACAAGTCAAAAAACCATGCTACGATATGGAGGGAGGCCACTGTTCGAAGGTCAAAAAATGGTACCTGAAACTGAAGAACTCCAAACTATCGATCCAAAGCCAAAGCCTTTTCCCATGTAATCAGACCCCAAAAAAGGGCATCTTCCAATGGCTAAACTACTGTCTGAACCAGAAGGCCTCTTAAAAGCTTGTATCAAATTTCATAAGTTTTATTGCTGTTTACATACAGCAAAATGGCAAAAACAATGCTGTAGTTTGGAAACCTGAAGCAGAAATATAGTGCTGCTACTGTAGTACCAGCTTCTGTTACTGGAGACACTCCTTTCATTTTTGATTCTGATGCAGTACACCAGTAGGTCTATAATTACATAATTACTGGGACAATGAAGCATTTTTTTATTACTAGACTTACACATAATTATATAGAAATATATACATACATCCCGCACCAGTTTGAATGTTGCATAACGATTGGCAATTATAAAAGAACACACCACACAAGCATATCTGGGAGGAATAATGAAATCAAAATAAAGAGCAAGAACCTGTACAACGTCAAGGGCCTGCAGGCACACTGCAGCCCTGGAACCAACTGCTGAATGTGGCAGCATTTGCTGGTGCCCAGTCCCTGGTGGGCATTATTTAGCCTGCCACAATGTGAAACGCTGCGGGCTGGATTATCGAGCTATTAATAATGCACATATAACGAGCACAAGAACAATACAGGTTTAACTAAAGTTAGCTGGCCTCACACACTCCACATTTCCATTATCGTTTATTGCATAACGCTAACCAAGTAATTAAAACAACTAGGAAGTCTGGTTGGTTTTGTTTGCTATAAAAAATAGAATATGGGTTCGCACAGCAATGCTCTTCGCTTGGAGCGCACCGTCTGCAAAAGTTCGACAGACCACCTTGACAGCAAACGCTTCCAGGGAGTGGTGCTGCTCCCACCAGTTGCTAGGGAACACAATAAATGCTCTCAGGTGTTATGCGGTCAGCTATTATTTAGCTAGCTAGCACACAAACTGGCGAGCTATAATTATGCTAGCTACTTTAAAATATATAGCATAATCCATAGTGTTGTGTTAGCATCTCAGATTGTTTAGGTTCTTAAAAATCACTTACCACCAAGAAATACATCTACTGCATTAATTGATCCACTTACTCCAGGTCAACTTTGTTTCATGAATACCTGCTTGCGTCAGAGTAAATTCTGCCGACTCGTCTATTTCATGAGGACAGCGATTTGGAAACAAATTAGGAGCCTGGCTGTCAGGGTATCATTTGATTAATTTTAAATGTTTAAGACATTGCTAAGAAAATCACAGTGTGTGTGTTCCTGTAACTTAGATCTAATGAATAATAGGAGTTACAGTGGCTAAAAGGCTAACTGGCCATCGCTTTTCCCCTTATAGTCATTCCTTAGAAGCCTTGCGATTCTGGCTTTTTCAACGAAAAATTGTTTGCAATTGTTTGTTTGATTTTTCATCGGCAGAACAGTAGCAAAGGTGAGAGGAAACACTTCAGCCAATGAGGGCAAAGAGGGACCGGCTTTCACTCACTGGCCACACTGCACCATACGCCCTTACTGACCAGGTCAACCATATGTCAGCAAGTTACAAAGTCTTCATTATCTCTGCATTTGTCACTAGTCAGGCAGCCAAGTTTAGACAGCTGCTCAGCATTACCACAAAGATATATATGATGCATAGTGTGTGTTTTTCTCTCAGTAGAAAGCAATGTAATTCCACACAAGCAGTGGCAGAGCTTATGCAAACAGAGAGCTGTTTCAGCCCAGAAAGACAGCCTTCAGACAGAACAATGCAGCCCAGAGACAGACAGGGGGTCTGCCTTTGCTGCACACAGAAAACAGGACGCATGTGCTCAGGGAAGCTGCCATTTCAGCATGCAAGCAAGGAAACTGTAAATGGGACAGGCACCCATTCTCTCACGTCTGTTAATCACTCTTATCTGATGATTATGTCTAAAAGCTACAAGGAGCTACAGCTGAGTTTGGCTTCGAACAGCATACTGCTGTCTGTTTACAGTGTCGAAACTTTAATAAGCGGGTAGCACTGTGTGTGTTACTAGTTATGTAACACCTGTTGCCCTTGATAACATGACATGATAAAAAAGCAGGACAGCACAGGTGACAGGTCTACAGCAGATCATGATGGAGCGGCTGGTATTCACACACACAAACACACACACGTGTATTCATGTCTTTGTGGGGACCATCCATTCCTCCCAGAAATGGCAACCTTAACCCCTACCGAGCCCTAACCTTAACCATAAGTAACCAAACAAGATACTAGACTTTTGCCTATTTTAGTTTCTTGACTTGTGTCCCCACAAGGTCAAAATAACAGGTTTTTAATCACACTGCAGGGATATTTATTCCCCACAATGTAATATGTACATGCCCTCAACCCCCCCACAAAGATACATAGGGGAAGATTTACTCTCTTATAGCAGGTGTGGCTACGGGCACACACAGCTGGTACACTGTACATTGTACAAAGTACAGAACTTTAAAACACAACTGCTGTCAAAATCGTCTATGGATTTAAAAAGCGAAGTGACATGTAGCACAGGGTGACAGTACCCCATCCAGCCGCTTTATCACACTGAAACCACCCACTTTCACCTACAGCAAAGGTCAGGTACTGCGGTCCCCAGTGGACGGGAGGGCAAAGGGCAAACCCACACACTGCATTTCCCCTATACCCAGAAGCCCTGGGTGACACCGACACTTGTCACTGATGGCAGCAATTGGTTGTTCTGATAAGCCGTCCACCACGATCTGGCTAGAAGGCAGGAACACCCCTGGCGACATGCGGTGTGAGCGATGACAGTAAACAGAGCTCCCCCAGAGCTTAAACACCACGGCGGGCCCACGGCGCCTCCTTTGATTATGCCCCGACCTACTCTGTGCCCTCAATATCAAGGGGGATCCCACTGAAGCGCCGTGACATGCAGGTGCTGGGCGGATTAGCATGTCTATGGGATTTCTCTGCGGGCCGCTCCCTCATCGCACAAAGGCCAGGTGGCGAATGGAGGTGCCGGGGCCGGCTCGGCCGCGGGCTACGAACTCCACCTCACAATGCACGTCTACGGCGATGGCTGCGTAATTACTCCAAGGTGACTGTCGCACAGGCTCGTATACTTGTCCTATCCCGTACTTTCCTGCTTTCATACACGTGGGTGTAAGTGCCTCACACAGGAATCGTCAACCTGTCCATACACAGACACATGTGTTCAATTTTGTTGTGATTAAAAAAAAATTATTTAGGCTACTTTTCTGAATATCGTGTGTGTGTGGTCAAAACTGCATTTTGATCAAGACTGTCAGGAGTCACGGCTGCGTACCTCGTATGACCAGGCTCAACACAATGTCCTGCACGTGCCCTCCCTTTCCGGACTACAAGGATTATAAGGGAGGCTGGTGAGTCAGCCGACTCCCTACAGGCTGAGCAAGCGGGTGGAACATCACAGTAACGCAATGATATTACCATACAGTGCTGTTACATCAGCAGTATCATCAAAAAAATTAGTTTTAAAGGGTAAGTATGGTGCTTCCCCTCTGAACCCTGTTCTCCAATATTTATGACATGATCTACCAGCTGACTGCTCTTGAGCGGGTGGTGACACGCAAGGCGGATGGTAGCTGGGGAGGTCGTCCTACCTGCGTAGCTTTGTCTTTCATACAGGATGCCCGGTGTTGCGTGTGGGGCTCTCGGGGCCACTGCCCGGTGAGGTAGGGCCCCGTAATGGTGTCGAGGGATGAGGTCCGGCGGATGGAGCTGGTGCCACGCACCTGCTGAGGCTTCTGACGCTCTGCTGTGGGACAGGGGCAAGATGGGAAGGGCATAAGACCAGAGAGAGGCCAACATTGGGAACAAGGAGACACAGGGTTTAATGGTGAACAAGCAGAAAGGGCAAATAAAATAGACAAGTAGAACCAAAGGAAAGACACTCTGAAAGGCAATGTGACAGCTTAACACTGCATTATGCTAAGAATTTTTCTGGACCATGATGCCTTACCATAAAGAGCCCCCCCCCCCCGACTGAAATGGGAAGAAAGCGAGCATAGTAGCTTCACACCACACTACAGAAAACCAGTTTAACTCGCCGGCCTTAAATCCGTAGGTGTCGATGGCGAACTTGCCTCCCCATTCATGATCTGAAATTTCAGTTAATTTGCTGCTGACGACAAGTGATAAAAGAAAGACTAATTAATTAAGCAAGCTCTCTTACCTACAGACATCATAAATCATACAGCAGATGCAATCTCCGGGAACAGTAAACGAGTCACTAAACCAAAATCAGATTTCTAAAAATATCTGTCAAAATAACCATCAGGAACCATGGCAAGAAGTAACCAGCCTGCCAACTAGCATACTACACTACATATTATACAGATATCAAACCACTGAAAGAAAAGGTTTATGTTAAGATCAGGATCTATAGAATTTCATTATTGAAAACAGGGGACATAATTCATTCTCTAAAGGTGCCTTTCATACACAGAGCTGGTAAAACAAAGTTATGATTGAATGGCAGATCCTCATTTTAAACTTAAAAACATGCATTCAGCAAGACAGGTGCAGTCCCTTCTACACCAGTATGACTCCACCTCCACCTACTTAGCACTTTTTTGGTTATCACATTTCCCATTATGCTCTCCTAAGAAACACATAGACATGCATATACAGGTGAGGGCACAGCTTGGGATCAAAGCACAGGGCTTATCCCGCCTCCCTGGGGCAGTTTTGAGGGTTACAGACTCTAGGGCCCAACAGTAATATGATTACTCAGCCAGCTATGGGACTTAAACCTGCAACCTTCCGAACACAGAAACAGACTTCAAACCCACAAAGCCTGACACCACCCATAAAACAAAGTGGGATGGGGTCCACACTACTGGGCATTCTCACAAAATGAGACATACCAGCCAGATTAACAATCACCTTACGCTCCTTACACTTTCTCAATCCGTTTAAATTCTGAGAAAGGTTTGCGAGTTTTATTAAAACTGAAAGAGAAGACGGCGAACAGAGCTGCATGTGTGACTGCAGGAGAACTCTATAAAGCCAGGAATGTATTTGTTAAGCGGTCATGGTTTATTAACTCAGGCAAGTTTAACCAAGCTTTTCACCGACTAGTCACACAACATTTCATTTCTAGTTTGTCTATAAGATAAGGGGTTTCCCCCACACCAACTTTCCATCATGCCTTGAAAGAAGGACAGACAAAAAAGTAGTTATAATAAAAATTACAATAATTAACCATTGTCTGAAATGATAAACTGTCACGTGTGGGCAGTATGCAGATAAAAATTCATGCCAGGGATTCTGTGCAAAAAAAATACCTGCATAAAGCTATCAGCTTCATTTTGTTCTTAATTTTTGGAATAACATGTAAATACAAAAGGGAAAAATATGAATCATCTGTGTTAGATAATTTGGTGTTACTGGTAGCACACAGAAATGAAGTGTCCATTTTAATATTTTCTGGTGTTTCTTATACTACAAAACATGACGTGACATGACGTACATCAGAAAAATGCAGGCATCCTCGATGTGGCATGCTGGTGGGGGCTGGGGGGGCCTAAAAAAAAAAAGGAAACACTACCACAGCACCCCTTGATTTATCGAGCCGTGGCTCTAGTCCAGTGTTACTGACCAGGATGACCACACTGGAAGACAAGGCAGCTTTGAAGAGAACGTAATTACTGGAGCGCATTGAGCAGCCTTTCCAGTGACAATGGCTGCGAAAACTACCAACACGCTACGAAGAATTATCCACCTTCAGAAAGGGCATCTTTATCAGAGCACTACACTGGTTCAGAAGCATTTTCAGTGTCAGTTACATGAGGGAACTTTAAAGGATGAGCCAGATCTCTGCACGCAAATCGCCTGCATCATCTGGCAACACCGCAATCCTGCGTCTAATGACGATATATCCCAATGAATCATCCTTCAATCTGGGGATCTGGAGACAAGGCGAATGCCCAAGAACTCCGCACCCCCTAGTAACTGACGCTTACTAGTCATACGAGCAGGCAGTGCCATGCCACATGCACGGGCTTGTGCTACGGCTCTGCTTCATTCATGTAATTAGAAAGTCAGGCTGATTGAGCAGGAAATGCGGCAAAATGCAATGAGGAGCTTCACCTACGCTGGAACAAAAGCATGTTCCAGGGTGCCCCGTTTCAGACCCTATCATCCAGCGACCGATGGAACCGCAATCATATCTGTCAGAGTTTCAGCCGTGAAACCCGCAAGTGTTACTGCATTCGTCGCATGAAATGGTCGCATTTGTAACAGAAGACTGCAAATCCAGAGACATCACGGCGATGCAGTGGTCAACACCGTTGCCTCACACCTCTGGAGGGCATGATGACCAGAAAAAGGATGGACAGTAGCAGCCTGCAGAACATTTCCCAACAGCAAAAACAAATTGACACAGCATTGCAACAGTCCCAGCTGCAGCGGGTGGCCTAGAAGTAAAGATGACCGAGCAAAGCTAGAGTCCAGGGCAGCCAAGCTATAGGTGACATGCTGACATCGTTTGACGCTCTCAAAACAAGACCCATCAACCTGATGTTTCTGCCTTGCAAAAATCACTCACATGGTAGTATTGCTTCTTAAATATCTTCCACAATATACAGGTCAAATACAATGCATTTCATTAACAGATGCTGTGAGTTCAGCCCTCAATTTTTTTGTAAACAAACAAAAAATACTTTGTGTGTAAGATATTGTAACCAGTCAAGCATTATAGTGCCAATATGGGAGGTTTCCAATGTTCCATAACTGATAAAAATCTGAGTCAGCTGCTTCTGCTGGTCACATTACTCAGTAACCCGCTATAGCTAAATGACCACTAACAGCAACTTGAAGTTACTCCAGCGCTAAAAAAAAAATATAAAACGGTAAATTAAAAATGAAAAGCTGAGCCGGTTTAATTTTGAGGAACGAATGCATGATCGTTTTCTTCAAATACAAGGGGAAGAGCGGTAATTTTGGCATAAAATGAGCACGGCAGGAAAGAGAAAAGTAAAAAACTGTGCTAGCTGGAATGGCCTTTGGCAAAGGCTCTCCTACCGTATTCCCTGCAATATGGCCAGGCACTCTCTCTGTGACAGACCCCGGTTTATAAGCGGGGGTCCTTCACGTGCTGTCGTTGGGGTTAAACGGATCAGCCAGATGGCACAGATTGCCGACAGGCCGCAAGGGCAGCGCCGCTGCCCGGGTCACTCCCTCTCCCTTTATTAGTCCCCAGTTAGGCAGATGGAAGGAGTCAGTTGGTAGGTGCCACGGACATTGATGCCAAAACCAGCCTTCAGAAGAGCTCAATGACAGAGGCTCAGTGGGCGCCACGCGATGTGAGCGCAGAGGATGTCGCCAGGACCCACAATGTTTTCTTTTTAAATTTTTTCTTTTCCCATTTTTCCCCCCTGATTTGGTGAGATCTGAAATAAGCTTGTTTGTGGTTCTTCTCAAAGTCCACAGATAGTGGATCTGTTGATAATGGGTGACACGATTGGTTAGGGTAGCTCAGCCACTCACATGCACACACGCGCAGACACACACACACACACACACACAAAAGAAGGCTCCACAGTCTTCTTCTTCAAAAAGCAGGACAAGGCTCCAAGCTCTTGCTAATGGGGAGGAGTCTCCCAGCCCTGCAGGTTGCTGGTCCCTTTACAAAAACGACAGCTGATAATTATATTCATGCTTTCATTGAACTGGGGGGGGAGACGACGACGACACACTTCTAGGTTTAATGAGTCACTTCTCTTCAGAACATAACCATTTGTTATGCACTAGAGCTATATAAAGTTCACACATTTATACAAATTTTAAGTTTTAGAATACTAATATACAATAAATTATACACAAATGTTTTGACACTGTGACCCTTGTCTGAGTGTTACAATGCATTCGAGAGTTTGAATATCACGGGTTGTCAACCAGTTTCATGCTTTTACATTATATTCATCAAGAGCAAAAGAAAGCTATACAGGGGGTTACCCACAGTTATTCCCCACACACACCATGCAAACCATTTCACAAAAAAATGTTATAAATCAATTTGAGATTAAAATACGGTTCACAAATCTTATATGCCCAGAGACATTGTTACACTGATCAGAAAATCCTAATCATATGAAATAATGCATATTATTACAGCTACACTACATATATAATACAGTGACTTCTACTTTCCCATTCTCCTCATTATCTATAGTGATAAACGTATAATAAACAGCGTTAATGTAACAAAGAGCAGGGCAGATTTCAATACGATTTACGACCACATGTGCTTTGTGAGATTCTGTTTTCATTGGTTCTGGGAAGAATAGGTAAAACACGCCGGCCCAGCTTGGAAGGGTGGTATTCACAGGCCGGGTGTACAGTGTACACCTCTGAATTAATCTCAGAGCACTGCATTCATTTGCAGATCACCATGAGCGCTGAACCAGACTGCTTTGTGCTCAAGAGGATTGTTTCAAATGCAAATAACCAACAGCTTCTGATGTTCAGCTGTGTAGCAGGGAGAACAAAACCGCTGAAAGATGCCCCCGACTTTGTACCCCAGGTGAAACTGGATTACTCGTCTGTAACAGCTTCAGTGCACATGCTGAATGAACAGCCTGTTCCATTTCTACAGGGCCACATATAGGGAACTTAGACTGCCTCTGTATATTTCCCCTTAAAAAACAACAAAAAAACCCTTCCATCTCATTTACAACAAAAGTCACTGGCAAAGATTATCGAATAAAATCCTCTCAACAGTGGTACAATGAATTCTCAGACTAATAATAACCTAATGAGGAAGTAGGAGAAGGCTGGTTAAAAACCATAGAGAAGATCTCTCATCAGGAAACACATGGCTATGTGTCTAAAATAAATTTCTGTAACGTTTTTTTAACATCTCATGCTAATGTAAATGTGAAACAGGCATGAAAACAAGATTTGAGTATTTATCATCTCCTCCTATGGGCTACAGACAAGATTGAACAAGTTGTTTCAGAGACAATGCAAGGCTTGTAAGAAACACTGTAGCACAGACAATAGAGGCTTGTAAAAACACCCTGCATTGTGTGTCCAACTAAGCAAATGTGAAGATAAAAACAAACACAAATATTTGACCATGTCTATGTTTCTCACCATTACTGCTCTCATTACCATCTGTGGTTACTCCTGCTGTTCTGTTAGCATTAGCATTAACATCACTGCCACACCAGCAACGGCCAGACGCACACTCCACACACTGGGTGAAAGACAGGTGCTGAGAGTTCACTGAATGCCGCCTGAACATCGCAGATTTCCAGCTCATGCGTAACCAGTGGGACTGACACATTTCTAATGCATTTGCAATTTTTTTTTTTTAACATTTAAGAAGCATCAAAACACATTCAAATGGACAATTTGCATTTTTTTTAACATTTAAGAAGCATCAAAACACATTCAAATGGACAAGCGAGAACACTGTAGTGAAATTGCATGGCCCGTATTAGTTACAGCCAAACCTAAGTACAATCAAGCCAGAATATTCCATTTCAATGGGTTAAAAAAAAAAAGACTGATATTACCAGGACATGCGCTAAATTTATATTGTGATTTATGACAAAGGAATGACAGTATTTTAATTCCCTGGTTACTCTCCAAAAATTACTCATCTCTGGGCAATATACTCCAACTGTATTTTTAAAAAACCCTTGCCATCACAAGATATTTAAGTATCTCAATTTACATGGCTTGTCTTGTTAAATACCATGAATTGCTAAGTAAGCATTTTAATAATATAGAGACAAAGTATGAAGACATAAAAATATCAAGGTAGCACATGCTTCAGATAAAGGCCATTCTTTCCCATGCTTTCCGTGATGTGTTACCATGCTTATACTCTGCTAACAACCAAGAGATATGCAACAACCTAACATGACACTAAGTTTTAGCAGTAGAAGCTGGGAAAAAAATACTGCACGCCAATTGCGTGTAAGAACAAACTCAGAAGCCACATCATTGTCTTGTCGATTTTTAATTATTATTTGTCAAGCTTAATTAAATAGATCTGAGAGTACACGCTACATGTTAAGCACCAATTGGACCAGTGAGAAGACGGGCCAGCGCTGGCCGCATTCTCTGAGGGTTATGGTATAATTAGTTGTTCTAATCCCTGTCATAATGCTACTCTGAACCTAAGCAGACTCCAGGGGGTACAATTACGGGTCAGAGTAGGGATTAAGGTCAATTTTTACAGACCGACGAATAAATAAACGCACATTACATAAAGCAGGAGTCAAAACTACCTTGTGAGGCTTACTCGCATCTTAAGGGGAAGTATTTTTTTCATTCATTTTTGGTTTTACTTGTCTGTTCTTTCTCTTGTCACCACCAGTGAATCAGACAGGTCCATCTGTGACGTTTTATTTTATTTTTTTTGTCTTGTTTTCATGCACCTACTCATACCTTAATCACCGATTTGGGAGTAAACCACCAGGTTATGCCTGTGGATGATTCAGTTATTGAGGGGTTTCTCTAATGGAGAACAACTAACATAGAGATGATGTCATCATTCCAGAGCCTAAAGGTCACACTCTGGAATGTCACCTCCGTCCCTTGACTTCAAGCGTATTCTCAATTGCCTGAGGATTATTTCAGTGCCAGTCAAGTGAGATGAGGGATGCCCACTTAAAACTCACAGACTTCCAATTCACATGTCAGGATTTAGGATTTAATGACCAGGAGTATTGTTATGCTGCATGAATGACTTGAGGACAAAGACGTTATGGCATTTTGTACACCCGTCAGCTGATAATTATCAGATGTTCTCTTATACACCTCAAATGTATCAAAATGTGTCAATAGAAAATGTACGTGTTGGAGCCAATGTATGGGTATACCACCACGTGTGTGTGTGTGTTTAACAAGTATCCAATGTTTTCTTTTGCCCGTTTCAGTTTTTCCATTGTGTCGCACTGCGGAGGGAATTTCACTTGGTCTTTGGGCTTAGATGTGAATGCAACTCCAGTCAATGGCACTGGTGAAGCTTTCCGTCACCTCTTGCATCGGCTTGCACAGGGTTGATGGTTCTAGCTTTTAGGGACACAGGAATGCGAGGCATGACACCCCACGTAAGCCGCAACGCACCAAAAAGATGGGGGCTGCCATTTTGTGAAAAAGTATGGGTGGTCGCCATTACTGCCCGCCAACAGAAGGAGATGCTCTTCACAGGGAGGATGAGAGCAATTTCCAGCAAGATTCATCACCTGCACTTGCATTGATGTAGTGAAGGGCATTCTTGTAAAGGAAAAAAATAAATAAATTCTCACAGCCTTCCAGAAGTCAGCCAAAACAACGCAAGACTGTTGGCCAAATTCATTGCACTGTTGTGGTCTCGGTGTCACAACGGTGGAAGTTCACCACCTTTCTGTGGTCCATACACCACTTAAAAATTGTGTAATGAGGCACCCTTAGTTTCCGCCAGATTGTGGTTGATAAACATCTAGGGCGATCTGTGCTTAGCTCTCCTAGACCTCTTGGGACAAAGGAGGCTGTGGGATATAAGACTTTCCTTATGGTCTACAACAGTAAATGTCCCAAAATAAACCTGTGTACCTAGAGGCCCAGCAGTTAGGTATGTCTCAATAATGCTCACAGTTACTTTTCAAAGTCTTGCACTCACAGAACTCAAATGCCAAACCTCTCATCTCACTGCTGCTTCTGTTAATATGTAAAGCCCCGTTTTGGCTTCAGAAGCATGGTAACTTACATTGACAATACTTGTTTTCAAGGATCCACGGCACAATAGGTTTTGCAAATGTATCTCAGGTGCTGCAACTAGGCCATTAGATGGGTATGCAGCCGTCTAGGGGCTCATTGTTTCCCTTCTACTTCCTGGATACGGCGCATTAACGGTACCCATAGAGGTGCACGAACCTATAACGTAAGAAGGCGTAAGAAGTTCATAACTTTCATATTTCTTCAGCCATTTTTTTGTTCAGTGGTTTAGCATCGACAGCATGACAAACTGCGAGCCGATCCACGCTACATAAGAGCGCCGCAGAGCGACTTGAAACTGGTCAAAAAAAAATAAATCAAAATTAAAGAACAAGAAAACAGGTTATGTCTCCAGCAGTGCAAACCACAACTAGAGTGTTTCGGAGAGACAGCCGTAGCCGAGGGCCCAAGCGTTTCGCAGCTTAGTAAACTAATGGAAGAATACAGCACCGCTCATCACGTTATGTTACTCAAACACACCAGTGCGCCAAACTCGCCGACTACTGTTAAAGAACTATACCGCGACCGTATATTTCCAATACAGGCGAAATTAAACTCTATATTTCTACAGAAAGCGCCGGAGGGGGTTGCAGCGCGATACCGTACCTCTGCAGACGGGCGAGTTGGGACTCCGCTCCGGCGAGTCCCTGCTGTCCGGTGACAGCCTCTGTCTGGTTACGAGTCTCGGCTCCGCCGAACTGTTCGCCGCCGGGCTCGACAGCGGCTGTGTCGGGCTGGGGGGACTCGAGCCGCGGCTCGCCCCCGAGTGCGAGGAGGGAGGGCAGGTCGGGCTGTGCTGGTTCGCCCGCAGGAGCTGGTAGGGCACCGTGGCGCGGATGGGCTGCAGCCGGGGGGCGCCGCTGCCGCCGGCGGAGTTGGGGGAAGCGGCGTTGCTGAGCCGCACTCGCGGCTGCTGCTGGTGAGAGGAGTTTGTCGCGGACGCGGACATGGTTCGCAACGGTGCGACGACACGTCTAGTTTTGTGGGGGGAAAAAGGAAGGAGGTTCCCGTTTCTTCAAAAAAAAGTTAACGCCAGCGCGCGATAAACATTAAACTTCCTTGGGTGACAGTGCCAAGTTTTATGAGCAGTTTAGCTTGTTCTCTCTGGACGTTTAGCTAGCTAACTACGCAACAGGAACGTTTAATGGCACTAATATCCTTCACATGAACCAAATCGCGTCATGGGTAGCAGTTACTTTACATGTAATTCTGGTAAAACAATAACGTGGGAGCCGGGGGAAAAAAGCCAATATTCCAGTGTTTTCTCGAGCGCAATCAGCTTTTTCCCAAGCTTCCTTCGAATGACAGCTGCGTTAGTACAGCCACTCAATGACGCGAGGGGGCGGGCTACAATCCCGAGCTGCGATCGTCTGATTGGGAGTTGGCAGGCAGGGTGCCAGCAGCCATTGGACAAAAGTATTCCGCTGACCAATAACTCCATTGAGGTTTTCCCAAGGTGGGGCGTGTGCTTTTCTCAAAGACCAATTGGCTTTGGAATTTAATTGACAGGGCACACTGTAAACTGTGAACTTCATACATTGTGCGTGAGCAGACGGCAGTTGTACCGACTAGACTTTAATTGTCCCGAGGAAAACGATTTCTATCCTCCGGCTAAACATTGACGTACAGAAAATATTCCTCTACACACACGCGGGTATGTATAATGTAGCCAGACGTTCAGGTGCTTATCTACAGTATCTATACATATCTCTATATCAGATAAGTTGAAAATGACAACTTTATGGAACGTGAATCTCATACTGTATATTTAATTTTTACACTAATTGTGTAAAATATGTAGGTATCTCGGAAATCACAGACAAATCCCCTTCCATAAGAAGTATACCGCCGCACCCTGTGAAAATAATCCGATGCGGATAATGTATTCGGTATGTAATGGATCGTTAAGGTCCCTGTTCAGTTTACACTATTTATTAGGCTGTAGGACACTGAATGTGTACTGCGTATTACATATGGGTCATTCGCAATTATTTAACGGCCATAATCATATGTGGAGAACTTGGTTGTGCAGATCTCTCAGTGAAGACCCCATATTTCCCACATTGGGTCTGTCCTGAAGTGTTAAAGGACGTGCTGGTTTTTGATCAATATCAGTGCTTAATTGCTTTGTTGAAGTAATTATTTGTACAGGGAGTCACCTCACCTAGTCTTTCAAATGTCAGTCAAGAGCTGATTAAATATGTTCTCTAAAAGGTATAAGGCTCTGGCCCTCGGGGCCCAGGGTCTCCACCCCTCCTACTATGAGCAGTGCAGCACATAACACACACTCGCTAGACATGATTCCAGAGCTGGGTATGTCCGTAAATGGCACTTTGTAAATATTTATCTTAAACAAAAGCAGAGATTTATAGGACAAGTTTCCCTGAGGGACACTGACAGGGTCCAGCTGATGGTTGAAGTACTGATTTTATATTTCACTCTTAAGGTACCTTTAATATAGTTTTATTGTTGCTAGGGAAGAATGTCTAGCTGGTAGACGTTAAAAGCCTCTATCCTTTTTTCCCCCCCACTCCAAAGCCACCTAACATTAAAAGTCCTTCCTGTCAAGCAAAATCTATAATTTATGTTAACATCCCCCCCCTACATAAATATGAAGGACAAGAATGTGCATTTTATGAATAGTTTGAAGTTTGGCAGATAGGCTTTTATACAGTGCATTTTATTATTTATACGTGAAAATTTGCTGATTTACTTCTTTGCTCAGGTTTACGACATTGGGCTCCATCTTGGATTTGAAATAACAGACTTCAGACTAGAGGTTGTGGCATAGTCTGCAATGGATTTGACCCTTATTGACACATTTCGTCAACACTGCCTTAGAGGGGTGATCGGATCAAAGAGGTGGAACAGCTAAGGCTCTGTATTACAAATTTTTAAATAACTCAAGATTCATTTTGTAATAAAATGTACTTTAATTTGTACCTTGTTGGTCTGGAACTGAGTCTGGTTTTTCATTAAGTCGTTCTATAAGACATTATTCTCCCAAAGTGACTACAGGCACGAGTGTCTGCTTAAGGTGGGAAGGTTTAATTAATGTCACACCCTAAATACTAAAAAGGTATTAGCAAAATGTTACTCTTTGTTACAGAGCTACTTGTGGAAACTCTATCCCAGGTACTTGTCAGGTTATGACCACAGGTTTATTATAATAACTAATTGGCAGAACTCCAGCCAAAATGTAAGAGAGCAGTCTTTAAATATTTATAGACTACTGTCCATAGACTACAAAACTGAAGCCTGGCAGGACAGGCACCGTGGCCTGAATCACTAGCAAGAAATAGTAGATTGACCCCAAGGATCTCACAGCTGCATTGCTTCGGGAAGGCCTTGGATATGTAACTGGATAAGTTATACAAATATAGCTATTGAATGGCTCATTTTTCAGTTCGGGTGGCTATTCTTGAAAAATACCAGTTGGCATTAAGGGGTGACTTACCTAAATGGTGAATTTCACTAAATAAAACCGTTATATTGAATTCTGACAAACATCTCGGCCAGGTAAAATATTAATAATGCATTTGACGTGAGAAGGACATGCACACCCCACACACACAGAGCGGAAGTGGGATTTGAACCCATAACCATGGAGGAGTGAGGCCTATGTGCCACCCCTATTTTTAATATGTGCCTTTTTTTCTATAATATAATCAGTGTGTTTGGTGCTACCTGCTGATAAATTTCTGATGATTCTTCAAGGCGTAAACATGGCTTTACTATTAATCATACACTGAATACTTAAATGATCTTAACCAGATGGTGTAGAAATACAAGCTTTAAGTATATTAGGCACATGTCCACCGTCACTGACATGATGTAAATTCTTTTCTTTATCTGTATTATCCAAAGATATTGTATATCTTGATATCTCAATTGATATATTGTTCTTACACTTAGAAACATAACACCTATTCACTCTGGGATTTAAACAGATGCTCTGGGTTAAGTAGTGTGATTTTACACAAAGTTACAGTACTCAGTTACTGTGTGAAGTATTTAGCATTGCATGTTACACTAATGTACAGACTTTGTTGTTGACTAGAATAATCTGATTTAACTGGTGTTAAGACGAGGCCTCCTGCTAATTTCTGAATCATGATATAAATTTCCACACAATATCAATCACCAAAACAAATAAAGTTTTTTTTTTTTTTACATGTTTTGACTGCAATCCCATGTCTGTGTTTATATTGGAGGAAATAATTGTATCTCACTGGCAGCCTCTGTATATCCCAGCCGTGTGGCCCCCCCCCCCGCGCCCCCCCCCCCCCCCCCCCCCCCCCCCCCACCACCCCACGACACCCACCAACAACACAAGAGCGGGGGGGGTGGGGGGGGGGGGGTGGTT
>JAODJX010000136.1:17079847-17091945 GCA_026776945.1 Isichthys henryi
GTTAAACAATTGCTTGTTTTAATAATAAACGGTGAATTAAAATCCCACCCGGACGATCAACCGCCCCCAGTCAGCAACAAGGGCAGGACCGGTGGTGTCCCCCCCCCCCCCCCCCGTACCAGGACTCCATCGTAAGCTCCTGGTTCACTGGTGAGGAAGGCAAACATCACGCAGAGGTAGGGGTTGCTCAGCTGAAGCCGGAGTGAGCTGCACATCTCCCTCCAGAGGGAGGTCTTCTCATCCGTGTAGCCCGACAGCGCCATGGCGACCACGTTCAGATTCAGGTCTCCTGAAGGGTCAAGGCAGCGTCGCCGTGAGAAACACGCCAGGCCCCGACTTCATGCTGAAGCTCAGCCGGAATCGTACATAAGCTCAGGGCTTCTCTCCATTTATTTGGCCGATCGCTAATCCCTAAAATTTAAAACTCTAGATCAGCGTTCCTTAGCCAGTCCATGTTTTTGATCCCTCCCAGCTCCCAGGTATTCGGTGTTCTTCATTGCTTGGGTCATTCCTGATTGTTTGATTCAAGTGTACAGAGAGCTGGGAAAGAGCAAAAACGTGGACTGGCTGGGGGCTTCCCGAGGACTGGGTCGAGAAACACTGCTCTAAATCAAACTAAAAATAAACACGCTCACCGTAACATCTGGGACAGCCCCAGCGGCGACACCCCGGGCGCGCGGCGAAATACTGCCAGCTAATTTACCATAGGCAGGCAGCTCTGTTTACACACCATCCCGTGCCATTCATCACCAGGCAACGCCGGGGGGGAGGTAACCATGGGAGCGAGGAGCGCCACGGCGGCTCTCCAGAGTGCAGAGGAAGCGATCGGGGGCCGATATCAGGCAGCTCACCAGGGGCAACGGCCTCATGCTAATGTTAAGCCTACGCTCCGTGCCCAGCACGTAAGCAGTAGAGCCCACATTAGCTGCTACGGTCCACAGCAAGGTTAGCGCAGAATAATCCCAGAACCCCGTGTGGCGTCCAGGAGATCAGTGGGAAAAGGGTGCCAGAATCCAGAGGGTGCCAATTCAAATCCCACAGGGGCAGCGTTTGTTGGACCCATGAGGTTAAACAGCACTTTACCCAAATGGCTCCGTTAAGATATAAAACTGTTTCTTTGGATAACAGTGTCAATCCAGCACAATTTTATCTTGTTACAATACTGTGGAAGAATTAGCCAGAATCGGGCTGACTGGACGGGAACCCCCTTACCTTTATCGAAGGACGCCCCATTTTGGAGGATCTGGATGGCTCGGCGAATGTCCAGGTTGAAGAGCCCTACAGCAGCGGCACGCTCCCACTCGCCCTCCTGCTCCAGGGACTTGAGGAAGGGCTCCACGTCGATGTCGGGCCCACGCCGGATCCAGCCACACAGCTGCAGCGCCAGACAACGCTCCTCGCTGAGGTGGCGTACCACCTCCGCCGGCCGCTCCGAGCCGCTCCAGCAGCGCCGGCTCTCCGTCGTACCTGGTGGGGCAGGGAGGCCAAAGGCATGCGGATCTCATCTTGGGATAAAGGATAATGTGGCTCCACTTCTTTGAACTTTTTGTGAACACTCATTTTTAGAGATGCAGAAATGGTGAGAACATGCAAATCCCCTCCACACAGAGTGGGGGCAGCATTTGAAGCTGAAGGTGTTTTTTTGCAAGGTGGCTACCTGCTGAGTCCTTTAAAAAAAAAAAAAAAAAACACATAATGCTGTTTTAACATATCTAAGGTTATATTTCTGGTAGTGAGTGATGTTTGAGATTCTATCATTCTCAGAATGTATCATTTCATCCAATGGTCTGCCGGATGAGCTCTTGATTTTACCAATAAAGGTAAACATAGTGGCCACCAGGTGCACAGTCAAATCATTAGCCATCCGTGATGAGAAGGCATGACTGGGCTCATGTCGTTTCAGGCGAGCTGGCCGCCTGGACTTCCTCTGGCCCTTGCTGCTCTACTGCGACATCTGGTGTCAGCTGCGTGCCTGCAAGGCCGTGGGGGGAATCACGCGGATGGCACTGCCCCCCAAAGTAGCTACTCACTTCCCAGGGGGCTGAGGACACCCACAAGCGAGGAGGAGTATGTTAAAACTCACCCCTCTGGTGGAGAAAAGTAATAATTACATTATTTACATTAAGTTATTGAGATTTATTGAGCAGACCATTTTATCTAAAAAGAAGGAGGCTGGCCAGTCCCTAGAGCAGTTAGGACTTAGATAGGGCTATTCATATCACAGGCTGGTTTTCCAGCCTTCCTTTACCTGTGAACCTGGAGAGAAGCCTCTGGCCAATCAGAATCAGTAATTGTTAAACTAATTACCAGGGAAAACGGAAAACAAGGCCAGGATTTGTAATCCAGGTATAGAATTGAAGAGCCCTGGTTTAGGGTTTCAGGGACACAACCATCCTGCCCACCACAGGATTTGAACCAGCGACATTCTGGTTCATAGCTCGTTGAGCCAATCACTGTCCCAAAAAAATCAAGAAAGATATTTTAACAGTAGATAATGAGGGATCATCACTGATGGGAATAGGAAGCGCTGGTCTCAGAGCGCCGATCCGCGGTGGGGACTCACCGGAGGTGCTGGACTTGACGATGTTCTTGATGCCCGAGTAAAGCAACAGCTGCTTGTTCCCCTGCTGCTTCTGCTCCTGATCCTCAGTGTACTGCTTCATAAGTGAGGCGTGCATAGGAACCTCAAACCACAGGATTATACAGCACACAGCTGACGGGGAGCCGGACAAGCACCTCAAACGGCAGCAGGGAAAGACTCACCCACATCTGGCCCCCCACGAAAGCACACACACTCAGCGTCCATATTAAAATGGCAGTCCGTCACAGGGTAAGCAAACACGCCCACACACAAACGCAATCACACTGCAATTCCAGCATTATGGATGTGACATTTACAGTCATACTGGCAAACAAAAGGCCCGAACAAGCATGGCCAAGCTTAGTATCAACCAGTCAGTTTGCTTATCTTCTCATGTAACCTCTTGGGTTGAATATAGATAAATCCTTAAAATATATAGTATTTTAGCAGCATGACGATTCTGACAATAATGGTGTGATTTTTAGGGAACTGATTCAATTAACCCCATATTTTTGGATTAAGGGAAGAAAGCAGAATATCTGTAGGAAACGCATCTAAATACCAGGAGAGCATGCGAGGTCTATACTGAGAGCTGAGGCCAGGAATCTAAGCCCCGACCTTGGAGGTGTGAGGATACAAGGCGACTGGAAATTACATTTACATTATATTCATTTCTGTGATGCTTTGAGTTAAAGTGACTTATAGCTCCCCGGGATTTGAACCCATGACCTTAGTAACGCTAGCCCAATGCTCTACTTGCTGAGCTACAGGAGTGCAAGAAAAAGCACTGCAGCGTAATGACGACTAATGATCTACGTGGGGTGGGGGCTTGTTACAGCTTCACATTCACACTGGAGCAGTGTCAGAAAGTTAGCGCTAATATTACTAGGTAGCCAGGGGATAGATTAATGGGGTAAACTTCACAGTTTTTCTCCCATTCTGACACGACACCATAACGATAAAATGGCGATATATAAGCGGGTGTCAGTTGGTGTGTGTAAATGGGGTATAAGAGAGCGAGGAGAGAAATGTGTCGTTGCCCCCCATCTACCTAAATGCCTGCTCTGTTTACCTACCCAGCCTGTTTTCCTTGGAAAATACTGAATTCCATAATGCATGCAGTGGGAGCAGCGATCATCGAATTAGACGATTGATTGCTTAGAATGATTTTTCTTTTGCCATGGCGACCCGCCACAAAGAAATATGGAAAACACTGAATGATGTAATGATGATGATGACCATAAAGGATATAATGCAGTGTGTACCAGAGGGATTTCAGCTGCGGGTCGTTGCCACCAGCTAACACGTGGTTCTTCCACACCTGAACGGTGTCGTGGCCGTAGCGGGACTGGGCGCGCTCCCGCATCTTGGTGGCGATGTCGCGCTCGGCTGCCGCCGCGGGTCCAGTGCCGCACTCCTCAGAGCATTCGTACAGATGCCGGCCGCAAGCCCACACCAGTGACGTGCCAGAGCTCCAGGCCAGCGAGATGCGCTCGAACACCGTGAAGTCCGTCATGGCCCGGTTTGGCGAGACCACCACCATGCGGTTCTGGGCAGAGGGGTGCCAAGCGAAGCTGCCAATTATACTCTCGCAGGGCTGCACGCAGCGCTCGATGATGGTGGGTTCCGTCTCGTCGCCGATGGGCGTGGGCGTGTGCTGCATGTCGTAGAGGCGCACCACATTGCTGTCCCGAGTCAGCGTGGCCAGCAGGCCCGTGCGGGTGGGGCACCACGCCACCTTGGTCAGCGGCTTGGGCTGCTCGCTGAGGGTCAGCACTGGCTTCTCGAACTTCCGTAGGTCCCATATGGCCACCTGGCCCTCGAAGAAGGAGGCCACACGGTCGTGGAAGTATGGGTCCACAGTCACTCCCTGGATGGCTTTGGTGTTGACGAACATCTTCTGGCTGGTGTTGCGCAGGTCGAAGATGGCCAGGTTACGGTGCATGCCAGCCAGCAGCAGCTTCTGGTCACGCGGGAGCCAGCAGAGGGACAGGCAGGCGTCGTTCTGGCCCAGTTCATACAGCGGCTTGGTCACCACCACCCCCGAGTCCGTGTCCCCAGACGGCAGGCGGACCTTCTCAGCTGGCACTGAGGCCTCAGGGGTGAACTTGCTGCTAATGTCCCATATCAAGACTGAAAAATCGGCTCTGTGTTTATCCAGACCTGCAGCCAACCAGTTGCTGTCCACAGGGTTCCAGGCGAGCGTGTTGCACTGCCGCGCATGTTTGGGCACAAATTCCTTCCCCATCAGCTCCTTGCACTTGGAGTTGTGACTCTGTCCCAGGCTGGTGAGGACCACGCGGCCGTTGGCCTGGCCCACGGCCAGCAGGCACTCAGGCTCGTGTTTGGGGTACCACGCTACGCACTTCATGTAGGGTGTGTCCGAGTTAATGGCCAGCAGCGTGGCTGCTGTCTCCTCTGACAGCGGGAGGGCACCGGCCTTGGCCTCGGCGCTCCCCAGGGACTCGATGCGATACAGGCTGAGTTCTGAGTCACAGATGACATAGCGATCCACGTGGTGCGGGGACCACAGAATGTCTGGCTTAGGACCACTCATTCTGCAGGAAAGCTGCTATTCGGGATGGAAAATTCATGCAGGCACCAGATGCATGACTGAAAAGAAAAAAAAGCAAACATTTATACAAACTAGACAGAGCTTAAACGATGGCCTACAAAAATAGGCTGGATGTTTTTCTATACAAACAATTCCATTCATTTGATAGGAATTTTGCACAGATGTTTTTAATATTTACCTTTACACAAAATGCATTTATAATTCTAATATTCTCATAAAATCATCTTAATGATGCGGTTAATTTACACAGACAAAATTTAAGAAGACGACAGAGTCCGCTTGATATGTGTAAAGAGGGCTGTTTCTCCATAAAATTTTCGGAAGGCATCTCTCTACAGCATAACTTTATAACTGCATTAGGGCATGTACGCAGGTCACACGGACTGGTCTAAGCGGGAAACAATACACAAACATGTCGTATTCATATTACATTAATGCGTAATATTAATGAACTGATTCATACCTGCTCAGGCAAAGAATCTAAAAGAAAAGCATACCGAAGACCGCTTGCTTTTCAGGTAGCCAACTTTAAAAATAACGATGGTATTAAAAGACGATGGACAGAAATATGAACACACAGTTGGTTAAATACTGGATTTTACAGGGATATTACAGTACAACGATATGTAAAGATAATGCACATTTTCATACATGTCAATCAAAATCAAAGAAATTCATATAGCGAACAGAAGCGTCACATTTCGAAGCTTCAGATTAACTTTCTATAAACACATAAAACTGGCTGCTAGTTAAGTAAACGATTAACGAAGCAAACGGTGCTTATTTGATACTCACGCGTTTGTGTTGATATGTCACCTGTCCTGTGCAACATCAAAATAGCTCCCCGGAAAATGTCACTCTGTAAGTAACTCAGCGCGGTGTGCACTAAAGCGCCCCCTGTCGTCACGGAGGACCGCGGGTATTGTTTAATTTAAGATGGAACTGTACTTCTAGATATATATGTCACATTTTCGTTATCTTCTTTATTTGTTAGCTTGTAAATTTGTAAATTACTCGGTTATTCCTGGATGCAATCAGCTCTTATGAAGGTCTAAAGTATAACGAGATGATTTTAAAAAATTGCATGTATAGCTCTCACCTGGAAGGTGATGCTGTTTTGATGTAACTGCTATTTGGACAACGAACTTCAAAAATAAGCGGGTTCGATGGTGAATTCTTATCACGATGTGAAGTGCAATTCCCCGATGAAGGCATTTCTTGCATGAAAGCGCTTCTATGAATTGATTTTGATAGAATTAGTCTGAGAAATGGAACGTTTACTTTGCACATTGTAGTCATTGTGGTCACAGCTGTCAGATCGGATGGAGTGCCGCAGAAAGGACGTCTGGACGTCTGGCCGTCTGGCCCCTGACCGTGAGCAGGCTGGAGCCGAGGCAACAGGCACCCCGTCCATCAGAGGCACATAGTTGCATAGACAAAAAGCATGTCGGTTTTGTGACTTAAAGTCCTGCGAGGGGTAGAAACAGTCATCGGAGAGGAAGGGTCAGTGATTGTGCCTCACTAACGCGGGTCTCACGTGTTCAAAAGGGGGGAGTGTGGAAGTAAAATTGGACATTGGTAGGCCCAGGACTGTGTGACCTTGCTTGGTGATACCTGCATGCAGTTAGTCCCACAGACCCTGAAGAAAGCTCGGACCTTGGAGAGACAGACAGTGGAGCAAGGGGAGGTGGAGAAACCACCTGCAGGAAGAGACTCAAAGCTGCCCCAACCGGTGCACAAAGAGTTATAGTTATAAAATAGTTGCAGTAGACAATATACAATATGTTACGTGGTAGTGCAAATGTATAAGTAATTGTTACATTAATCATACTAATGGTATGTTAACCATGTATTTGCAGTGATTCAATGACAATACGTCAATGTGTTAATCATTACTCAATGGAACACCCAAACATTAACAGTGATTTAGTGTCATATAATCAATATCTATATACATATCTCAAGTAGAGTCTAGAAGTCGAGACAGATTCCGGTAAATTGAGTAAGATGGGTGGATTTTACCTTGCTACCAAGGTGAACCAATAGAGCAGGAGAATTGTGTTATACGTTTGAGCTCGGTTTGTTGGCGATATGTGCACAGCCTGACAGACGGCCTTCTTGAGGACAAGTTCCTCAGAGAGCTGGTGAGCCGCATGTGGTTAATATTCCTATCCACACCCTTTAAGGTGAAAAAAATGTCTAGTTTGATACCATGGAAAATATGACGGTCTGCACCTTACTGCTTACAAGGGCTTTGAATTCACCCACCTCCTCAGCTGGAAAGTATCAGTGGGGCCATGAGTATTGGGCAATGATAGCACACAAAGAAAGGCAAAGGAGTACCTGTGAGAGCATTTTGTTGTCATGGAATGCAGGCCTGATATCATGTGGAGAACGTGGGCAAGTGTAGAGGTCAATCGGGACATCTGACATCTTGGTCAAGATCCGTGCCCATTGCGTGAAGCAGCCAAGGGCTGGAAGGGGTGGGGGTGGCAGTGGGGGTGAGCACAGCAGACAGAAGAGTATGCAGTAGAACCAGGCATTACTAAACGACCACTGATAGTCATAGCCTATATTCTTAACAGTCCTTTCAAATATAACGCTGTTTGTTTTTTTCTACATACAGCCTCCCGTTGGGATTGAAGGTGTAAGTATTCCGTCATTCTCAACTAATGTTCCGTAAAAGGTCGTACGGTGAGATTGCAAGGTGTCTGGCTGCTGTTGGAGAGGAATGTATTTGCAAGTAGAGCGAATAAGGGGGGAGACAGATACTGGGGCAATTTTTATCATCAGCACCCCTACACTCTTCTTTTCAGCAACTAAACCATGTCTATCATTCATTGTCTAGTTTGTTATATTTTTTGGGGTATATTTTTTTGGAATACAGTCCTGTGCAAAAGTCTGTCAGTCAAAAGAAACATTTAAAGCTATTTTTCTGGGTAGTGAGTGCACTTTTGCGCAGAACAAAAAAACACAATTTAGCATTAGAACATTTGCAAATTAAGAATCACAAAATAAAAACTAGTAAGAATTTCTTCTGTTCTCCCAAAAGTTAATGATAGTTGAATGAGTGCATGAACATTGCTTCAAGTCCCAAACGTCTCCTCAGGGGCACCTCAACCGCTCCATTTTTTGTCAAATTTCACCACCAGCTCACTTAATTAATTAAGATAGTTTAAAAAGTTCTCCTTTTATTGATTCGCTATACAAGCTGACACACTTTGACAGACATATCACAGTTTTTCACTAACATGAAGATCATTTAAACATAAATTTCTTTGCCTGCCTAAGACTTTTGCACAGTACTGTGTATCAGGGGAAATAATCACTCTTTTGATTTTTTATTTATATATATATATATATATATATATATATATATATGTGTGTGTGTATGTACTGGGGACTGTTTTCTATTCAGGACAGACCAGGTTTTAAAGGAGAAAAGGTGAGACGCACGTTAATCACTAATTAAACATGATATGATGTGAATAAAGGTATTTGGGTTATTAAGTTAGAGAATACGTGGGTTTCACTTACCACCACACGAGATTATGTGATCCAAAACTTGTCTTTGCTTGGAGCCATAATGAGGATGAATTGTTTTCTCACTGAACACATATGACGTCCATATAAAGTCCGTTGGTACTTGCAGCTATAGCACTCCAGCTCCTGAACCTGTGAGTTCTCACATTCTCTGTGTATCTGGGTGTCATGGTTGGGGGTGGCAGCCCCTTTGCTGAGTAGGTCTTTTGTTTTAGGGGGAGCTGGGTAAATGTGGCACTCCGGGGGATAAGGGAGATAAACTAAGTTCTACAATGTTCTCCTGGTTCTCCTGAAGTCCTCCCTGTGCTGATTAACATGATCGATGTTCACCTGCAGGACCATTCCCCTTCTGAACCGGCTTACATTTTAATGACTTTAATGCATAGCTAGTACAGGTGACCTGTTTACACAGCTGAATAACTTAACGGGGTTTTTAAGGGTAGGTGCTGTTCTGTTTTCTCAGGTTGCCTGTTAATTACCTGGCTACCTGCTCACTCATTTTACACGGCACATTCAGCACTTCTAAGATTACGGCTTCAAACTGCACTGTACACATTTTATTTGGAAAATAGGACACTTTCTACCTGACCTGCTTCATATACGCTGATAACCATTTACATATAGTAGTAGTACATGGAACCTGTTAGTTAATAATTCGGATTTTTCATTTTACTGAAGTCCTGTGGAAACTTGAACCTTGTGGTCTGAAGAAATGCCTACAAGACTTAAACCCTAAATAACTTGATATGATCCACTGGTAGGCCATGCAGTTATTTACATGAAGCAATTAAAATGATTGATGTTTCAAAGGGATTTTAGACAATACATTTTTGGCATGAATACAGCAAGATACACTGGAGGTGCTCGTGTTTCCTGCCTACCTTTCAAGCATGGTTATGCTGAGGTAGATCCCACCTTCTTTATCCCCTACAGGGGGAGAAAGGGAACTAGGGAAGACCCGGGCCAGCTGGCACCCTCTGATAGCCTCTGAACCCAGCATGTCCCACATTTTATTTGTTGGTTTGTTCTCCACCATAAAGTGTGAGATCAGTTTCAGTGTCCATTGGAATATAGTCTGTAAACGTACGGAACTCTGCAGGAGGAAAGTGACATGGAGGATTCTATTGGTGATTTGTCGATTATTGTATAAAATTCTCGTTCACACGTGCTGCAGGATGTTGCGTAAGTGTTCACCGGGGTTGATATCTGGCCTAACTATAGAAAATGACAATTTAGCGACCACCTGTAGCCTGTGGCGGAGTCCTTTTCCATCAGGACAGAACTGCTTCACCATATGCTGAACACAATCAATCAGAATGACTTTGTGTTTGTCAGGTTTTGCTCATATTGCTTTGAGCTAAAACCAGGAAATTACACATCTGACTATATGATATTTTTTCACTGTCTATCCGTATTCTATACACAACTTTGAGTTTATATATTGTAGTCTCCCTTTAATGTTCTCAAGGGAAAGTTTTTGGTGTGGTTGCATATTTATCCATAGGGCCCAGGACCAGCCCAAGGCTGCATAAGCAGCCACCAGGGGGGAGCTCATTTGATTGGTCTGTCAGAATGACAAATGACAACTATGTTAATCAGCTGTGGTTGGGCCTAGCTAATTAAATGACAGCCAATTAATGGATGTCTAGTAAAGGGTGTGACACGCTCTGTGTTTATGGTTACTGGGAGATTACGTCTGGTGTTGTTTTAATTCAGAACAAAAGACTGGATCTTTAATGGTGAAGAAGTTCTCGTTAATGCTGCTATCTAATGCTAGCCGACTGTTTTGTGGGGGGGGTGACAGGGAGACTCTGGACCAGCAGGGGTACCCGGAACCCACGACACCACACAGCCCCACATGCTCTTACACAGAGTGCCATTCATTCTCAGATAAATATGCTCTGATTGGGAATTCTTTGATTTCATACATATGCAAAATGTCTGAATGGTACCTCAGAAATCTTACTTTACATGTAAAGGTTCCCCTCAGTTACAGCTATACAATAAGTTATCTGTGACACTCCTAAGGAGGGTCGAAGTTCCGTAATATTC
This sequence comes from Isichthys henryi, assembly GCA_026776945.1. Lineage (NCBI taxonomy): Eukaryota > Metazoa > Chordata > Actinopteri > Osteoglossiformes > Mormyridae > Isichthys > Isichthys henryi. The sequence goes on from JAODJX010000136.1 coordinate 17,090,599, forward strand.
TGTTTTCTTATGGAATTAGGGGGAATCAGGGTTACCTGGATGGTGCCCCAGGGAAAGATATTCCAGGAGAAAAGGTATGGATTCCAGATGCAGAAAAGGCTGCCTGCTTATATTACGGCTATGACTTGTTGTATAAGGGGGAGAACTGACTGATATTACCTTGATAAGTAACTAAATCTGTTCATTTAATACGTAACCATAATTGCAAGAATCCTGCTCCTGCTAAAGCATTTGATATGATAAAGGAATCCAGTTCAGGTATTTTTCTTTTGCTGTTAAAATTTGTATTCCTGCTGAACTATACCAAAAGGAACCTGAATATGCTTATTGCATTTGACTAGCTAGTCAATTTAAGTGAGGTTATGTAGCTGTTTTCTAACCCACTGTAGTTTACTATACATTATATTGTTATTTGTGCATATTAAATAATTCCAAAAGTTCCAAAATTATACTTCACCGTGTTTTTATTGTATTACACAGCGTATATCAGTTCACCAGCTGGTAGTGTAGTGTAACACCTGTATCTGGTCTACAGGGGGAGTCTGGGTTTCAGGGATTACCTGGTCCAAAGGGACCTCCTGCAAAGGGTCTCCCAGGAGACAAGGTAAAAGCTTTTAAAATAAGGGGTTTCACTTTTCACATTACTGTGATTTTATTGTATAATTCCTATTGAATTGAATGGAAGAAAAAATTATCTACACCATTTTCTAAGAGTAGCAAAATCCCATTTTTACCAAAATATTCCAGGTAGACTGAGAGTGGCGAATGACAAGGAGACTTGCTTGCCGGGAAGAACACGTTCGTTTATTACAGTCCTTACTGGGACTATAACAAGCACCCAAGGAACATCGAACCAAACGTACCAGGGAAACGCAGGGAGGTGTAAGGTACACACACGGTGGGAGAATTATACAAACCTAACAGTATTGTCCTGTAAACAAGGAAATAGATGGAGTTCTGTGACAGATGACATGGCCCCACAATCCCACGACCTAAACCTTATTCAGCTTGTTTGGGATGAGCTGGATCAAAGAGTGAAAAAAGCACGATAGCCAACTAGTGCCTAGAACTTGTGTAAACTCCTTCAGGACGGTTGGAGAACCGTTCCAGGTGTCTAGGTGGTTGAAAGAAGTAATAGTTTTGGAAGCAATATTTATAGTTTTTGTATAGTTGTAGTTTTATTTTCGTATGTTATTTTATTTCAGGGGGCGGCATGGTGGTGCAGTGATTAGCATGGTGGTGCAGTGGTTAGCATGGCAGTACAGTGTTTAGCATGGTGGTGCAGTGGTTAGCACTGTTGCCTCACACCTCTGGGACCCGGGTTTGAGTCTCCGCCTGGGTTACATG
>JAODJX010000136.1:17097287-17122116 GCA_026776945.1 Isichthys henryi
ATGGTGTGTGAGTGTGCCCTGCGATGGGCTGGCCCCCCATCCAGGGTTGTTCCCTGCCTCGTGCCCATTGCTTCTGGTATAGGCTCCGTACCCCCCGCGACCCAACAGAATAAGCGGTTTGGAAAATGGATGGATGGATGGATAGTCAGTCTTGTTTACAGAAACTCAGCATTTACTGTAAGCCAATTAAGGAAAGCAAAAATAGCATTATATTGATATCTGCAATTACGAGATAACTATGGGAGAGATGCATGAAAGTTTGAAAATGGGGCTGTTGGGGATGACATGATTGTATTCCCCAGACATTTCCATCTCCCACTTGCCCATCTAATCCTTAGGCCTCCCATACTCCCCACCTCTACAATTTCTAGATTTACTGAATGGATCAACTGTACATGTGAAAGCCAGTAAATGTGTTTTTACCTGAATGCTCTGAGTCTTAGTTGTGTCATGTAACCCTAAAACTACACCTTTTCATTTATTGTACATTTCAAGTGGTAATGGAGGTTAACTCTACTTCTTTGTATGTCTAAATGTCTCTGTCGTAAAATATCATTTATATTTGCCTGAAAAATATCCCTAAAATCATAGGTAGAGTGTGATGTTTGACCTTGGAGCACATCTTGTATGCCTGACGTGTTAATAAGTATCTGATACACACATTACCAATTCTTCTGTCTACGGGTACCAACGTCGTAATGCTTAGTAATCTCAATTTTCATCTTCATCCATATAATGTTTTTGTGAAGCAGTAATAAAATCCATCAAATACTTTTTGACTTATCACATTCACAAGGTCAAATGTCATCTGTTTTCACCCTCCCTTTGTGCCACTAAGTGCCATTACTTCAATTTTGGGATGATCTGTCTCAAAGCATTTGCAAACAGACCAGTGCTAAAACCTGAAAAAAAACCTGAAATCTGGGGAATACAAGTAAGCCACACACACACACACAGACACAGACACAATATTATATATCTAAAAAGTGGAACATTGAGTACGTCTTTGTTTTCTTTAGCAAACCCACACTCTGGTGCACTGGATGCCCTCTGCTGCCTACCGCAGCACGTATACATTTGTATCAGGTCATACCTTAACCTGATTCTGCTTTATTTCACTCCTTGGAAATCAGAGCATCCTTGAACAAACCACAGCGAGAAAGGCCAAGACCTGAAATGCGTGGCTGTTTTACACAACACCATCTCCTCTGTCTACAAAGTGTGGTTTCCCAATCCGTTCTCTAAGACCTCACAGACCTCAGCTTCTCATGTTTCAGCGCCTGCAGGTTATATGGATCCAAGTGAAATTCTAGAATTTTCCACAAGATGATTTTCACAATGTTTAATAATGTGAAAAAAATATTTTAATATTTCTATTTTAACTGTAATCGCAACCAGTTGATTGAGATAAATGTACTGAGGGTAACCCCACCCTAGCGGGTGCCAAAATAGAGATCACAAGTCCATGGGACTGTTGGGGGTCGTGGGCAGAAAAGTTTGGGAACCCCTAGTGTAATGCAGATGTTAGCCTTACACAGTGGTGTGAAGTCGGATCAGGGGCGATTGTAGAATTTGACCCTTGGGGGGCACAGACCTCAAGAAATACAGGCCAAAAGCACTAAATGGTCGCCTATGACCTGTGGCACGAGCAGGTATCTCCTCCCAGAGCTGCTGCGAGCCTCGAGCTATATTCAATTCAGAATGACTGTGCAACTCTGAGCTTTTTTTAGTCATGGTGCATTAAAGAGAGAGTAGAGATACATACATCCATCCATCTGCCATCCATCCATTACCTGTCGTCTATCCAGCGTCGGCTCGTAGGGCCAGCAGTCGAAGCCGGGATGCCCAGACCTCCCTCCCTCTCACCATCCACCTCCTCCAGCTCCTCTGGGGGAGGGATACCAAAGCGTTCCCAGGCCAGCTGAGAGATATAATCTCCCCAGCATGTCCTGGGTCTGCCCCGGGGCCTCCTCCCAATTGGACATGCCAGAAATATCTTTAGTGCTTTAGTCTGTCATTGTTAATATTATCTTGTGGTCTTATTATGACTGTTTCCAAAGAGCTGTTGCCTGGTTCCCATTGCAGATCTAATTGTAGTTCTGTTTGTAGTGTTACCCCTGTTTAGTTATGACCCGATCTGGTCTTCCTAGTGTGTGTTTGTCCCGCCACCGTGACCCTGTGAGGGTGAGGACCTATCATCCCCAATTAGTTAGTGTGATAAAGCTGATTTTTGCCTTGGTCAAGCTTTGGCATTTTTTTATTCACAATAACAATTATTCAATCATATACTTTTAAAGGAGAACCACCCATCATTTATCAGTTTCTAGCTGACTGCTTGAAGGCTTTGGCACATCTTCTCTTAATTAAGTTCTCTTATTAAATGACAAACAATGCATTTCAAACACATGGTCCCCCCAGTATTGAGTATTAGGAGCTTTGGCTCCACTGGCTTCGAATTGAGTTAGAAAGCAATTGTTAGCCTTTACAATCACATCACTTTCATATAACACAGTCCTACTTATTGCATCCCAGTTCACATAGAGGAGACTGACGCCCCGATTAGGGTCAGCACCCGAAAGTGCAATTTTTCCCATCCGATTATGCGACAAAGGATTACATTCAGGATCTAAATTTGGCACCTGTAATTAAGCCATCAGAAGTCTGATTCTGCAATTTCATCCAAACTGTAATCTCTACTGCCTTCACTGTCATTCATCACAAAGGATCTTCCTAAATGCTGGAATTATTTGCATATTTGATTTGCATCCCTTCCCTTGTTTTCATGACATCATAGTCAGTTGCTTTTGCTCTTTACATTTCTAACCAGCGAGTGATTCTGGGCTGGCAGCTTTACTGGCTTCTTGTTTTTTGCTCACTGTGCCCGTCATCAGCTGCGTGACACATTCACCTTTCCAGTAGATTCAGGTCCCTCCAGTGCAGACTTAACCTGATCCAGAGTGAACAGATCCAATCTCTACTGCTACAGCCAGTTAGGGGGCACATGAGCGGCAGGTATATGAAACCATATCAGAGTTTCAATGCCAAGGGGTAGAAGTATAACAGATTCTAGGTAATTCTGTTCCAGATACTATTACACAAGCTCATCCTGATCAACTTTTACAGGGAAAGCTGGGAAAAAGACATTTGTGGGAATCAGAAGCATAGTGTCAATAATTTACTCAGCACGGTCTGCAGAAGGGGCAGCATATGGGTCCTTAAGCAAGGCCCTTAACCCCCAGCTCCCTGGCTGATGCTATGGGTGGCTGCCCTTCACAGGCAACTTGGTGTCACCCTAAAGGAAAAGAGAAAACAAATTGCCAGAACTATGAAGAGAATTTCAATCAATACAAGTATCAATTATTACTGAAAGATGCTAAGGAAGTACAAACTCACATTTCTCCTGTGGCTCGTGATATTGTGATGTTCTGTCTGGGTAATCTTACAGAAATGTCTAAAAAAAACAATTAGTGACATGAAATGACTTATAGTCTTAGAGATCAGGAACGTCTCTTCGTTCTACTTCAAATCATGATTTAATAAAAGGCGGTTTCATATATTATTCTCTGTATTCTATTCTATATCAAGATCACTGTCTTCCTGACCCAAACCTCTCCTCTGACTAGGCATATACTGTAAAAAACACAGGGAGATCATGGGAAAGCTGAAAGCCCCCAGCCATTATTAACACTGTGGTTTTCCTGTATAAATATTCAGGGAATGAGGTTTCACCTCAGATAGAAAAATTTATGTGACCAACCAAACTGTATGAGGTAGGTGACCTTCTTGTTTGCCGTTACAGGAACATTAGAGAACATATACAGAAAGCAAAGCAACTGCACACAGAGTACTTCTAAAACACACTAGCCGAGTGCACAACGGACTCCAGAAATTCAAAAGCAATTCAGCAAAGGTGAAAATATTGTGCTGAACACCAATAAGGCACTATGACCCTGACGACAGACTTCCAGTCACCCATATTCAATAACATTTCCCAGGCTGGGTTACCGGATTAACGTCCAGAGAAACTGGGGAGAAGGTGGGGAGACACAGTGCTCTCTCAGCCTGCCCATATTCAATGATGGAAGGAAACAAGGGATTATCCACCAGTTACTGTTCTTCAAGGATGCAGGAAACCAAACCAGTGGCTATTTCAAAATAAATGTACAACAAATCTATGCAAACAGGCAAGCATATAACCACTCTTTCTTCTAAAATAGCATTACATGCTCCCTTCGCATCAATGCAAGCTATTTTCATAGCAAAAATAGTAGGAAGTGAAATTTATGTCACAAATCCTGCATAGACACCTGTATTAAAATGAGGGGGACTTCCAGCGGATTTTCATATGTTTCAAACTTTACGTGCACAACGAATCATTTGGGGGTGACATGCCCACTCGTGGTTTCATTTCCCTAAGCCAGAGAGCTGAAAGTGACGTCAAAATCAGAAACAATTCAGAAACAATGAAACTGATAGTGTTTTCATCCAGAAAAAAAAACAATCAGAGCAGAGGGTAAATTTGATGACCGGCTCACGTGGGTGGACTTCCACTCATTGTGTCCGATTATTTTTATTTCCGAGTCAATGTAAGGACTAAAGTGATGCACTGCTGGGTACAGTCCCGTCACTGGGTAGGCTGCGATGTCACTGCAGAAATGTCCCAGAGAAATGGCGCTGGCCGGAGGAACACTAATGAAAAACGCGCTTGATTTATAAAAACAGCTAAAAGTGCCGGAGGGAAAGGTGCTCTGATATGATAATACTAATATTAGAAAATACCAATGTTTTGGTAAACGTTTTGTGTTGCACTGCAGATCTTTTAGAGAATTATGTACGTTTCCAAGTGACGGTAAAAGGTGTGTGTGTTAGGAAAAGGACAAAAGAGAGCGAACACGGGTTAGACGGTAAAAAGTCCATTTAATCAAATGTTATTCTTCTCAAAGACATTCAGAGGAAAAATAAAGCGCTTCATATTCACTAAAATATTATTTGTAAAAGACAAGATAGGAGGACATGATAATATTTCCCGGATTGGATGCGGGGTTCGGGTCTTTATCCTGGAACAAACCAAAGTAGATGAGAGAATTGGGCCCAGTCAGATTGAGCTGAAAGAGAGGAAATGTAAAATATAGTACATTAGCACCAAAAAGGAATCCCCGTTCAATTAAAGGGTTGGGATTGATTTGCATCATTATTATAAAGCTAAAATGACTCACCTGGTATTCAAAATTACAATGGAATAAAAAAAACTACAAATATTATTAACAACATTAAAAACCAAAGATTAAAAAGTGCTCAAAGCACCACGCCACGCAATCTAGCTTCTTCTCTAAAAGAGGAACTTCCCCTAGCGAACAAACAATAGCAGCATTAAAACCATCAAACCCGACTGGTGTGGATGTTTAGATAGCAGTGCTGACAAATTATTTTCATAACCTCAGAAACCATTTTCGTTCCTCATGTCAAATATCTTAAATTAAAAACACAGAAACGAGAAATAAACACAGCCTGATATGTTGCGCACTTGTGCAATCACACCAGAAACTTTTTCCCCCCCATTCTGCATCATAAAAGAGTAAAGTACCACTCAAAAAACAATTATGAAGAACACCACGGGACTCACAAAGAAGTTTTCGGTAAGATGCCTCATGAATTCAGGGCAAACGGGTCGCATTAGAGTATGCATTGGCGCATAGAAGACGCAATGCAACAGAGCAGAGACTGTACATGTCTCCCGGCACATGGTAAGGTGGTCACCTTGTGTGCGGGAGTCAGTGCGTCTTCGGGAATGACTCACTCAGCCCTGCCTCCTCACTTGCAGAAGAGGCTCCGTGCTGCATGGAGCCTCCTCTAATGCACTAATTCAATTCAAACATTCAAGGTCCAGCCATACAACATCAATTATATACTTACTTTTATTAAGTCTGACATTCCATTACCAACTTCAAAAATGCTAAATCTTAATTATTTAGAACAAAATACACAGAGATAATAACCAAAACATTTAATTGTTTTCTGCCTGCGATAACGCTGCAAGGCTGGAATATGACTGATTTGAAGAAGGAGGTTCTTCATATTTTATATAAATAAAATGTATTTAGCATTAATACTACTAATAAAATGACACTGTAAATACAAGATGATGCTGAATACAGGAGAAATGTATGACTTTGGTAGAATAAATAAAAAATCATGCAATTATAAATTATCTTCCAGCTTTGCAAGGTCAATTTTAAGTAATTAAGTCAAATCTTAGAGCACTCTGCACAGTGGTCCTCGCCTGCTTCTTCACATTTTTCGATGAAAGCTCCACATCTTTCTAATGTAAAGCTTGTCTTGTCTAAATTTATCAGAAGATTCAGTTACTCATATCCATAGGATCTACTGTACTATCCTCCTTCATTGTTTAATACATAGATTTTAAAATAATGAGTGTAGCAACATGTACAACATGGTACATTCCTACACAGCGAGCAGACCTGTGGCTAAAGACGGAATGATAGGGCGCTCACGAGCCACCTGCAATGCAACGTCTGTGGATGGGGTCTGGAAGAGAGTGCTGTCGTAAATTCAGGTCCGGTAAGTAATTGACGCAAAGTCGATTTGGTTTTCGAGCCGACGGAGGTCTATCTGCTTGTGGAAAAGCCACCCCAGTGATGGAGCGTGAGCCTCCCACTTCACAAGTCCGCTCATCACAACAGCCACACAACGGTATGACGAGTTATGGGTACGGCAGCCTTCTGTCACGATGACTCAGAGGCCGGGCCCACGCGGCGATGCCAGGAAAGCTCAGCTGCGCTGTGACGCCTTATGCAACGACGTTCAAAGAGCGTCACACGCACACCTGAGAACAAAAGTGTCACCACTTGTGATGGGAGCCGTCACCTCTGCCTTTGTCACGAGGACCACTGGGGTGATCAGTCACCCATCTTCCACCTTAATGCTTTAAACTTCTGGGCAAGGTATGCTCCCACCCCAAAAAAAAAAACCTCAATATAATTAATAATACATATGTAGATCAAGGTCTACATAAAAGGACTTTTGAAGTTGAACAAGAAAAGGCCCAATTATCAGACAATGGTAGGCCTAGAAAGATATGCTTTTAAGAAAAGAGAAAACACTTCCATCTATCCATCTTGGCAAATTGTGTCACGCATAATTTCATTAAAAAATATACATATTCAAAAAGAAAAAAAATAGTATGACTTCAAAGTTTATCAAGTAGTTATTTAAGGTGCCTACAGGAGTACAGTAATCCCCTCACGAATCCATGGGTTCTAAGAACTAGGGGGGATGAGACCCCACACACCCCATATATCCAAGCTCTTCAAATCTGGACCTCGATTCTGAAACCAGGCCTCGTTTTCCGTTCTCCCAGGTAATTTAATTACTGATTCTGATTGGCCAGAGGCTTCACACCTGGCTCATAGGTAAAAGGTGGCTGGAAATTATTTCTGGAATTTTTCCTGTTTCTGACCACGGAAAACTGAAATGTAGTAACTGGTAACGTTACTACTTGGTTTGAACTGGGACACCATGGACAGCGGGGGGGGGGGGGGGGGCAACATTAAAAATTGAGGAGGAAAAAATGGTAATTTAAAAACATTTTGCCAAGGGAAGCTACAAGAAAATGAAAGAAGGAAAGAGAGAAATGACAAGTGTTTAAGATACAGTCGGTTAGCACAGAAGGACAGAAGAGAATCAATCCAGTCAGATGTCTGACTTGGGCTGCAGAGTCAGGCTGAGAGGTGGTACCTGCTTTGTGACGTCTATCCTCCAAGGATCCACCTGCAGGCCATCACACCAGCCACCACGGCCGTACAGCCAGGTGCCAAACTCATTGGGCACGGCGCCCTCCCCAGCTCTCATGGCACAGCCCAGCGCAGTGCCTAGAATACGACATGCGAGAGAACGCCACCTTCAGGCAGGCTGGAGCGAAAGCTGACCCATGGGGGGGGCTCGTTTTACTGACCCCACCCCATTATTAAAACTCATTAAAAGAAACTGGTTATATGTTCAAATCTCATGAATGAAACAGAAGAGAGGAAACTGCTTCCATATTTATTCCTTGCTACTAGGTTCAATACGGGTATTCAGAATGACATCTCAAATGAGACAATGATGGAAGATCATTTTTATAATGGCACGTTCTCTTATTGTACTTTCCCTCAATCGCAAGGTCAATTTAATAGGCAGTCATGGGAAACAAATTTATGGATAATTTTGATGCATTTATTTGTACAAGGGTGTTCTGATTGTAAGAGCCTGAGTTGGCAACTCCCTTGACTGCCCATTACAGGTCATTATTGACAAAAGGAAACGTCTTTTCAAACAGCTTTGAGAATCTTGGGAGGGTATTGTCGTCGGCCAGTGAGGAGGAATAGTGTGGAAAATTACGAAACACAAAATCCACAGTAATGCAGACAGCGATGGATCAGCCGATATGCCGTCTCTCAGTGGTACACACGAAAACCAGTCCGACGGTAATTTTCATCTAAATCATGAAATGAGCAGCCTGTCAACCGAAGAACAAACCATGCACCCACACAGACAGCAATAATGCAGTAAGTGTTTTGGCATAAAAGAAATTAATGTGACTAATATTTACTAAACCATCTTCCAGCGTTCTGTGTCACATGACAAGTTGTCAGAAGCTGAATTTTAAATATTGTCAAAATGACAACATAACCGGGTCAATCTGAGAAACCCATTACAGCACGTGTCACTCGCCTGATATTCGAAGCCAGTCTTGATTAAACTGATATCAAAAATGGAATCTCTTATTAGACTGCAAGTGTCCACCAATCATAGCACAGCAAATAAGAGCTTTCAACTTTCGTGATTAAGTTAGTCAGGAACACCTGGAGTGTAGGATGAGTAGGTGGGTGATCTGTTTGTGGGCCATCTGATGGATAAACGCCCTAGCTTGTGTTATTTTGGGTGCCATGTCTGGGAGAACAGGCCACTGATCGACACTAGTGGCCAAAATTCAGGACACATCTAGCAGTTTTGGCTTTAAGACTTAAAAATTATTAAACACACTTATTAGCGGTAATGTTTATAAACAATCAATCAAAGACTGCTTAGAAATGTCATACACCGGATGATTAAATAAGTAACTGGAGTAACTAGAATAATGTTCTGCAATCTCTAAAAACTGGAAGTGGAATTTTGGCCACTAATGTACCAGCAGCCACAGAGCCGGTCCATAGAAGAGGAAGGACTGCAGTTGTTTGGGTCACCTCTTAAACCACAGAGATCTGTAGCTAGTATTTAGATAACAACCAGTTATCTACAACCAGTTTCTGCTACCAGTCTTTGGCACCTGTTTGATAGCATTTCATCTAGATTACACGGTAAATGTACATAACAGATTGCTCAAATCTGGTCCATTTAATAAGGCAGTTAAATCTCAATAGCCGTCTCACTGCGTGATATTTTCTTGATCACATGACCATACAGTGTTCCCCAGATGTGGCACATAGCTTATCAAGGCACTTTCACCCCAAAGAACAAAAAAATGTAATCAAAGTGGCTCCATCATCCCATGCACGTGCAGCGGTACCTGCAGAGTCAAATACGCGGGAGTTGTTGTGGATGCCATTGATCAGGAAATGATGTGACGTCACGCAGAACTCCCCGCAGCCGTTCTCGTCGCTCCCGTGCCCAGTGATCACGGCGTAGACCTCCACCTAGAATTCAAAATCAATGCGGGTGGTGGTGCTCAAAGGAAGCACGGGCCTGAAACTTCAGTGTTCTACTTTGATTCAGCAGGACAACACCCTGACGCCCAGGTAATTAGCTGCCTACTGCATAAATGGACTTTAAAAGCTTCATAGATTCATGGCCTTGGCATTTTACATCATAAAGCTCATCTATTCCAGCATGTCCTCATAGAACATGATCAGTGACTGTTGTGTGAATACAGACACCGTTCTGAATGAAAGCTATCAGAAGGAGGTACTGCAGGTCCATCTTAAACGTCTGAGTAGACACTAAAGAGTAACAGTGTAACGGTTCTGAAACCAAGACCAAATTCAAGATAAACATTCACAATCTTATGTCTTCCAGAACCGCAATAATCCTCCAACCCCTTCCCACTGCTGCAGATGAGGCCTGTTCAGCTCCAATCACTTTACTGTTATTGCTAAACTAATTTTTTATTTCACAATTAACACATGTACATTTCAAAATTATTATTCCATTTAAAGTTGGGGCAAGCTGTATATTTTGCGAAAATTACACATTACACCAATTTATTGTCCAACAGCGTGTCATGTGACTGTATTGGTCCAACCACAATCGAGTGATCGTTCCTATGGTAAGAGCTAGCTGAAGATTGATAATAACCTTTATTGTTCCAGACTGTTTGCGATTAGTAAAACCCAGAAATGATTCCCATTATTTTTTATTTACCTACTTCGTTAGACCCCTACTGAATGGCTTTCAAACCGATATGTAACGCTTAGACACTTCTCTTACTTTTTTAGTAGATAGTGGTACGGTGAAATTGATTGGTTGAAATCTTTTGTTGTATTCCTTGTCAAAAACTCCTCCAGTATACAGAGGCCTTAGGCTGTATGGGTAAAGCTCGTCAGAGGGGTTCCCTGTTAGAAAATAAAACAGTATTACTGCCATTGTGCAACTCACAAAAGGATATATACGTAAAATTACGTAAAGACAACTATAAACATCCTCTTTGTGCTTATATGTTCAGGTGTGACAAAGTAATATCAATCTAGTGAACTAGGGCAGATAAAATAAGAGAATATGCATCTTTTCAAACCGGAAGAAACAGCCAAGTCCCCATCTCAGAAGAGCCTGAGGAAGTCTTTCATTTAAACAATGAAATCAACATAACGAATCAATAACAAAGCAAATGGACAGATGATTGCGTCAGATAAAGTATTTGCGTTTGCATGGGCTCTCCCTTGGTGAATTCCCCACAGGAGTCAAAACACGAAGCATTTATTTACCGTCACTCAAACCTAGTAAGACAGAGAATGTCGTCAGGAAATATGTTACGATAAACTAGGCTGGGGGGAAACAATCAATATAAACAATATAAATAAATGGCAATGCACATATTTGAATAGAATTAGGGAGACACTTAAAGGCGGTATTCCGAGAAACCTTGGTCAGTTCTTATTAAGATGCTTCAACTTGGCTTTGAACTCAAAGGAGCAGTACATTTACATTTAGGAGATGTGGGACTTTTTCAGACAATATTATTCCAGCTGTAAAAAATGAAAACCATGCTGTGTGAATGGATTTCATTACAAAGTATTATGCAAAGAGTCCTTATGATAATATTATGCAAAGAGTCCTTATAACAACATACCGCTGTTTTTATTAGACTTGCATGTTTTTCAAATCTTTAAAAATCAGGACTTAAACGTAGATGGTGTCTAATGATATTGGGAGAGTGCAAAACATTCAGTAAGCAGACATCTTTACGATCCCGGCTCGCCCGATATGTTTGCAGAAAGGCATCTTGACTGCACGGCCTTGAAGACAGACCATAATAATTCAGGAGGTGCGGGTGGCCAGGCTCTTTATGAATTGATTTGCGGGACAGTAAATCATGAAGAGTCCCGGAGCAGCCTGACGGAACGGCGCGACGTGGCTGAAACGAAAGGGGACAGAAGGCAGCCATCGCACGTAAGAGGCTGATGACACGTTAGTGTTCAGACACATGCTGCTACTAACCTGAACGAAGCCTCTCGTGTGTAATGGTGACTTGTACACAATTACCAGCTGTCATCTGATAGACCTTATCAAGGCATCACTTACACATACTCCACTGGCATTCTGGCAAGTGTTTACAGGTCTATCAGAAGACGACTTAAGATACTGCAGCCTGTCTCCAACAATCCAGGATGGAGTGGTAGAATCCCCATCAGAGAAATGGGGACAGATTGCTTCTAAACAGCTTGGGTCCGGTGCTGACACTCTGCCAGTCGCTCTGACAGTTTATCCATGCTTGTTTTTCCTTTTATACCCTGGGTTTACCGTAGGCATATTTTGGAGGGGTGAAGCTGGGCATTAGGCTATTTTGCCAGACGGGGTTCTCTAAAGCTCTGTGCAAACAGCAGTTACGCATTTGTGGATAATTCTGAGTCACATTCAGTAAACATTAAAATTAACAATAATTATGATGGAGAGGCATTAAGGGATCACAAAAAAAAGCAATTCACAAAAATGCCCGACTGGGCGCTGTTTCCTATTCCATAAAACTTTGAAATGTGTTTAAAGACAGAAACAAAATATTAAAGGGATACGAAAAAGTAAATGATACAGGTGGTGGGCAACAAATGAGATGCATCTGTGAGGACGTCCATGTCGCATTCAGCCAAGTCTTCTACCAGCTGAGCCAATCAATAGTAATCAAGCTAAACCCCAGTGCTGATACCAGAAAGACAGCATAGTTCCAGATCAAAGCTCACCCAGCCATGGGTCAAGGGATCACCTTCAACACGGAAGCAGCAAGAAAACCGTATAAAGTGACTGGAAGATGGAACGAAACACTGAAATCAATGGAACTAAATGCAATGTTGCCGAAAACAATCTCTATGACGACAGAATAACAATACGTAACTTCAAGGTGATGCAGAGTATGTCCCAAGGTCAAAAAGGCTATTTGTAATTTAGAATTCTGCACAACATACATAAACACACAATGCAGACTTAGCATAAGGCAGTATAACTTTTACACATAAGCCTCTATAATACACATTTGCTCCATAACAGACAGGAAAGAAAGCAAAAATCCTTTTTTGGAGGGAAACTAGATCCAAATGCTAAAAATTCAGAAAGAACTGCTCAGTAAGGCAGCACATTCAAAAACGAGTTCACTGGATAGAAGATTATTTCACCAAAGTACTGTACCATATATTCATACAATCCACTGGGCTACACTGTACCAGCTGCAGCAGTGTCCGTGCACATTAAAAGGACATTAGCGGTGATGTATGCATGCATCGAGGCTAAATCGAAGTAAGGTTACAGCAGGTTCAGCGCCAAGGAAGCAAGGTATCAATGTAACAGCATCAGGGGAAATGCGATTGCCAGATGGTGAGCTGATAAGAAGGTGATGAGGGGTACTAAACCCCAGAGAATTGGGTAACTGACATAAAGCAGGCAGCTTGCGTAATTCTGACCTTGAATCATGGGCAACATTCTCAAAAGACCCAGGAGTTGGGTAATCAGATGTGCAGCTTTTATGCTACTAGGTCTTCCTAAATATGACAAAAAAAAAGTGTTGTGAAGGTGACTGTGGTTACGTGTGGTTCAAATGGTTATATGTGAAGCAGAATCATTTATACATGTTAGTAGGGCTGCTCGAAAAAATCATAACAACTATAATTTTAGTCCATATCGAGATCATGATTAACACGATAACTTGTTGACGTTGTAAGTATCATGCATTTATCGCACTTATATACTCTTTTTAACAGTGGATTTCTCAAAATAATTCAATCAAGAAACAAAAAAGTGGCTGGACTGGGGTGTCATTCATCGTGAAACAAAATTAGATGCACTGCTTGTTTTATGTTGTTTCGTTTTGCCAATAGTTGTAAGCCTTAAATGAAAAGTTGACTAACATGTATGGCTGAGCAATTAATCTACAAATCAAAGCAAATTATAATGAATGGCCCTGGGGGGGGGGGTGTGCATACCAGAAACATGCCAATATATTTTATCCAGTAGGTGGCCTCCCTTTTCTCCAGTACTACCATGTGGACAAAAATTTCTAGAAAAATCCTTTTTCCAAACGAACCTCTCCGAGCACCATTAACCACAAATCGTGGCTGAACGTGTCGGCAATACAGTCACGCATTTCCCCTTCAAGCGCTTATTTAATTACAGTAAACAAAGAACTAGAACAATCATCTCACAAACAGTAACATGAACTGAAAAGCAGTGAACATAGGAACCATTAGAACAGGAGCGATTATCAGGACCGGTGTGGGTGGGCTGCTTTGACACGGCGGACTTCGGTCGTTTATGGATGGATGACTTCCATACCGCCACACTGGCATCACCTAGACCTCCGGCACAATCTCTGTGGGCTTCACAGAGCCGCTATGACTCACCGGTGTGGTTGGTGTGACTGAATCGCAGGCGTAGTCCTGCCACCCACGGCTTCGCCCACGGCACTGTCTTCATGGTGAACGTGCACCTTCCACTGTTCAGCAGCGGAATTAATGGGGACACGTCTGTCAACCAGTGCCCAGTGCCTCTGTTACAATGACAGGATTACAGCACGACAGCGACATTATCAACCATCAGTCAGTTTTACAATCACTTGTTTTTATTCAATTTACTAAGAAGTACTGCAATAACACTCAACAGCAAAGTGACAAATGTTATATTTTTCCTTTGCTGAATTATGCAGAAAATAATCCATTGCCC
This sequence comes from Isichthys henryi, assembly GCA_026776945.1. Taxonomy (NCBI): domain Eukaryota; kingdom Metazoa; phylum Chordata; class Actinopteri; order Osteoglossiformes; family Mormyridae; genus Isichthys; species Isichthys henryi. The sequence goes on from JAODJX010000136.1 coordinate 17,111,703, forward strand.
CTAAATAAAACACAGCATAAATAAAAATGCAGTAAGCCAATCTAGACACTGGATTATTTGCGAAAGTTTTAAAATACTTCGCTAAATCATCGAAAAACCCAAAGCTGTATGTTGCTATTCTGTTGTTTTCTATCTCACCTGTGGAACGCTGTGATCCAGCGGCCGAGCTCCTGGTTGCACAGTGAGCTGAAATGGTCGCAGCACACATACAGCTGCACTGTGTGGTCCCAAGGTGGACAGGTCACATCACGCTTCCCCGGACAGGACAGCGAGGCATCTAGCTCCAGAATGTTGAAATCTGTCATACCTGCACATCCCCCCCAGGGTTAACAAACATACAAATAAATTATAAAACAGGATGTAACATAATGTAAATTATTCATTCATGGATATAATGGTTTTACAGTTACAATTCCCCTTACATGTGTTACGGCATGAAGGACAGCAAGACCAAGAACATGATGTTGGTAAGTCACTGTGTTCTGAACTGGTAGACAGAAATGGGGGAAACGTTTTAAATTTGATGGCACCAACATTGATTTGGTGCTGAAAAATGGCAAATTTGTGAAGCGACTCCTTAATGGGACACACCCACCTAACAGGGCCAAGTAATTAAGAAATTAAGTAATGAGCTGTGTAGCACCTGAGGGCAGATCAACTGTGGCGACAGCTCCACTGTCCCCCTGCATCACGACGTCCTCAAGCACCTTGACGACACGCACGGGGACTGCAAGCCGCTCTCGTAAACGCTCAGAGAAATCGAACCTGCGGGAAACGGCAGCGAAATCAGAACAGTCTTACGAACATCTCCCAGGTCTCGCATGGTGCCAACCTACGTCACTCCCCCAACATTAAACGCATCACCAATTTAACGTACGATTTAACGTTGCAAGGTACGCCGATTTAACGGCAGACTTGAGGATACAGATTTAAGAAGCTGCCACCTGACATCTTGCTTCAATATTTTGCTTAACACAAAATTGAGCTTCACATACCATTGGGCTTGCCAGTTGAAAAACCTGAACGACGGGTAGAGAAGGAGGCCCATCTCCGCCAGTGCTCCCTGCTGGTCAATTCCCATGAAGAAGTTGGGAAAAGCTGTGCTCTGGAAGGACACAGTCACCGGCTTCCCTTTCCTGTGGAAGACTCACAGTCAGACTGACCATCAAAGGGACTGTAGGTAGAGAACATGCTGCTCGTCTTAGTACATACTGAACTGATGGCACTGAAGTTATAAGGCTAACAAAAAGCTAAGCGGTAGAAAGCTGCTCATTCAGTCAATGGTTGTTTGCTGCACCAATGGCAGCCATTACACTTGGATGAGACCATAAAGTAGTTTCATGGTGTCCTGAGTGAAACTCAGTTCGTTAGCCAGATAAACAGATGAATCACACCATGTATGAAAAGACGCAGTGTACCTAGTTTTGTTGGACATCAGTTCCAACTGGCAGCTCCAAAAACGTCAACTTTAAATTGTCTTGGATTTTTGGATGGACACGATTTGATAAAAATATATTAAATGGCAGTCAATATCGTTTAGTGTCTGGCTTTGGCAGGCTCTGCCTCTCACTTTCCGTCTTCACAATTAAATTTTAACTGTAATGCATAAAAATATACAGTCTGAAAATGTGTATGGTGAGAGACGTTATAAGGTAGTTAACATTGTACAGCAGGATTTTAATCATGCCACACTTCTAAAAGAAGCAAAATTATAATATAAATTGGTGCTAATTAGGCAATTTTCCAACGGGAAAAGGTTCACCTTGTAAAAATTACCTGAACACATACTTTTGTAAATATAACGATACTGCCAAGCGCTCACCAAATGAAATGGTACAATATTATTTTTCGCATTGTACCAATAATATGACCTACAATACAAACCGATCCCTGCTCACACTGACGCGTACATGCAGCAAAACCACGGCAACCAGCAGTCCTTTGAGGCTATACAAATAAAGATGACATTAATTATAAAAGTCATTGTGACTCTGGTTTGAAGTTGTCCAAATCAGGAGCATAAACAAATGAAATGCAGATTTGACACTGGAGTGTTTGCTATGGTGGACGAATCATGGAGCTTAAGGCACCGTTTCACAGTCTCTTGCAATTATGCTGGCTTTTGTTCCAGTCTAATTAATGAGGCTTTTTCTCTGCTTCTATTAAAAGACAATAAAAAATCAGCAAGTGCTTTGAATAATGAGACCCTTCTAAGGCGACGGTGACGTGACACACATTCCCAGAAGCTGGAGTTTTTGTCTTTGAAAAAATAGTTTGCCTAGTTTTCACCAAAATAAAACTCATCGATATTTATTCCTAAGTCATTATGTCCTTTTCTGAAGGAATACTTAAGAAAATAATATTCGACATTTGTCCACTGCAAACCAAAAAGAATTTATTTAACATCAAATTAATTAGTCACAGCATACTGTACACAGCCAGGCTACTAGGGGAACAGGATTTTGGGTTTTGACTTTTTGTTCTTGTTAAAGTGATTAATTGTCATTGTTGACACGCCACAGTGCACAACAATGAACTGCATCCTCTGCATTTAACCCACGTGACATTATGACATAGCAAGTGGCAGCTAATTCAGTGCCCTGGGAGCAGAACTTGAGGTTGGGGAATCAAACCAGCAACCTTTCAATCACAAGTGTGTTTCCCTAACCATTAGGCCATCACTGTCCGTTCTAGCAATACAGTCATTCCACGCATTACCCAACGTGAATCTTCCTACGCACCAGTGTTTGCAAATCACTTAACCGCAATAACAGCATCAGCACTAATGCTCAGACTGCCTGAGGACCTACTGGAGAGCGAATGACTTACTGAAGAGCAAGGTCCACAGCTGGCTGCTCATGCACCATCGACGCCGGTATGGTGAGCAGTGTGAAGCACTCGCTCCCCTCACAGTTCATGTCCTGAATCGGGTTTCCCATGGCAGCGTACACCAGAACACCACTGGCTTCCGAGGAAGCCATGTTCCTTACCTGAAGATGCAGTACAGGGCAACTGAACAACGTATAACGGTTTAATATGGCTAATATTAAAGATACATCAATGTCTGCAGCTGAACCCATTAAAGGGTCTTCCTTGCATAGCAGTCTATGTGCTTAACATCCACTCCGGGGTAACACCACCAGGCCCGTGGGTTAGAATCCCACCCTATTTTTGTGCCCGACTACTGACTGCATTGTTTTGTTGCGTCACAACTAGTATCCTCCAAAATAACTTAATAAAAACAGTAAACAGTTTAATGTACATCCCATTTGATTTATGTGCAGGTTAATGTGCAAACTGGAATTGTATCTTTTATTAAGGAATAATGCACATCTTCAACATGACATCCACAATGAAGGATATGAAACAATGTTTACCAAAAATACAAGGGGAAGTCACTCATGATATTAAATAGAATAAAATGAAAACAGACAAAAATCCCCCCCCTCCCCCCTCCCCAAAAGCCACAACATCTGCCATACCTACCATGCCCTGTACTGCAGCTCTGCCATCTCATCAGAGCTTCACTTGAACCGAACGGATTTTCCCTGACCACCACTGAACACTCAGCAACATTTCGGATATAACTGTTAAATATGCCCGCAGTTCTCCTTTCTCCTGAATCTAAAACCTACTGTTCCAGTGCCATTTCCTGAATGTCGTTTTTCTTTCTGTTACGCGCATTTCAGTTCACTTTACTTCATTTAAACTTTTCAGAAAAGTGATCTTTCAAACATGCTCTGGCTTGCCGGCCTTGCGATGCCAGGACTAGCAGCTTTAACGCCGCCGTTGGCTCGGTGTTTCTGGGGTTTGCACGTTCTCCAAATTGCCCATAGCAATTACGGGCCCCTGTGCTTCCTGGATGGACTCAGGCTCAACAGAACGCCGGTGTGTTTAAGCAATTACGGAAAACGGACAGACTTCCAAATTCAGACAACTTGTTGTTCAGCTACTGCCGTGGCCTTCTTTGTCTGCCATAATTTATTCCCAATTCAATGGATTTAATGAGACTAGGTGACGAATATACAGATCCAAAAAATGTCGCTGAAAAAAACTAAAACTAAACATTTCAAGCCAGTTAATCATTTCCTGAATCGCATGTTTCCACCTTTACCTTTGTAAAAAATGAACAGTTTCCCTCCGACAGCCATGCAACGGCACCAGAGACAGCAGGTGAGGGTTTGCACCCATCTCCTGCACCAACCAGGTTAAAGGACTTCTGACCCCAGCGTCCCATCAGCCAGTCATATCTCGCATCCAACCTTTTGGCCACCAAAGGCATGTCCCATTCTGCATAACACCAAAACATCACATATGAGTAAGATCGGAATTAAAAAAAACACCCACCTGAGCTTTTAATGCTATTTTTCTTACCCAAACACTCCTTTTTGCAGCAGTCGTTACCGGAGTATTATAACCGAAGCAAAGTTAAATAAAATATCGTACCACTGATTTCAAGATCTTGCACCAAAATTTGTTCAGACATTCATCCAGCTGCAATAAATATAAAAAATTGAGAAATATTGGCTTATATTTCCATTATCACTGCTAAGATTATGTGGCTCCGAAAATGAGGCAATTTTAAAAAACTTTAAAAACAAATCATACACAGGACCAGTGTGTGATCAGTTACTGACATAAGAAACTAGGGAGTCATAAGAGATTTTGCCCCCCTTGAAAACGTATAATATTGGGCTTCCAACTCAAACAAACCCAATTACAGCGTCTCCCCAGGTTACGATAGGGTTGCATTCCGATAAACCAATCGTAAAGCTAAAGTATCATAAGGGGAAAATGCATTTTAACACAGTACACCTAACTTAACAATCATAGCCTGGCCTAGCACACCGTAAACATGCTTAGAACATTTACATTAGCCTACAATTGGGCATAATCATTAACACAAAGCCTATTTTATAATAAAGTGTCTAATATGTCATGTAATACGTTGAATAATGTACTAAGTGAAAGACATTTACCCTTTGTAAAGTTGAAATATCGTAACACGGACCATTGTAACCTTGGGAGCATCTGTATGTTGCAAATCTTTTAGGGCCCCTGAGCTTGGGATGAACCTGACTTTGCCCCCCTTTACTACGCTCCTGATTATATATGTTTTTCGGCCATATATGGGTATAGTGACATGAATTTGGCTACAATGTGTGACATTTCTAAAGTGCCCATTGACACAGAATGGCTGTTTATAAAACGGTTTATGCTTCGGAAGGATTTTTGAATATTAATGCATGACAATCGTGACATAAATACTGCAGGTAAACACTCAACAATGGGCTTTGTTTAAGCATAACAAAAAGAACAAACACTTGTGTAAATGATTACTCATAAAAACACTAACAGTTAGCTGCTTTTCACACATTTCACATAAAAGTTTTCACAGCTTAATCCTAAAGCTGTTGTGGCCATAAACAATGTTTGTTAGATTCAAAACATTTCACTGCTTACAGCTTGAAGTGGATCTTAAACTAAATAAAACAAAAAAAAGTTTAGTCCTTTAATAAAAACTTTATTACAAAGATGACAGCGTAGTACCTGAAGAGGTGAAAACGACTTGGGGAAGTCCAGAGTAACTCCAAGAGTACAGCACACTGGGAATCCAGTTTCCCAGCTCATGGACAGGCAGAGGAGAGAAATGTATCCTGGCCAATACGTCTTTCCGCCTGTGATTTACCATGAATAAAAGCAGTTTGAAGTATATCTTTCCAAGTGTTCATCACTATTGTTTCAAGTCCCCAAAAGAGACACGGATTAAGATGCAGGGGAAAAGTTTCCTACAGTAATATAAAGTCAGCGTTTTGGAATATTTCGTATTTATAATGGTTGCCATCTCAAGTGTCTGTGGCATATTCGTATTCATGACCGTCACCTTAAAGATGCAGACTATAGTTACCTCTGTGCAGTTGCCACCCGTTGAATCTGTTCCCTCATCCACAGCGCATCTCCTGCTGCCGTGTCATCGTAAGACACAAAGAGCGCTTGGGAGTTATTAGGGAGACCTTCAACCAGCTCCATCAGAGAGGACTCCGACGTCCATAAGCACTCTAGGAAAGCCGATTTGTTAGTGTATGCATGAATGATTAACGAAAACTTCAGTCCCGCTGTAGGTGGATAGACAAACTCCCCATCGAGGGTTTTGACCTGAAAAGCCGGCGCCGCATCGCCTGGATCAAAACCCAGTTTTCCGTCCTTCCCATTATGTCCACTGGAACGCAAATTAATGCTCTGATCTGTAGTTTTGAACGTGTTAGTAAACTCACTCGCTTCACCATCCGCATGATGCATTAGATGGAACTTGACTCTGGCTGCCGCTGAACTCGCCTCAAGCGGCCCGAATCTGGCGATGAATAAAAGCACCAACGGCGCTGGATAAAGCAAAGCCATGTCTTATAGAGAATTAGCGGGTTCGACTTCGGATGCTCTTATCAATTAGATATGTAGAATCCACCTACAAGATAATCAGGAAAAAAAGTTCCTCCTTTTGGGTAGCGACCTAGCTTAATGTCGGAACCTAAACAAGATGCTGTGAATGCAAACAGCGCTATTAAAAAAATAATTAAAGCTTCCTCTTTCGGTTTTACTTCTCATCACTTTCTTAACTGCACAGAAAATCTTTCGCCACGTTTTTCTACGGCGGCTCAGCGCTGCCAAAACGTAGAAAGAGATAGTACTAAATCGCAGGTAAACGCTTTGTAGGTGTATAAGAGAAGGCGGTTGTGTTTCACTTAACGAGAATTATCCTTTTACATCAAGGGTGGGCAGTCTTACCCAGAAAGGGCCTTAGGGTATGCGGGTTTTCGCTGCCTCTCCCTAATTAGATTACTAATTAGAGGACTGACTGGCCGAAGAGTCCCCACACCTGGGTTTGAACAGCTGACCTAAAGGTTACCCCAAAAAGCTGCCCTTTGCGGATGAGATTGCCCACTCATATTTCAGATACACAGTGTCTTCAAAAAATAATCTGAAACCTTTCTCTGTTGTCCAGCTCTGAAAATTATGAAACTGTTAGATGGATTTCTATGGAGTTCATAGATGATCCTGGCTGTCCATATATTTTGGCAGCTGTATGTGATTTTTCTACATAGTATCCCTGCATTTTATTCTTTCTCCGGTCTTCATTAGTGTACCTCTCCCACCTACTCTTCCTCCACCTGACGTGACAGGAACTGTGTTGCGAAGTTACGCTTTTGCCAAAAGCTGCACCCGATATTTCAAATACATGCTTACACTTTGGTGTAAATGGACCACGACGGAAGCAGATGCAATTGCATTAACTTAACCAAAGCATTTAGCAGAATGACTCGCATCTACCGAGGCCTTCAGATTTTTTTATTCCTGCGGATAGTAATCGACTCCTTCTTCCCCACCGTTGCTATTTGAGCTGCTTTTGTGAAGTATTTGGGGTATTGCTGACTGATGTAAACTACGGTGGCCACTGACAGCTCTCAAAATTATGAATATCCCTGCGGTGGCAGGCCTGCAGCCTCCTCTCTACCAGTCTGCCTATTTTGAAGGGGCGGCCTGCTGTGGGAAGTGTCTGTGGCAGGCAATGAGTGCTTCATTTTCTGATAATTCAGCAGACGTCGCTCGCAGGGATGTGCAGCGATAACACAGTCAAGTACATAATGTCCACGTATTTCAGTTGCATTAACCTTAAGTTCCACTGCTGTGACACGAGTTCCAGTAGATAAGTGTCTGCTGTAAATTTGGCACTTAAATAGCTGCAGGGACCCCTGGTGGTTTTTGTTTTTTTTTATCCTGCACATGTGAGACAGTCGCATAGAAATCAGGCAGGGACACGTTGACGCCCACAGTCTGTGGCATTTTCTGTCAGTTGCAGTACAGCAGTGCCTTCTGAAGCTGCATTTCTCCTGCCTGAATACGTGCTGGAATCTCAGCTTAATTTGTCACGCTGTCTAGACAAGCTATACTGGGAATCAGGATGTCCAGTCCAAGAAACTTCAGCATTTTATTAAAATAATGATTGAAAATGTTTCCTCACCTGATGCTGCAGGTGCAAACCCAATTAAATTATCGAACTTGTAAGACTGTAGCTAATGGCAACTGTGGCTGTTTTTTTAATTTTACGTGGCCCAGTGTTGACAGACAGATAAACTTTGAATGTATTGTATCCATCCAATATCAGTCTTATTTATTATAGAAATATAAGATTGCTTGTCATAGGCTCCAACTGCACCCCCCGACACACACACACACACATACACACACCCACACACACACAAATTCATACGCATTACCCTGAAGAAAATGTGCACTTGGCATTAGGGAAGCTTATAGTATTCTGGCTCCCTCTCCCAGTCCTAAAACATGCTATAAGGTGAACTGGAGCTGCCAGATTGCCTGTAGGTGTGACTGTGTCTGTGAAGGGCGCCTGCCCTGCGATGGGTAGGTGCCCCATCCTGGGTCATTCATTACCTTGCGCCTGTTTTTTCCATGATAGACTCCAGAACCTCTGACTGTGCATAAGACAAAATGGTATGGAAAATGAATGAATGAATGAATGAATGAATGAACGCAGAGTTTGACCTGAAACCAAATCACATGCCCAGATCTGTGTCAATCCCAAATATCTATTAAGCCATTAGAGTTTTGCAGCAACTCCAGAGATTCAATATATATGTTATATGTAATTACTACTTATGTATCTCACATATTAGTACTGTTTCTGGGTGTTATGGATAATGTAGGATTATAGAGTTTTCTTCCCTAATGCTAATGGATTGGAAAATGTCAGGAGAAAACTGGTCACGTCGTGTCCCTGTTTGTAAAATTCAATACGTTTTTTTTTTGTTTTTTTTTGAGAGCTGTTTCATTGATCGGGCCAATTAAGGGACGGAAATGCGTCATGCGATATCTCCATACGACCCCCGAAAAACAACTTTTTTAAAAAGAGAATTGAAATGCTCGACACCTCCCAGTACTATATAAGTGGGACACAGTGGTGCGCCCACATCGACTCGATGGGAGCTGCTGGGAGCGCAGTTTGACTCGCTGATTCTGGCCAAATTTGATGTTACCCAAATATTTTGTAAGGTTATGGAATGGATATTTTTCTTCTGAGTGCAACCTTGCAATTCCCAAGAAACCATAACATTTTCCCTAGAAATATCATCTGTTCTCAACACCTCAAAAGCCCCTCGTCAGAATAGTCTGCATATATTTATGTGATCATTGTACAGCATAAAACTAGCGAAGTTTCACACATTGACCGGGGGTGTAAACTGGAAAAACATAGTGCTTAGATTGAAGATCTGCACAAACCTAAGCGTGCAAAATGAAACTGCTGTCGGCGGTACTGTTCTTTCTTATTATGACGGAAGTTTTTTGCGAAGAATATGATGCCAGCGACTATGGAAATGACCTTATCGAGAGGGACCAAATACAGGTATGTATTTCATTGCTGGTTACTGTACTTCTTGTATTTCATCCCCACGGTCACGTTTAGAAACTTTCGATTCAATTTCATCCAAGAATAACAAAAGAAATAAACTATTTTCATTTCTCATCCTTGTCTCGTACTGCATAAATGACTGATGGGTGATCGTAATTAAAATCAAGTATTAAATCTTATTCAAATTTGTTCCATCCAAATTAAAAGCAGCTATCGATAAAGACCAAGTTATTCTTGAAATTAAAAAGGTTTACGGCTGATAAATTACTCGTATGTCAGTAATGCGAGAGGAAAAAATATTTATCCATATATAATTATAATTTGTTTCCTCGTATAAATCTATCCAGAATTCAACTTGAGAAACAGTAAAACTTTATCTGTTCCGTACACATCGCCGTGTCATTTGTCTCTGTCGTCTGATTTAACCTATTGCTGAAATATCTGTCAGCTCTTAAATCGGGCGAACGTTTGATTGCTTGACAGGATTGTAATTTGTGAACGTACAAAAAGGCTTTCATATACAAGAAAGGCGTTTTTTAATTTGTAGATTATTCGCTGACTTCTCCGTTTACTTGTCACTTAATTGTGGAATTAGCCTTAAATGCTGGGAGGCATATAATGGTGAGGATTTAGGGTGTGAGTGAGTGAATAATAAACCGCATGCCTGCAGTGCAAAAACAGGCTGTTAAGATGAATGGTTGGTATTGCAACACTCGGTTACCTCTCCTCGGCTTTACTCCCTTTTTTACCTCTCAGGAGAAGCTATGAATCACAACGAAGTGATAACTGAACATGAAAACTAATAATAATAATAATAATAACAATAATAATAATAATAATAATAATAATAATAATAATAATAATAATAATAATAATAGGGCGGCATGGTGGTGCAGTGGTTAGCACTGTCGCCTCACACCTCTGGGACCCGGGTTTGAGTCTCCGCCTGGGTTACATGTGTGCGGAGTTTGCATGTTCTCCCCATGT
>JAODJX010000136.1:17136741-17181247 GCA_026776945.1 Isichthys henryi
GGAGTAAGACAACATGCATGAAGAGGATGATGTGGACAAAATACTCATTTGCCTAATAATTCTGCACTCCCTGTATTCTATAAACACTAATTAACTGGACCACTGAAAAGATCGCAGTCAAGTTTTAGTTCATATAGTATCACTTATTTAAAAATAATTTCTCGAAGGCATTCAGCTGTAGCTGCACGGTATTCCTAGCGCGTAAATGAGAGACTCACATATAGACCTAACATAAAAGAGAAACTAAACTAATAATAAAAACTTAAAACCAAACTGTTCAACTTACACACAAAAACCATACATATGAATAATAAAATTTCAAGAGAATAATGTTGCAGAGACGACAGGACGATTAACTGCAGTTGGACCAAAGTCACTGTGCCCTACAGCACATATTACATAATCGCCATCTGCAATTGAACTTTTTGTGTCATTGCTCTCCGCTAACCGAAATTCGACGTCAATCTGCCGCACTTCAATAAGATTTAGGTCGGTCGAGCCGGCAGTCAGTGCCTCGTAATTAAATTGACCTCAATCGCGACATCTGTGATCCAGTTCCAGATCTCGAAGGGTACTTTATATGAATCAGATCAGCTGACGTGCTTGGAACATCACCGATTCCCAGTACTTTCACAGCCGGCTCGCAGCCACGCTGACATTCGAGCAGCAGTCCGCTATTCAATATTTATAGCGCTGACGTGGAGAAGCCCGGTCCCGGTGGGATAAGCAGATCCTGCACGTCGCACCACATTGGGGCTCGCGAGACGCAAACACATTGATTGTGAAGCGTGGGTCAACAACGTCTGTCCCGCGCAGCTGAGGGCACCGGCCCCAGCCTGTTTGCCATGTTATAAACTCCCACAACGTGCTTCCAACTGCTCCGAAATGGGAGTTCATTTCTATTACACTCTTTTATCTCATTATACAGTTCTGCACCAAAGGAGGATATGGAAGTACTGACGAGCCTATAGTTCCCAACTTGCATTTTCAAAACATTTAATGCTAATTCATTCTGATATTTATCACCTTTACTTTCCTGTTATTCTGGTCCTCTGACTTGTTGGAAACACACTTCACTTTTCATTTATTTGGCCCTGATGCATCGCTTAAGTTTTAATTATTTAAAACTGAGTAACCACCGCTGAAGATAGCTGGAATAAATCTCTTTAGTTTTTCAAAAGCAATTAATTAATATCGCGATTTAATCCCTTGGGTTTTGCAGAGAATAAAGACTGTGACCAATGAACAGCCGCCAAAGACCTCAACTAACCGAACTGCAACGTGTTCAATTTAAATGACACGCCCGAATCCTTAGGAATGTGCAAAGTTGTGAGCCAGAGTAGCAGCGCTGCCCAGAATCATTACGAACCACAAAATGCAAAATGTTTTCCTCAGGGTTGTTGACTCCGGCCAGTAGCATCCCAGAGGAAGGCAGAACCGTCAAGGAAATGTGTTACTCATGAACACGGGGAATGTTTTCTGAGAGTGAAGCAAAGGGTAACAAGAGAAAACGGACCTATCAGCAAAACAATTCAAAATTGTTTGAAGCCCCCTTTTCTCAGTGTCAGCGTAGTTACTGTGTTTTTCCTTTGTAGGGCAAAATAGCTTAAGTTCCTTGTTATAAATGGAGATAAAAACACTCAACTAGCAAAATGACCACAGCAGGGATGGGATGTGCTGTTTATATCGAGGCATCGTTTAAACAATACATAGGCCTACATTATGAACTTTAACGCACGGATGTGATTCTGGCTAAGTGACAGCAGTATGACTAAACTGATGAATAACCCTGTTTGTTCACCTCCTCGTCCCAAAATACATTCCAGTCTGTATCAAAGCATTCTGAAAGGTGTACAGATGCCACTTACTTATGCTGCTAAATCTTTTAAAATCTATTAGTAAGAGGGACCCAACTAGTACAGTAATGGAAAGGAATCAGAGTGGACCTTCTAAATGATCCTATTTTCCAGGACGTCTCACCTAAATGAGAAACACAGAGGCAGACTCAAGGGGATTTTTTTTTTTTTTGAATTACTGATATAATATGCACAGTATGATGCATTGCTGTGCAAGTTGCAATCTGAATGACAGGACAAAATAATGTTTTCACCTTCATGGTGACTGTTCACTCCTAATTCCTCTGGAAAACTATGCAATGACTTGCTTTTCAACGTTAACCTGTAAAAAGAGGTGTTGCCGTAACACTAACAAATGCAGGCCTTAATTATAAATGCAATAGGAACTTTCCCAAATATCCTGATAATATCGTGCAATTCAGCCTAAGTCAACAGGCAATATTGACACTCTGGGTTTGATGTCTTTTGCAGGTGATCTTACGACAGCATGATATTTACTCTGTGGTAAACAGCAGATCTAACAAATGCAACAGCAACTACAAATAATTGTGACATACAATTGTCAGATCGATCTAACCAGAAATTATTTTGTTACTGAATTCCCCTGTAAAGAACGTTCTAAGCACCATAGTTTGTTTAGTGCCAACCCCGGGGCTCAAGAAAAATTCCAAACAACATTTTCTAGAAAAGAAATCCCCAGCACACGCATCTTCAGGCGACTTCTTCCCTACTTTCACTCAGCAAGCAGGCTCGTCCCTAACCGGCAGCGAAGGCGACAAGACCGCGCCCGCTGCCAGCGGATCCAGCGGGGTAACCTCTAATAACCCTGCCGAGCTGACCTCCAGTTACTTCTGCCTCGAGGGAACTCACTCAGCAAACTCGGGGACCACCCCTGAGCATGTGACCGAGCATGCGCGTGTGATCACCTGACAGCTGATCGCAGAGCTGACCAATAACATCGCGCCGCTCCGGAAATCCACCTATAGCGTGGAAAAGGGGGGTATGTTCGGGCTCCGCTTCGTATGCGCGACAATTACGGCACCAGCGCAACATGTCTGCGTAAACGCGTGAATTTGTAAAACACAGAATGTAGATGGGCAGTGCTTAGTTGTCAAAGGCATTGTGTAAAATATCTATGTCATTGTTTTGATATAATTTTTATCACTCGGCTTCAGTCTACATAACTACGTTCCACTTTAACTTAACTGGGTGTCACTGTCATATTTTTTTTTTGGAGTACAGTGTGATTCATGTAGCCTACGACTCCGATCGTATTACAGAGTTTACAGTGCAGGTTGCAGTGGGTGGGATGTCTGTATTTACTTCATTTCAAATACGAAAGTATCACATGTTTATGGAAATTGCGTAAAACATGCAAAAGACACGTCTCCAGACGCCTGCTGAGGCTGCAGACTTAAGACCAGGTTACAGTAGGTTAATTACTGGAGAACTTGAGCAATTATTATCATGTATAGACCTCGCTGATACGCGAGTCTAGAAGCTGTCAGCGAACTTCCTTCAATATTCAAGACGCGTTCCCGTAGCAACAGTATATAATAGCAAACTTTACATACAGAACTGTGGGAATCATGAACCTGCATGTGGAGATGAGAGAAAACTCACCCGTTCTCCAGAAGCGTCATGCACACGACCTCTCTCACGCCTGGGTTGTTTGCTTTCTCGATGGTGCAGCTCTGCAAACTCCAGGTGGCCACTCGCACCGCGGCTTTGCTGTCGCGCATTCCCAGGAACACCTCCACTTTGGGTCGTGTCGAGATGATTTCTGCCGGGCCTCCAGGTGGAAGGTCCAGATCATCACTCCGAAGGCTCAGAGACGTGGGGCTCGCGTGTGATCTGTTGGTATAAGTCAGCCCGCCGTTTGTGTTGGTGGAAGGCGCCCTGGAGCGCTCCACAAAAACCTGGGACCTTATTTTGTCCAGTAGAGAAAAATTGATGTGACTGACTTTCACCAGATCGTCTATAGTTTTGAATGGTCCGTGCTGCGTTCGGTAGTCAGCAATGTTTTTGGCGATTTTCTCTGTTATGCCGCGGATGCTGACAAGCTGTGCCTGCGTAGCAGTGTTAATGTTCATGCCGGTGTATGCCAAGCGTTCGTGGTTCTGGCGTACGGAAGAAGGAGAATATTGCACGGAACCAGTTCTGTTGCTGACGCATATTTCCAGTTTAATGACCTCCAGTTTGGCAGCACCTATCCCGCTCACCAGTGCTAGGTCCTCTACTTTCTTGAAACCTTTGATGCATTCGCGGTACTCAACAATGTTCTGCGCCACAGTGCGGTTCACCCCCGGCAGGGTCATCAGCTCCTCTTCGGTGGCCGTGTTAATGTTGAGTCGCTCCTGATTGACCATTATATGACTGAAGTTGCAGGCCGCGCTATACTTTCGTTTGCTATGACAGAAATCATCCGGATCTTTCGGAATCGGCCGGTGACAGCCCAGATTCCCCCCCATTATCTAATCACCTGCCAGCAAAACCTCCTCAGACCATCGGCAGAAGTGCACGAAAACACAGAGTAATAAGTGACAGCACCGGTCGCACCTCCGATACGCAGCGCAACCTACATGACTGACGCGCACATCAGTGACAACCTTTAATAATGGTGATTAAAAATTAGTTATACAACGATGCTCGATTTTATATAACACGATCATAATAAACCCGACTAGTTAAATAATAAACCACTTCTGCATCTTCTCACACGCGCGCCGTAGCCTGATACCTGCGCAATCACGTCGTTGAATTTCTCGTATTTATCCGTATTTGCATTATCCTACGCTTCCCCGTATATCAGTCCGGTGTCTGGCGACATTCAGGCTCGCTGGCGCACACATCGGTCGGACGGGGCTCAAGCTCCGGCCCCCCAACCCTCCCCGACAGACGTAATGAATTGGCGCAGGCGAGGCGGTGGGCGGGGCTCCGGCGCTGGCTGACAGTCCGCGAAACAATCAGTTACTGCGTCTCCCGCATGTTAGCGGGCACCAACGCTGCCGTGTCCTTGACATTGCCACCTATTCTATAACAAAATCGGAACATGTACATTTAGTGCATAATAATAATAATTCTAATAATAATCGATCCTTTAAACACGATCAAGGCTTATAAATATCAGAGATACAAGCGACTGTTGTTAATATATCGACCTTATATGAAGTTGCTCAAAATAATACAAGACACTTTGAGTAAAGGTTTGCACATCTGTTATTTCGTCACCTTATGTTTCATGATAATTAGAACATTATTTAAGTTGAAGGAAAAAACAAGTAGAATACTTAAATATGATACTTTCTGTAACATCATGTTTATCTGCCGTCCTCAGTTTAATAATACGATTTTCAGGGATTTTTTATTTCTTGGAGTCTGTACTTAAAGCAAATTTTGAGAAAACAACCAGACTCATTACATTTACTTTTTATTTGTCGTATTTTAATTTTCAGTTTACCGTTTCTCTCAACAACCAGTCCTTTGTACATATTTGCCCTCATTCTTTCACAGGTCAAAGACGTCAGTATAAATGCGGCCTCTGAGAATGTGTGCTGGAGAGAAGCCTTACAGTAAGTTTGTCACTGTGAACTTCTAACATGAAAATGACACATGATATACTTATGTACACCTAGTTATAGAGAATATTTGCCAGTACACATGTTTGGCTGCAGGATTGTAAATTACCCCAATGTTAAGCAACAGAGATCTTGCCTGATCATTGTACCGTGATGTGGAAATTAAAAGCCAAGAAACATGGTTTTTGAAACTAGTACCAAATGATACAACAGTATCCTTAGCAATATTTAGTGAAGTTGTCATTGTATTTTCTGTCAGTTATGTATATCTGCATAGGCCGGTAAAACTAATGATCTTAAAATATATGACAAAGCATAATTTAATTAATAATCTAATAATCGAGTAGTTATAGCTACTGTCTCAGCACTTGTAATTTAAAAAGCATTAAGATGCAAATAATTAAAAAATAATTTCTCTTTAAAGTATTGCTTGTATGCAAATGTTGTGCATTTTGTCTCAGCAAATTAATTAAAGATATATGTGAAGGACACTCAGCATAGTTTATTACTATATGAAGAGGAAATATTTAGTCAGCTGCCATTTTTTAAAGACGGGTTTGTGAAGAATGACCTCCCCCCCCCGGTTCAGACTGGGAAACACTGCTGTACCGGATGAGTGGCATGGAAAACAGATAATCTGCGCTGAATATAATCGGCTAATTGGTGCAAATTGTTATTTGTCATCCTTGATGAAATCTTATTACCGGAAAGTAATTTTTCACATCTTCCTGTCATACTTCAACAAACTGCTTCCAGCCATTTCGTTAATAGCGTGGTTCTTTTTACAAATGACTCTGTAACGGATAAGTAGCAGAAATACAATAGATGGATGAGATCTTTAGTCTTTGTCTTACCATTAGGCACAAAACAGAAATATGTTAATAAATGATTCAATATCAGTGAGAAAACCGCACGTTGGAAAATATTGAAGCTTGGAAAAAAAAAGTCAATACCCAACAAAAACGCTAAATGGTGAGAAAGAGTGAAAACCCTCTTCTGATTCTGATTGGAAGAACAGCTGCTAACCCTGATGAGCAGGGTTTCAGTTGACCAATCCGCAGAGAGACCAGTTTAACAAGATCACCAGCTTCCCAGTGAAGTGCAGTGATGTCATATCAGCTCAGACAGCCTGTCCACTCTCCCAAGCCAGGGGTTTCAGTTAAGTCCAAAGTCCTTCAGTAGTGGCTGATGTACATCATAAGGAAGGCAATGTTAGGGGTATGTGTCAATTTACAGTGCATTGTCTACAGTTAGTTTCTTAAAATAAAAGTAGTTATGACCATAAAAATCTTTTTGAAGGGAAACATATTTTACTTAAAATAGTTTTTTTTTTTAAATAGAAATGTCCTTTCTTCAGTCATATTCGTGAAAGGAGTTGATAAGGCAACTAGATTTAATGACATTTCAAATGGACCAATTAATTGAGGTTAATACAAAATTAGCACACATGCCCCCCCTAGGAAATGTGTTCTGAGAGGTTACACTTTCCTGCGTTTCAGCAATACAACAGTGAATCTGTTAACCAGCCAGCTTTTAGTTGTACGAAAAAACACAAACTGTAGAATTTATTAATATATAAGTCATTAGATTTGTATGTGTCAGGTATGAATATTCCTGGTTGTTGCATTCTTTCTTAAAGTAAAGTAAATAGTCAGTTTAAGTGCTGCAACCACATTTATGTTTCTACTGCCCTCTGCTGACAAAACATTGGAACAGCAATATAACAAAAATCCATCTACTGTACAAAGGGCACCAATTAAAATTCTAAAAAAGACAGACAGATTATATCATCACAAGTTTATTATGTGACATTTTAATACAAATGAAAAATACATACTGTATGTGTCACAGATGAACAAAGCTATGGAAAATTTATGGATTCAAACTTGTTTGGAAATCCAATTCTGATACAGTCATGAATACTGTTACAGAGATTTTTTTTTATTACTAATATAGAGGTATCTAGTGAAATTAGTTCATTCTGTCAATAAACCAATCCATCCTTCCAAAAGCTAAACATTTTACTTTAGCAGGGCCAATATATAAAAGAAATTAAAAAAAAAATCCCATGGAAAAAAAACGTTATATGTGGTGGTCCAAGGATAAGCAATTTAAATTATGAGAACTAAGCAAATACATTTTGGAAAATAAAGCAGTCATTTTTTTTCTTTAAAAGTTGCCATTTTAAGTTTCTCTTCATCTTGTCTATCAAAAGCCTGAGTGAGAGAGAGTTGACACCTATAAAGGAATTTTCATTAGGTGACTGACTAGCAGGAGGTTCCACAAGTTGCAGTACGGAGAACAGAATACGCAGGAAAGAACAGTAATGGTAGGGTGCTGGGAAACATCAGACAGTTTAATGGAAGAACAAAGGTTCCATTTGTGCAACCACACTGGCCACTAAAAACGATTGCATGTCATCTGGATATTTTTCATTGCATAAACTTGCCTTTCAAAGAAACACACATGTGATAACAGTAAAAGCGATCACATTCAGGACCTCCTGAGGATAAACCCCTGTCCATCAACACCACCATTCTGACCATCCCAGCACGCTTGGTGCGATGCTGGTTAAACGAAACACTGACTTCCAGGCTGGCATATTGGCATAGAGTAAAACTGAGGTCCCAAAAACTTTAAAAGATTTTTCCCTTCTTTTTGTTCTTTTCCAAGGTCCTGGAAGAGAAATAAACAGAAATTACAGAATTAGTTAAATTGAGCTTATAAATAGCGATAACTAAATGAAGCTTCTTGAACCAATCGCTGTATTTTCTGACCCCACCAGATGGTGCTCTCTGTTCATAAAAGGACACAAACCATGCCTCAAAGCAAGCCAAGAGCACCACCTTGTGGGGTCAAAAAATACAGCAAATGGTTCATGAAGCTTCATTTGGCTATTACTGCTTATCAACGTTGAGGATTTTAAGTCATGAAACTGAAATTAAGAGGGGAAAAAAGCAAAATGCTTCTAACAGAGTGTGGGCTTTGGGTGACCGGACAGCCACACACTGGGTTATCATGCCCCCTGCAGGGCTCACCTGGTGGCATCCAGTTTCTGCTGCTCCAGCTGCCGCTGTGTCTCCCAGTTGGTCTTATCCTCTTCCAGTTGGCGGCGCTTCTCCTCCAGCTCCTTGTGCTGAGCCTCCAGATTCTTTTTCATCTGCTCATGGCGTCGCTGCAGCTGCACAAATTCCAGACGAGGGGACATCAGTAGCAGTGGGACAGAACCCTCACTGCCACACAGCAAGGTCCGGACTGACAGTTCTATTCTGGACAGCCCTCAGTTCACCCTGTTCGATCTATCGAATATCCTACCTCTGCCTCAGAGTCCTTCAACTTCTGTATCTTCTCCTTGACTTTCATCTCAAAGACCTGCTCCATTTCCATCTCCATCTTCTTCATCTTGGTCACATGCTCCCTGCGTTCTTCTTCCATCTGGGCCAGTGGGCTTCTATAGATGGATTCCATAAGCGTGTGTGGATCACACACACAGACACCACAGAGGGTCAGACACATCCTATAGCCCATAATATTGTAGCCTCATCCCAGACATCATGCTTAGTAATGTCAGTTCTCTATATGCCCCCTGGCAGAAAGATCTACTCCATCACCAGACAGTAACACAATGAAATTACCAGCAGGGGATTACATTACACGAACACTGAAGCACAGCTATATGCCTATGATTAAGAGGTAATCCAGATTCAACCATTATCCTCGCCCATAAAGTGAAAGGACCAGGAACCCACAGAACATAAGCCTGGCAAATCCCTCTATGTTAATAGCTCAGGATGCTAAAGCGTGTTAGTGACCTCAAAGAACAGGCAGCAAAAGCAGAACTCGCACTAGACGTACAAATTAACAGAAACAATGACACTGCGGCCATCAACCCAGGATGTCTAGTCTTTCCTTTCACAGCTACGTTTATATGCAGAAGGCCCCCCTCCAAGCACGGCGTACAGACAAGGCAGAGTGACAGGGAATCCCGGCACCGCCTCGTAGGAGGGCACAGTAAAGCTCTGAAGGCTTATGGAATGATGGGAATGACCACTTACATGCCGTCAACTGTGTCAAGTCTAAAAAAACAGAAAAACAAACTTAACATGCCGGAACCAGTTCATGCACTGAAAAGAGAAAACATTACTGTACGGAGATTCTAGGTGTAACTGCAGGCTGTGTAAGCTGTAGCCACATGAGCACTGGTGAGGTGTGGGGGTTAGAAGCCTATACTGGGCGTGTGGCATAAAGAGGATGGCTCTGGTTTAGAGGATTTCGCTCGTGTTAGCGGCTGTGGTGTACCCCCGGCCAGCGGGAGGTCAGGCCTGTCGTGCCTTCTGAGCCAACGCTGCAATTTCCTGATGCCACATAGGCTAGGTTTCTCTCTTGTGCACCCTCGGGCTTGTGCTAGAGAAGCTGGTGGGTGACTGCTCCGTCTCAGTTCGCCTGACGCGGGGCAGCCCACTGCGGCTCTCCCAGAGAGCGGAAACTCACTTGGTGAGCTGGCTCTTGTTCTTGTCGTTCTCGACGCCATTGTAAGTGACGGCCGCCAGCTTCCTGCTCCTGTAGTTCTCATAATGAACGTTGTTGGTCACGTCCTTCAGGTCCTGCATGTGGGTCCTTACAAAGACGCAACCAAGTCCCGTCAGAACCCACATATACGCTACTCTCTCACAAAACTATTCCAATCTAATAACATGTTTTACAGCAGTAGAGGTGTTTTAGGACAGACCTCCATGTGTCAGCCTTCGCATATATCCAGCTTTCCAGACCCAAAACCTAAGAATTCTAACCTTAACTGTATCAGCTTGACCATGACCAGCCTACTACGGGTATTTATACCTGATCAGCATGTTTCGTAGGATAGTAAAGTCACAATGCTCCCCGTTCTCCACTGCAGAGAAACAGGAAACACATCATTAGACGTGCACTTCAGAATACATGACTTATCAGTATAAACAAGTACCCCATGCTGGTACAATTGTTAAAAGTAAAGCTATAGCAATAACTGTAGGCATAAATCCAGCTCAGTATTTATAGATAACAGTCTGATAAGAGCTTCCAGACACAAGGACTAAGTGTTTATTTCCTCTAGTACTTTTATAACTGTGCGCATCCCACTTTGCTTTGACATAAATAAGGGAATCCTTGACCCCCCTCGGATGCTCATCCTACATCATGTCAGAGTCGAGAGAGGAACGTTAAGTGGGCCTTCCATTAAGCAGCCAGCTACATGCTGGAAAGGGTTAGCATAACAAAAACCATGGGTGCCAATTCAATTATTTACTCCCATTTCAAGAATAATGTCAGCTTGAAGCTGCTCAGGTCAAATTCTTCCAACGATATCTTGTATAGTTAATTAGGTTTTGAAGTAGCTCCCTACAGTTTCAAAGTTATTGCCAGTTCCTTGTAAAGTGCTACAGGCCAAAGACCCTGGGAAAGGCCCTATATAAAAATAAGCTATAATATAATGTCAAACACAAAGCCCTTAAAGATTTGGCAACAACCTTCACTGCTACTTTACACGAGTGAGTTACTCCTACGGAGGTCAGCTCTTATGGCTTCTACTGGCAGTGAGAGCCAACAAGACTCACGTACCTTCAGCCACGCCCCAGGGATACTGCCTCCCCCAAACCCGCTTGCCGCTGACCTCTACGGTAGTGTTGCTACCGACTACAGCCAAAGGCAAGCGGTCCTGAAAGGACAGACAGACTTTCACAAATAGCACAGCATTCGCAGGTACTTGCTGCGTTGTGGGCTGCCCCCGCCTCCCAGCCTGGGTAGATGCACACATTAACACTCTACTGCTTAGTGCACCTGAGTCTTGGATGAGCAAGCTCTCCAGGTGGAGAGACATTTAACTCCCGATATGCTCCAGAAAATCCAGACGCACCAATAAAGCGGATCACCCGAGAAAATACGAGGGACTGAAAAACAACAAATCCTGCTCAGATAACAGTCATGGGAGACGAGAAAAGAGCAGGGGAGGAACCCACAGGCTTCTGTCACTTTAATAAGACAATTTCAATGTGACATTCAGGTGTATATCGCAGACTGTCCATGTAAATTAATATGCCAGTTCATACTTACACCCATCAGATGGCAGCTAGTTCACTGTGTCCACACTGCACTCCAGTGAAACACTGAAAATGAATGGGTAACCAAAGGGACGGCTGGCGAGAGGAGCAGCTAGACCCGTGTACCTGGGAAGCAGACAAAGCTGCCTGTCCCTCCTCGGAGGGAACCCAGTCACCACCTTGTGTACCTTGCATAATATGTTTGTACCTTGATCTTTTTCACCAGCTTGCTCTCCTCCTCGTCATCCACCTCTGGGAACTCGTAGATTTTGATCTTGTGCTCTTGGATTTCTCGCATAATCTTGGGGAAATAAAGAAAAGTCAGAACGCAGCCAGCGGCAGTGTCCATGAGGAACTGCGGTCCCTGCTCCCCTCCTGTCACTCTGATAACGCTGCCGACTGTCCCCCCTCAGCCACATGCTGTCACATCTCTACATTCATCCTCCTCTGCATCTTCATCGCCAATAAAACGAAATGACTGATTTCATGCTGGACTCATTCCTAATACAGTCACTGGCTTAATGTAATTTTCCTGCACATTCATATTCTCACTCACACACACACACACACACTCACACACACACACACACACACACACACACACACACCTGCTTCTTGAACTGCTGGCACTCCTCTGGAGTGAGTGTATCAGCCTTGGCAATGAGGGGAATGATGTTTACTTTCTCATGTAACCGTTTCATGAATTCGATATCCAATGGCTTCAGTCTGTTGGGAGAGGAAACAAAGTCTTAGTGTGCAAGGGTGGCTTAATCAAAACATGACAACCACAAAAGCTTTAGTTCTTCTTCAATATGTCAAACTTTTTAAACACGACTCTCTAACTCCAACATGGTACTGACGCATTCACTCCTCAATGGAAAGCTGTTAGCGTTCACACGCCTCATCTGCACAGCATAGATATTCCCCTGATGTCAGAGTATGCTTTGGTTAGCACATTAGCAGTACCAAACGCAGGGTGTGATGCGTCTCACGTTGAGTTGGTGCTGGCTGAGAGGTGGCTGTGGCGTCCTTGTATAGCGCACGTTTCCACATTCACACAACTAGGAATATAAACGAAGTAGCATTTATTTTGGTTTCATAAGCAACAGAATCGGTAGTTTCAGCCTGAGTGTCATGTAGCCGGCATTTAACTCCAAAGTCACTTCATTTATCCAGGTGGAGTACTATGCTCCAATATCCTTACTGGGGACTGACCCTCAAACCAGTGGCTTACAAGCCCATGTCTCCAGTGTGGATGCTGTATAAATCATACAGACTGAACACCACCTAAAAGAATTCTCTTGCCACACAAACACATTCGGCAATACACACAGCTGATGTTGACAGGGAGACTGAAAAATACTGATGCCTATCAAAATACTGAGGTGGGAATAACAATTATGCTCTTTACAAATTTTCTAAAGACTAGAAAATTACTCGGTTAGAGTATGTTTCAGAAAACCTACATTTTTCAATGTTAAAACAAATATGAACACTGGGTATTTGTAAGCAGAATATGCAGTGAAGCACGAGGCAGCACCACACAAAAATATAAAAAGAGTAATAAACGTTGTTTACAAGCTTGTTATTGTCTGCCCAAGCCCTTTAAATAATACACTTATGCGGAGTGAATGGTCACATACACTCAGGTCACATACACTCAGGTCACATACACTCAGGTCACATACACTCAGGTCACATACACTCAGTGAGGAGCCCTCCTATTCTCCACAGCATGATCATAACCAAACAGACACGCACTGCCAGCACTAACACCTCCAGAGAGGTGGCGGCGATGGCAGCGGGCAGGCAGTGACCGTACGCAGACCTGGCAACCCTACGGCGCCGCGTCAATGCTCAGCTGACGCCCCCTATGGGGGCTGCTGTCAAACAGCCCGGAGCAGGAAACGCAGTAAAGGAGGGAGGGAAGCGGGCGACAGTGAAGAGGCTAAAAACAGCCCCTCCGCTTCAACAGCCATACGCTCAGGTCTGCACTCACACTGACAAAACTGGCCGTTTGTCTGAAAGCACGAATTTAAACATTACAGCTCTTTGTGCAATTAACTGGGAGATAAATTTACAGCAGATTTCCGATATTCAAACAAAGAGATAACATACAAACTCGAAAACCACAAAGGTTTATCCTACAGACGAAAAGCAAAACTAAACATTTTCTACTTAACTTCTTTAACCCCGGGTTAATATGTACATTCTGACACCCAGGGATCACCTGCAGGAAAAGCCTACTGAGTGTCCAAGTCAAACCCGGGACCCTCTAACGGCAAGAGGAAGCAGACGTCTGCCAAGAGAAGTGTGTGGGGATTAACCGACTGAGGCAATCCTGGACTGCTTACATTTTGAGTTTTCATTCCTTTTGTCAGCTATAACTTCGGAATTTGGTGCAAAATGCCATCATTTAATTAAGTGAAATGAGGCCAAGCTAATTCAGACTAAATTATTTTCATAAATCGATAAAAACAAAAGAAAATGTGATTGTATTCTTTAACAGAGTTAATAGCGTTTATCCCATTCCATTAAAAGAAGTAATTTTTATTTCATTCTGCTGATAAAAAGCTGCTCGAAGCAATTTGGGGAAATGGCAGTGAACAATTAAGACTAACATCCCATTTCACACAACAGCTTTTGGAAGCAATCGATAGCATTAGGGCACATGGGGCACAGGATAAAAAGCCCCTGGGGGGAGCTGAAGGACACGTGATGTGTCGCTATGGTACTGGGTGCAGTACTCACCCATGTCCTGAGGGGGCGATGAAGTAGAGGCTGCAGTGCACTCTGCTGTCGGGCATCTGTCGCCGGTTGACGCGGGACTCTGCATTAAGGTAGTCCTCGAACTTGCTGTCGATGTGGTCGATGACCGGCTGCCAGCTGCAGATATAGTGAAACACTTAAGTGAACTTGCCACCTCAATATAATAAATATGAATACATAATCATCAATGCAAAAAAAAAATAAAAAAATCAAGTTCACTTTTTCAAGGAAGGGTCTGTCGAGAGCATGGAGTTTAAAACTTACCAGTTACTGTTGTCCACGGCATCACCAAATCCTGGGGTGTCAACTATCGTAAGCAGAAGTTGGACTCCTCCTTCCTTTACCAAAACTTTGGACTGTTCCACCTGAAAGGGCAGGGGTGCATTAAAAGGCAGCCTTTACAGATTCTTACTCCTTGCAGAATCTCTGTGCTCCTGCCACTTGCATATTCTGTCAATTGTGTCAATGACAGGGTTTCATTTGAATTTTAAGGCTGTGACATCACCGACCACAGGAGGAGAACAATACAATACAGATGACAGCCACAATAAAGCTAAATTTACCTTTTTCGGACAGCTCGATGAAAAAATACACCAAACAGAAATAAGACGATTACAAAAGAGGTAAGGACAGCCATTGCTTATTTGCTCATCAGTGTACTCATTCATTCCAACGTCACATTGCTAAGAACCAACTTAATCTGTTATGAAAGAACTATCACACCAACAATTAACCAAGAAATCAAGTTAGCTTTAAGCAACCATGAGTACATAGAACTGACCTGCAGTAAGTTAAGAAACTTTGCGAAAACAAAACGAATGTCAGGTAGGAAAGGAAGGACGCTTCTGGAAATGGCCAACAAAAGGTACTTTAATATAATCAGCCCCCAATAACCTATTTATACATGCTTTGCTCCCAGGGTCTTGTTTTCTGCTAAAGTTATACTGCTATGTAACTTTATAGTGAGCATCAATCTGGTAGATTCATTAACTTTAAAAATACTCAAAACTACAGATCCAACCACTGACAAGCAACCGAGAGCGAGCAAGAACTAAAGATCTCACTGCAGCAGTGCAGGAATTCAAATCTCATGTAAAGTGCTGGAATGAGAAAGGGCCTGCAGCATGTTGGCATTGCATTGTACCTTCACCCTCCCTGGAAGCTATCATGCCCTAACCTACAGACATATGGGTACTGCAATACTGCTACTGCATGAAAAGAAATACACATAATTTGCGAACATGTCATGGCACCAAAGGTTTCGATGTTAACAGAACAGCATATTCATAACTCCAAGGCCGTCTTCCTTTATCGACCTGTTTTTGTTTCCCTTCAGATGAGTCTCAAGGTAAAAACGATACAGGGGATACTCCTGAGTAACCAGGAGGCAGGTCCTAACTGAACATCTGGGGGAATTCAGCTCAAAAGTGCCTGCATGTGATTTATGCATGGGGTCTGCGCACCAGGAAAGGAATCCACCATAGGATCTGTTTCCTGACAAAACAGGCCGGAGCACGGGCAAATCAGGAAACAGCTTTCTGTCCTTTCAGGGAACTTTCAACTTCCTCCTATTATACATGTACTATAAGATGCCCCGTGGTTCTCTCTCAGACTGCAAGATCAAATGTCAATGAATAAAACAGACGGCGTTGCCAGTACCGGCCCATTGTGGATTTTTGTTATATTACTTTAAGGTTGGCAATTATCCAAATGAAATCTTCCATCACATACTAAAAACATCTGGTAACTCCAATACTTGTTAACCATACATAAAGACAAGTCTCACTTATCACTCATTAGTCAGCCATTGTGGATACTTTTTTTAATACCACACAAGGTGAAAACATTTTTATACTAATCAGCAGTGATGACCTAGGAACTGTACAGAGGTTAGAGACACAGGAATGGATTTCATGGTTTCAATGTCTCTCACCCATACAGCATGTGGTGACATGCATATCCAACTATGTAGCGAAACCAGAAAAACAGAAAGTACTTAACCAAAGATATGGAAGAATCTTGTATCCCAGAACACAGTGATACAAAGTGATACATATCACAAAAGGAGGGGGAATGTAAATACATAAGTGACACGTCAAAGGCCTGATGTCACTCAAGTGTAAGACAAGGTTAGTCTGCTTGGATGAACTGTCCTTGATCAGCAGAACAACAGGGCTCCTTCCAAGCCAATGCCAGCCTTTTGTGGCGCTAAAGGATCTGGCCTCCAGGGAGGCTCCACAGAAGATGATCAGCAGATGAAGGATGTCCCTGATGATACAGACCTTAGCTTAAGAGATGCTAAACCAAGAAAAATAGAATGTTGCCACTTCACAAGGGGACATTTTAAACTTTTAATGACTGTTGTCTATGGTGTGTGTTAAGTTCCATGTCCCACATAGTACTGGAAGATAAAAAATAATTTGAGGATTTTAAATTCTTGTATTCTAACTTCAAAAACAGGTACTGAAACAGAAAAATTTTAAGGTATAGACATAATAGGAAAATATTAAAATAGTCCAAAAAAATCTGTGTATGACACAGATTGATTGATATGTTTATTTTCTCACCATTATTTAGCAAAATCTTTTCTACCTTCCACATGTGCAATTCTTTCCAAATAAAAGCGCAAATTTAACACTATAGGGCATTTTTATTTTTTACACATCCACTCTCACTGCTTTACCTAAAGTGTTCGCACTGTGGGAAGGAAGAGGAGGACCCACAGTGCACTGCTTGCTGGCACAAAACCTGGCCTGAAATTTTAGCTGTGCTGCAAGTGAGTTCTTCTCAAACAGAAATGCGGTAAGCACTTCAAAGATGCGTGGTTGTTTCAATGTTTTCCAAAAAGATATTTCATGAAAGTTAAAATTAATACTCAAGGGACATGGAAGGTTCGTTTCCCAAAGTGAAGAAATCTGTATTATTTAAAACCTCAGTTCCTACATGAACTGAGCAGTTTTTGATCAAGTTTAACTAAAGGGTAGTGAGAAAGATAGTAGTGAATAAGCAGGTGTTATAACCAGAACACGGTAAACAGATCCTAGGACGGAGATTCGCTGTTGAACTCTTGAGAAGGATGCCAAGTCAAAACCGCATTATCAGTGCTTACCAGGGGCCTCACCAATATCTCCTGCAAAGTTATAAAAACAAACTAAACTTCACATGGCCATCACTTGAATGTCAGAGTACCATGACTAAATTGCACGTCACCAATGCATAAAAAGCCATTCAGACCTCAAGCTTTCAGATTTCTGTAACTCCCTGGAGACCATAAAATGCCTCTATAGCAACTAAGCAGCCAAGGAAGACCAGAAGTGGAGAGCGGGGGTGGGGGGGGGGGGGAGAATGCAAATCTAAGCTGCCTTCATATACGTGTAAACAAAAAAAAGCAACTTTTAAGGCTGCTGACTACAGATTTAGCACCATATCATGACAAATGAGAGGCGAAGGGCGGGAACTAACGTGGGGCTTTTTGGTGATGATTCAACAGAACAGAAAGGGACAAAGGACTCTTTACTGTGATAGTGGTTACATGCCTGGTTTTTTGCTATATCACATTACCGCTGTCCCACTCAACACTCTTAGCACCATGCATGCACCCTTCCAGTCATGTGAATGAGCGTCTCCTTTACGGACACAGCAAACAAAGACAGACCGGGAAATACTACCTGTACAGTTTGCTTGATTCTATGCGAGGGGCCAGGGTATTCGGAGGAATACAAATCCGTCAGGAAAAGCGAGTTGATAAGTGTCGACTTCCCCAGGCCAGATTCCCCTGAAAGGAAGTATAAAAATCAGTGAGACACCGATGACCTACTGATGTGATGCAAAAACACTCAATCTTTCCTACACATTAAAATACATAACACAAGCAGGCTATATGAAAGACTACACATTACATATAACATTTAAAAAATATGAGTTTACAAAAGCAAAATAACTGTTTGTGAACAAGAAGTCATAAGTTCACAAAGCCTGCACTGTCTAAATGTCACGACTGGTGATTATAGCACATGCCCCAGCCTAAACCGAACGCTGGATTGAAAGCATAGTTCAAGGGCTTCACAAGAGTATTACACTGAGCACAAATGCGGTTTGCTGATACTCCCAAAAGGCCCTCTGACAGCCTAGTTTGTAGTCTACAGGACAAAACTTCTATGGTAGATTGTGAGCAAAAATTGAGGGGAAAAAAATATATTTATGTATTTAGTTGAAGTACTGTTTTTATGCAATAGGAACAGCACAAAAATTATACTTTGCATCCAAAAATGTGCATAATAAAAGTGAGTTCTTGCAAAAAAAACACACACTGCATAGACTTATGTACATAAGGAGTTCTTATAGCAGAAAATGTAAAACAAGCACAGCAAGCAACTGGCCATGAGAGAGAGAGAGAGAGAGAGAGAGAGAGAAACGGCCTCTCACTTTTCATGCTGCCAGACTGTGGTTTAACATAAAGCAGATTAACTGTGATTGATTACTGTGCCCATCCTGAGCAGAGAAATTGGAAGAGTGTGGGTAAGCAAGACAGAGAACTCTGCGGCTGGCCTGACCATTAAACGAGGAAACATGTATGTATATGTTTAGAACTGCTTTAGCTCCACATCATACAAAAGGAGGACCTAGAAAACAAAAACATCTCGCTGTGCGGCAGAAGTCCAAGCTGGGCTGGACTCAGCGAATGTGAATGGAATTGTGCAGAGACCCAGAAGCTTAGACGCATCGGTTTAAATCAGGAGGCTGCAGAACACTGGCCAGCTCAGCTCAGACTCTCCACGAAGGAGAGAGGATTCGGGCGCATCGCCATTCATTAGCGCCTGGAGGAACCTGGAGCTCAGTGCCTCTCCATCTGCACTGCATTAATGTGCATATTTAGAAGTCTTGCTCATATGGCCAAAACGCAATATGGGAAAATGACACTGCCGCCTACCGAGACAACTGCTGACATGCGGGTCAGCCAGCCAATCGGGCAGGTGACGGAGCCAAGCGCCAGGCCATCCAAGTCACGTGCGCTTTGGAACAATTGCTCACGATCAACGACGGGTGAACGTGGTACATAAGCACAGTTTCACTCTTCCCTTCTTGTGTTATTACCAAGTGTGTTATTCCCATTAAGACATGACAAGTACTTTTAAGCAATACGTGCCGAGTTACTTCCAGAGGGCCCACTTAGGGAACATCAACTGAAAAGGTAAATATATCCCAAATATTGTTAAAAAAAAAAAAAATGCATTCAACAGCTTATTATCTTCATTTAAATAATGAGAGGCATAGAATTACAGGCCTTGCTAACATCCGAAGCAGCTGCCACCACGAGTCATAGCTTTACGATAAACGCTGAGGCTGACCAGGCAATCCCATCAACATCCAGGACATTTCCTTTAAAGGAAATTTTACGAGGCTGCATAAACTACCGGGCTTATTTGAAACTTCCTGCTCTGAGCAAGACTGATAGCGCTGTCTGGCCTCAGCAATTTCAACAGCGATTCACTCTGGAAGCAGCATCTCCAAGAGGATTAAATCTCGTGCTGATGAATTATACAGTATTCCAGCAATTGCTGAGACAAAGTACTGGAAATGATTCTTTACCCCTTATAGAAATTACCATAAAACACAGCCAAGCACAACCAAGCTGTCAAGCCAAACGACCATTTCATGCGGCTCTTCCTCTCGTCAGAGTGAAAGACGCGACCATGTTCAGTACGCGTGGGTGTAAATACACATTTCCTTCATGGTAAATGTTTGCTGTTTGACGTTTCTGTCTCATGCGTTTGATCTCCTTCAGCAGATACCTTTCTCAGGCAGGAACAAGCCCAAAACAAGACACCTATTACTTCTTATATACTATATTCTAACAAAACAGACTCAAGCTGCATGTCAAGCACAGTCATCTGTAATTTAACTTGAAACTATTGCTCTGTATGTATAAGATTCAGAGATCCATACATAGGTTTATATAGTCAGGCTTACTTTCAAAAGGTGTTCAGTTTTTCCTCTTGCAAATTACCACCTAATACCACACAACAAAACATTTCCCCTCAGTATACATCAGTATTTCAGGAGGAAAAAGAAGTAACTCATGTAGGCTACTGTAGGCAACACCGGAATCAGAGAGAGCCAACATGGGCTCATCGGTATGGAAGATAAGTGTGAGGGAAGTGAGGAGACAAACTCCTTTGAAGAGTTAAAAAGATCCCCCTTTGATTTGCGACACCACTGTTACTGCGCAATCAGCGGTGGAGGCCCCATCTGCAGCCAAGCATGCACGAGCTTTCATATATGCCGCGCATGCGCCAACAATTTATGTCGCCTTTTGTTTTTGTGGCATTAACCTACGCATGCATGTAATTCTTTTTTTTTACTTTTTTCTATTTACTTCCATTTACTTTTTTTTTTTTTAAACACTTAACCAGGGCTCCAATCACCGCTAATGCTGTGCACTACAACACATCCCCTCAATACAACATCTCCGTATCAGTCTAACAGAAAGAGGTCTGTATTTTTTACGGTATTAAAACTAATACCTTTGGGATTCCTAAATACCGAGGCATACTGTAATACTGCACAAGCCTATTGACCACCATCAATTAACGTTACAGGAAACACAGTACCCTGACAGGCATTTCTATGCATTGTTATGCATATATTAAGGTTGTATTAGGTCATATCATCAAGCTCATTCGTCTATTTTTATATATATTAAAAAATAGAGAGGAAGTATAAGACAAACTCCGTCATTTTATTACCTATACAAAGACATGCAACTCTACAGGCAAGCGGGCAATGCGAAGACCGAAAACAAATATCTCTGGTCCTAAACAAATTCATGGATTTTTTTTAAACCAAATGATTTTGGTACGCTAGGATATGTTATCAGGTCATCTACAGACAACTATTTTAAATGACTATGTGTATTAAGCATGGCTGCAATTTCATCCTATGATGCAACATCAAAACTCCAATGCAAAGTAAACTTTTGTCATGTGATATTCAAATGCAGATCATTTGCTTATATTTCATTTCTTTATGCATTTGCCTCAGAAAGGCCTTGATAAAAAGCACCGGCAAGAAAAGAAAACTGGGATTACTACACAGTAACAAAGGGAAAAAACACAGGCAAATGAAATCACTGCAACACGTTCAACTCCATCCACCCTTTCACTGAAGGGACTTCCCCTCTGAGCATGAGGGAGTCTGCAACTTTTGCAGTTTATCTGAAGATTTGAGAGATACATTCCTGGCATTCCCTCAGTCTATGGAAGGGTTTTTTGAGGCAGCTGAGTAGACAGACAGGAAGTGATGTCATACATTTAATGAGCAATTCCCTCCAAGTCCCCCCGCTCCCTGAGGCTATAAGAGGGCCTTGGGATGGTATATACCTCTTTGTAGCTGGCCGGCTTCCAGTTTAGACTGCCTCAAATGTAATTAAAGAAAATTCCCAATCATAAATCAAACAGCAGACACAAAAGCCAGGGGAGAAAAAAATACATAGAACGCCAAAAAAAAAGCACATAAGCTCTTAATATGACTTTTGAATGTCACATCATTCCACCTGACTTACTATGAGGTTCATGGCTTTCTGGTTCAAGTCATTTCATCTAAAGTATAACCCAATGCCAAAGACATGAACTATAGGACAGGAATGTAAAACCCACTGATGAATATAAGCCAAGAGCTTTCTTCTTACCTACGACCATGAGTGTGAATTCAAAGCCTCTCTTGACAGACTTTCTGTACACCTGGTTGGGAAGGTTTGCAAAGCCAACATATCCTTCCAGATTTTTCTGTTGCTGAGAAGAAATGAGAAAAAACAAAGAGGAATTAGGGATGCTGACATGTGGGGTTCTGTGGGTGACCCTGGCTGCCTTGCAGGGAGCACAGAACATTCTGAACCCCCCTAGGAGAGCATACAGCACATCATCATGATACTTACAGCTACAGGGGGCAACAGAGACGCAGCGACATCCAGGCCAGGGTGCAGTGTGAAAGGGCAGTGGAGCATCGTTTCATCAGTCACAGTTGTGTGAAATCCGGTGAGAACAGCATGGCAAGAAACAACAGAAAACAATGATTAAGAACAGCATTCCTATTAGCATACCTTAATCAAACAGCTGATGCTGAATCAATTCAACTACTTAAAGGTGGTTACATCCTTCCAATAACATACAGCAATAACAATGAAAATCTGTCATGTTTGTTAAAAAAGAGACTGACGCACAGATTCTAGTTTCTAAAGCACAAAAAAGCCCATTTCGAAAATCTGAGTTCATATCATGTACCAATTGTTTAATGTCTGGGAAATGTAACTTTAGTAGAAAAGCAATAAAATCAAAATAGCACAAAATAAAACATTTTTAAAGATATAAAGAGGGAAGTGTGTCTATAAGCATCATTGTGCAGCATGCATCTTCTAAGGAACTGGGACTGGAAAATGTCACCAAAAACAGGAGACCATTCAGTCCATTCAGTTGATTTATCAGCTGCCCTAGTCTTACTGACCACTCACTCAAATTAATGAAGTCTGTGCCTCCCCTACATGACCGGGAAGCTGATTTTCAAACAATTCCCTGAAAAGTTCACTTCGGCCCATATTTTCAAGTAAGGGTGCAAAAAGTCAACAGCATCGAACTTCTGTTCTCCTCAGGACGTTGTGCTTTTTTAATACTCCCGTATTCAGCCATCCTCTAGGTACAGCAGCTTCTGCTCTGCTTGCATATCAAACACACCCTTTTAAGCACTATTACTTACACCAGCAATCCCTCTATAAACTCATTCTAATGTTGTGATCACAGCTATACACAGAGCACGATGTAGTTTTTAAACTGATGTCCAGGTACCTAAAGTTATGAGTTACTTTTCGTTTCCACTCCAATAATAACGTGATGAATGCAGGGGAGTGGGTTCAAATTTATATGCCTAAATCACCCAGACAGGGTCTGTAATGCAAGATTATTCTTCCTGCCACCGTTCTGCTGTGTCCGTTTCGGCACTGGTATTTGCGTACTCCGCGGGTCAAAATCTACTCAAATTATCTAGATCAAAAATGGCCTTAACTAGGGCTGCGTGATATATCATTTCTTTCTATAACGATTAATTATACCAATAGAGCTATTGAACTAATTAGATTTTTTAAAATCCTAATATCGCAATATATATCGCAGAAAGAATAAATATTGCAATGTGATTTTTTTCCCCCAATATCGTGCAGCTCTAGCCTTAACATAGATGACTGCAGCATGATTCTGGTTAAAACGGACTAACCACAGTTTCTATCTTTCACAATGAAACATTGCTTTCTGTCTGACATACAGTTCCGTATCTGATGTTGCCTTAAAGTCCAGCGATCTTTGAGGCTCGGCATTCCACACAACACTTTACCAAAAGCATTTCATGGTACTACGCGCCTTAGTCCGTCAAGCAAGCTAATCAAGCTAGATCTACCATTTCTTAATACAGGCTGATGAGGAATTATAATTTCTTTTACTGTGTAAAAGATCTCCTACTAACAGTTGTAAATGTCTGTTATCACTGGTTAAAAGAATAAGCTTACAAATATATTATATAAATATTCCACAATAAAATGTAATGACTAATGCAATATGTTAAAAAAAAATAGGATTGCCATTTTGCTTGCAGCTAGGGCAACATCTATTCTGCAGTGTATTATGCTCTCCACGTACCACCATCACAACATTGTGCCTCATCAATACTGGGTAAGGGATTCTGTTATTTTCACTGCACGAGTCTTACTGTTTGACATTTTCTCTCTGCGATAGCTGTAGTTTTCTGAAGGTGGCAATTTGTCACACTCTTTATGTTTAATTAGATTACTACAGTGGTATGAACCAGATTTTGTCCATCCTCTAGATAGTTTAGTAGACTGCAGTTTACGCTCCGCTATGCTTTGGATCGTTACCTTCGAAGTATTTCCACAACACAGATATTTTGCCCCGTTTATTTTGCTAATGATATCACTGATAAGTCATTTCCTGGTATCACAGGCATTAGCACATTGTCATGAAAACAAGTACAAGGGCATGAGCGCAGTATTGGACTGGATACCGATAACGGTAATGGTGCATCCCTAATACCATTACCTATATATGGCAGAATGAAATAAAGAAAAAGGCAGAAGCTAATAAGGTCATGCAGCAACATGACTGCACTGCATGACATCGGCTGCTATGGTTTCACTTTTGTTTCTTTAAAGTGGTTATAAACGCATCGTGTATGACACGAAGCACAACACTGCTCTCAGGCAGCCTGCTTCAAATGACGGCCGATACAGACGCCCTGCGAACAAAGCCGTTCTGTGCGGTGCAGGACGTGTGTGATAAGGATCCTCTTTTCAGCTGGGATCGTCAAACCCCATGCACCGGCAAGCCAGGACTTCAGAAACACAGCCTTCAAGAACATTGGTGAAACAGCCATATTATCACACCCCATCCAAATATGTCCAATAAAACCATTTAAAAATTAGTGCAAGGTTTATTTCAAGTGGAATTGAAACACACACACAATTTAAGTATAACCCAATAGGTGTTAGTATGTGCTAATAATGTTTGTATAGCTCTAACTTATGTTTCTTTATCAAGGTCAAATGCATCGTGTGTGCAATACTCTCAAAAGTTAAGTTACTCTCACAGACAGACATCCTCTCTAAAGACAACACCTACTGCAGGGTAAAAGTAGTAAGAGGTGAGGTCAACCGCATTCTTGACCATGAGGGAAAGCTCTTGTTTGTGCTCACATCTGGGTTACTGACATTCACTATGGACACTCCCTGGTGTGGGGAACTAAGTTAATGTTATTTTAAACAAGAACTTAGAATCTACCCTCGGCCTTAAATTTGATACTTATTACAGCACCACCTGAGACGCACATAAGAGTCAGTTAGATTACGCTGCGCTATAATGTCCATACATCATAAGTTTGAAAAAGCCATAAACTATCGACAAAGAAGCATTTGCAAGTCCCAACCCCAAAGTACCGAAATACCAAAAAAGTATCCCAGCTGCTATGGCAAATTGGGTACTGGAACCTTTATACTGGTACTCGACCGGAAGTCAATGGAAAAGGGAAAGCACCGAAAGTACCATAACTGCTGCAGTGGAAAAGTGCCCTAACTGGGGCACTTACATTTTTGCAGAAAGAAAAATCAAGAAAAAAAAAGAAAAAGGCAAAAAAAAAAAAAAAACTATATACACAGATAATCCCCTTAACAGCAGGTGTCAAAGCTTGCCGACTGTGGGGTGGGATGATCATCGTTCTTGGTCTCTGAGGAAAACGACAGATTGATGGGCTGGATTTAATTATGGTTTGAAAACATACTGTGGTTTGTCTAAAACTAGCTACAGCAGTGGCTCGCAATTTTTTAAAACGGCGTACGACCTCAGAAACCACGATGCTCTCCTAATATCACCTTTATGATGGACGTTTACATAAACCGATACCACTGCATACCATACGAGGTGTTTATTATTGAATTATAGCAGTGTGTTTTCTGTGTGTGTTTATGTAACTGTTGGAAACATAGGCTAGAATCCTGAACTGAAAGAAAATCAGAAATCCTTCTGTTACCTTGCTTTGTGTGCAGCTAAAGCCTAATATCCCGATGAAGGCGATGGTCACTGGTTAGCCTGAATGAGCTCCACCTCAGTGACATAAGCCTGCAGTTGCATGACAGGTGAACAGCTTCTCGGGAAGCTTGTCATTCAAACTCACCCATTTACCACATGCCCATCAAAAGAGACTTCATACAAAACTCATCAGCATCACATAGGACAAGAAACTGAACGAGCAGTAGGGACAATGGAACACTGGATTAGGTTTGTACAGGCAGGACATATTCCAGAAGACTGTTCAGCTTCGAATCAAAATGCTGAAAGGTAGTGGGAGAGACATAAGGGGAAAAGTGTACAAAACAAAAAAAATTAAGTAGAAAAATACACACTTTGTCCACTGGTGTAAGCTCTCAGGGCCCTGCACGTACCAGAACAGATGCTGGTCGGTCTCTGAAACGCAGCACCAACTGCTCTCCTCTGTCTGCGGTTTTCATCACTGACAGCTTCCTCTCAGTCTGAGGTCAGCCTATAACTGTCTTTCCAGCACCATTTCACTGCCATTTATACAAACTCACAGCTACAAACTCAATGGTGCCTCATGTGGCCTGCACACCCCTACATATCTGGAGCTCCTGATGATTTCAAGGGAATAATTCTCAAAACTAAGCCCAACAAACTGCATTTTTAAAAGAATTTCCTGCATTAGCATAAAAATCATACTGTTGATGCGTAGCGACTTCCTGCAAACAAGTAAGCTCCTTTTCCAGCATACAAAAATTAAAGTTAAATAAAGTATTAAACACCTAAGAAAATTATTACTAATATTGGTGGCTAAAAAGTGCATGTCATCCCAGACTAACAACACAACTGTTGCATGTCAAAAGAAACGCAGGTCAGATACTCTCAGGCATTTCTCTGCAAGGTAACTTTAATTTTCTAATAATTTTCTACGTAGCTACTCCCTAGCAGTCCGTCACACAAGTCTTGCATCAATGGATTAGTTCTTTGTTCAAACTGGTCTGTTTTGGCCTTTTTTGACCCTGAGCTGTCAAACGGTGAGACCTAAAACTCTCCAAAGTAAGCCTTCCGTAGGAGTTATAATTATTAAAAACATATGTAAACGGCGTATAGGAAAAGTGCACTGATTTAGACTGGAGAACGAGGGGCTCCGTGCGGTGGGCGGGACACAGTACCAGCGAAGCCGGGGCTTTCCGTAGCTTCCGTTGTCGTGACCATGCCCTCCATTCATCTCCTGTTTTGTCGCTTCATTTTAAACTCGGCATAAAGATTCAAGGGCTTCTCCCCCCATATGCGCAGTACACAGCGAAAATCTTACTCTGCATATCCTCCCGGCTACCGGTAAGCACAAGTTAAGCACAAATACCTATTGAGGTACTTCAGTAAGACACAGTGCAATATAAACCTATAATGAAAATATTGTGAGTGTTGTGCAATGACACATGACGCATACTTGCAACACGATTTGCGTCGCGGCATAAAGCAACATTATCTCTTAAAGTTTCACTATAACTGGATCACAAACACAATCGCGAAATGCCGCAGTAATCCACATAAGTTTGTCGCCTGACCGAGAGACTGAGCAGCGTACCTTACTGGTCCCACCAAGGACCTCATGCAAAGTTTCAGATCCCGAAATTCTCTTAGCTAGATAGTCACAAAACACATACCGCAATAAAACTTTGTGGTGTGTGGTGAAAAAATAGCAGAGTAGCATTCTTTTCTGTAATTCACTAGCTGCTGCCTATGTAAAATTAGAAATACAATTTTAAAAGAATACTTAAAAACCCATTTATCTTGGCAGCATCTATGCCCATACAGTACAGAATGCGCTAGGCAGTAAACAGACATTGGGAGTTTTCGTAGTCTGTAACCATCTGTACAAGTTAACCCTTTTAATCTAAGCACTCTAATAGTTAGCTAGGCAAGTGCTAATCAAAAGGTACAATATTAGGCAGATAGGTCGACCGTGATGGAATACCTACTGAAGCCAGTTAGCTGGCCACTAACTATCTTTCATACAATTTTGCTGGTTACTTTTGGACATAGCAACGATTTCACCCATTCCTAATAAATTAAGTTAGCATCCAAATTGGCACATTCTAAATTTGATGAGAACAAGTCGCATTCTGTAAAAGTAAAACAAAAAAAAGAGACGAGATAAAAAGATAGATATCATGAAAAAAAAAATCTCACAGGAAATGCCCCATTCGCGCTCACTTTCTGTAAAAAACGTATTCTGAAACACAGCAGTCGCTGGTGCTTTATATCCACCGTCGGCGTTGCCAGGATCAGACCAAAGCTTAAGCATTTAAAACGATATTATTTAAGCGATCGGACAATGCACTCACCCATGTTGTTGACGTCCGTAGCTTCCTCAGTAACCAGCCCAGCTACAATCCTCACGCACCCACGGCGGCTCCCTCGATTCTGACCAAAATACGTCACTTTCCTCACGTAGCGCAGAGGCAGCGCTGGCGGCGTTGAGCAAATGGGGGGCCGAGCAGCGCACTTACAGCTTGGTGAATAGCAATTCGGAGCCTGACATCTCGCGATAGTCTCTCGAGCCACACCACGAGATGTTTGAGTCCTCGGGAGAGGCGCGAGGAAATGAATTCGTTAGGTTCGGGGGGGGGATATACTTCGCGTCGCAATACAAGGAGACGCAGTGGGCAGGACGGAGAGGCGTGAAACAACGCCGGTATGGTCACTGAACGTATTCTGATGGTAGCAAGCAAATGTCAGCATGAAACAAAGCGAAATCGCAGACATTTCTGATATTTTAGGTATCAATAAAGAGAACAAGTCCGAGAAAAGAGGCTTGCGTTTGAAGCTGTAAATGTATATGTACCCGATTTAATGAAGGAATCTTGTTTTGGTGATTTTGCAGCGTAATATGTCATCATATGAAGTATTACCAACTACCCCACTGAAAAATGCCATTTTTTTTCCTTTTTCAACAGGAAGATGTATGATATTGCGGTCGTATCTCTTCTGCAGAACACTAAAGAGGCGTTTTTATTGATTGATTTACATGCGTACACATTAACTTAAACATATAAACACTGGACTCTTATTACACAATATGGCATAAAGTATAAAGATAGATAAAATAATCAGAATTAACCCATTTTGAAAATTAATAAATATGACGTCGATGGCTAAATTTCATTCATAT
Organism: Isichthys henryi; assembly: GCA_026776945.1. Lineage (NCBI taxonomy): Eukaryota > Metazoa > Chordata > Actinopteri > Osteoglossiformes > Mormyridae > Isichthys > Isichthys henryi. Next base: position 17,165,779 of record JAODJX010000136.1, read on the forward strand.
CATGTTAATGTATCTTTTTAACACCGTAAGTCCTTATACGTTATACCAGTAATGTAATATTCAATGGTAATAATATCGCAGTTATACCTTGTAGTCAGATTCAAACCACAAATGGGAAGTGCGAATCTTCCTGCCATCTACAGTTTGAGTGTATGAACGAGTCTTGTTATGGTTGCCCATAGTGGACAATAAAAAAAAAGCTGTCGACGTTTTACATTTTCTCTGAGTATGTATTACCTTCGTGTATCGAAAACCTCCACCAAAACGGTAACAGTACCTTACGAACTGTTGCTCCTCAAAAGTTGGGGAGTCATGGAAACTGAGGAGAGCAACAATCACCATGGTGATGAGGACACCCTTAACATCCTTCCTACCTATTGGCCGGTCTGGGTGTACGCCTGAAGACAGCCCTCTGTGATTCGGCGATGACGTGTCCACGTCCTTACTGCTTCAGTAAACTGCTGCTGCGTAGATTCAGGAAGTGTCGCTGGTTTCACATTTTACCTGGTGGTACATTTTCAGGGTGAGTTTTAAACAGGGTGGAAATATTTATTTTACATCCTCTGCCCATACAATTAAACACACAAAAACTCAATTCATGTTGATAATATTAAATTTGATTCTTAATTGAATGCATACCAAAATTAGCCACTGGATAGTGCTAGACACAAGATTCCAAAAGCCGTGTAGAGTTTTTGCATTCTGTATTATTTGAAGTTTTTCAGATAATTTTGATCTTGGATCTATAGGAATCATAGAATGTCAGTATTTACGCTTAGTACTTACCATTGCCTTTATTATTTTAGAAAAGTTGTCCATAAACTGGTAATTATGAATGTGATTTATATACCTGTCGAATATATATCACAACCCCGGGCATATACGTAGAGGTTTGCCCTTGATATACGTATGCGTAAGTATATGTACACGTACATTTATACAGCATCTTTATTAATAGGCGGGGTAAACGCATTTAATGAACAGCAAACGGCACACACATAGATATGGGGCAATGAGAATTCGTGAGTAAATAGCATTCTTGCAGTACATGCTTTGTTGTAATAACGTCGTATTACAATGCAAACGATTTGTATATATTCATCTCCAGGGATGACTCGTGAGACCAACAGACCTGACTTTTTAAAATGGCCAGCCAAGATAAAAAGGTGAAAGGGCCTGACAAATCACTAGCAAGGTCGAAAGGACCAGTTGAAAGGTAAAATATTTTATTTTTAATATCTGTATATATGTTTTGTTATGCAATTTATGTACAATTTATAGTAATTTAGTTGCCCCCTCCACCCACCAGGGAATTGTGCAGTCTCAAAACTCTCTTATCCCTCGTCAGTGTCCCTGTTTCCAGACCTCAGGTAAAGTTTGCTTTTATGCTTTTGTTATATTTCAAAACACATCATTACATTTAGGAGTGGTACAGGGTGTCGGGTCTGAATCCAAGCCAAGATCTGACATTCCGTATGGAAGTGGTAGGTTTTTGGCTTCTTACTTGGTCCAGCACCCCCATTCATTTTTATCCTTTTCTTAAATTTAGTAGAAATGAATTGGAGGCGATGCAGTCGCTTGCTGGAGTTTTGCGGCAGCTGACGCGGTTGAATGCATCATCCATCCTCTATTTTTTAGGCCATGCGACCCCCCCACTCTACCTTTGCGATCGACCGGTAGATCGCCATCGACGTATTGGGCACCCCTGCCCTAGTTGTTCCCATCATTTAAAGAGAAGCTCTTCAAATTAATTTTGTCGCTGAACATCTGTACATATCCTGTGATCGAGTGGTATCCCATCAAGGACGTAACGATATCCTATCTACGTTTTAACAGTACCATATCTTTTCTGCATTGCACCTTCTGCTCTGTAGATACTAGGATATGGTCCTGCTCAGTGCTCATATATACAACATGGCATATCTTGCTTTCCAGTCTGCATTTCATTAAAACTATTCTGCTGTAAATCTGCAATGGAATGCCTGAAATGGAAAAATGTAGCAACAGACGATTCTTTACTCAAAGATCCTGCACTCTTAGGTTGCAGCAGGGAGCCAGCCGAGATCCCAACATGTCCACCACCGGAACAACAAAAGCTCAAACCAGAGCAGCAAGCATACGGCTAAGGAGGCTTCAGAGCTGGAGAGCTTCAGGTATTTGGCACGGGAGTACAGAACTCCCATTCCCGTTTGCCGTCTCCACAACTGTTTTTAGTACCTACCCGCTAATTACTCACATCTCTTGCACAAGCGTGACATACAGAAATCAGAGAGACTTCAGCCACCACCCACTGCACAGGCTCTTCTTGAACATCTTCACCTGTTTGATCAAGAATAGACTTGTTTCCAGGTACTTATGTTGTTTGTGCAGCACATTTCTAAGCAACATTTTTCAGATGAGAAAAGCAAAATGGAAGAGTATTGATTAAATGGGAACAGGGAGCCACAGAGCGAGGGCAAGATATTGACATAGCTTTGGTAAACCCAAGATGAATGGTGGTTATTTCATTTTATTGTCCTGTGCTGCCAGTGAGTGGCTCCGGCAAGCCTCTCCTGACAACATCTTAGGAGTGCTGATCTGTCTGAGGCTGTTGATAAGAGACCCACACCACCAGGTAAAGTGTCTCCTCCCATCTTCTCAATCTCACTGATGACATCAATGCTTCAGTTTACAGACAATACCTAGCGTGCCTAATGGGCTGTGTCATGACGTCAATACCTATCAAAATGTCTGACCTGAAAAAGTAGCTAAGGGACATTTTCTGTTTTAAGAAAACCGCGATTCTGCCATATGAAAAGCAAATTCTGCATTCTATTGTGTGCGCGCGGTTACGGTCAAACACAAATCTGTCATTTTGTTGATTCTTAACATTTGATACCTTTTTATTTGCATTTCTGTTTCAGAAAGTTTTCCATGAACTCCGTGGAGTTGATGGCCTCGCAAGGGTAAATCTACACAAATTTGTTTTATTTTCTGTAAATTGTATGAATAAGTTTAAATAAATATTTAAATAAATACGAGTCTCTACACTGAGTCTTTCACTTCTCTCCAGTATATGGAATCAGTGTCCAGTGACTATCTGGAGGGAGGATATCAAATATTTGCTGTGGACAAACTGGTCAACATGACATGTGAGCAACATGTTATCTCTTCTGTCTTTTAATGAATTTATTTTAAAATATTGACTCTTGTTTTGCTTTTTTGCGCACAGATATATTCCAGAAGCTTTCTGCTGTCGAACACCAAAGAACCTGGGTTGTAAAGTGTCATGTTCACGAGGTCGTCTGTGTTCCCTGTGCTCACATTTTATTGTGTCTGGCCTTGTCACTTAAATCTGTTTGCTTCAGTCGCTTTATTGTCTTTGACAAAAATCTTCGGCCCCAGAGTACTGATAGCTATCAATCTCAGAGATGCAGTAGTAGGGCTAGGCGGGTAGCACTGGTATCTTTTGGAAGTAAATTCCAGGCAGAACGTGCAGTATTAACCAATCGGGATTGATCTTGGGTCATTTGACTGAAGAGATAAGAAACACAAATAAGTCTAACATAGGGACATAGGGACCATAAGACCTTGACTAACGGTGCACTGTGTCCATCACCCTTCAGCGTCAAACTCTGATCTCGACAGCCGGCGTGGGAGAAGCTCCAGAGAGCAGAACCACATGAAAAATGACAGATTGCCTCATACATTTGTTCAATGGCAGGACATTTGCCATTTTTGCTGTCACTGTAATGCCATCATTCATTTCACCAGTGGCATTTCTCCCTCACATTTGCCATTATGATGTCATTGTTAGCTCAATGCCCGAGACTCTCTTGCATCACTTTCGTTTTACTCAGTTTTTGAATCTTCTAGTAATTCTCGCGATTTTTTCAAAAGAATTGGCACTTTTCTACCACGTGACTGTAATGATAAAATTACTGTGTGGTGTATCTTACACCTGATGTATGGTCTTGAATTGTGGCACAGCTGATGAGTAGCCATGTGGTTTCGTGCCCCCAGTGTGTGTCTCTGAGTTTCTCCTCTATGTGACTAGACCCTGGTGAAGCTTCTGGCCTCACAGGACAGCAGTGCATTACTGGGAGCTCTGCTTGCCCTCACCAGCTTGGCAGACAGGTATCCATGCTCCCTCTTGGCCCAGAGCTTCATTAATGATGGTCACATGTCTTGACTGTTCTTATAATGATCAAGAAAATTTACAGTTAAGAGGCAGATATCAGGGCAGTGTGGTGGTACACTTGTTAGCACTATTACCTCATACCTCCGGGACCAAGGTTCGAGTCTCCAGGCATGGCTCCATATGTGTGGAACTTGCATGTTCTCCCCGTGTCATCGTGGGTTTTCCTCCACAGCCCAATAACATGCTGAAGTTAACTGGAGTGTAAGTGTGTGAGCATGCCCTACGATGGGTTGGCACCATATCCTGGGTTGTCCGTGTAGCTTCTGGGATATGCTCTGAACCCTCCGTAACCCTAAATTGGTTCAGAAAACGGAAGGATAGAGACAGATCTTAAGTCTTAATACACTGGCTCAAATGAGGATCATGCTTGTCGACATTAAGGATTTAAGGGTTTTATTTGTCACATGGAAGGTATGCAGTCAGTATTCTTTTTGAATGATCTCTGTTGAATGACCTCCTCTAGTCTGGAATATAAGGAGAAGATAGGAGAGCTGCCAATAGTCGGAAGTCTTCTCGTGATACTTCAAGAGTATGACCTGCTTTCGAAAAGGTAAATGTGCTTTATTTTTCGTCACGTGGTCAATGTGGCTGCACTGATGCTGCTTTGTGTTCCTGCATGCTTGCCGTCCCTCAGAGTGAGTGCGGAGCTGCTGAGGCTGCTGTGTCCCGTCCCACGGGTCCGGGAGCAGGTGCGGGCCTACGAGGGCGTCCCCGTGCTCCTCAGCCTGCTCCAGTCAGATCACCTCAGGCTGCTGGGGAGCGTGGTGTGGGTCCTGGTACAGCTCTGCGAGGATCCTGCTATTGCGGCGGAGATTCGTGCTTGGGGCGGGGTGCAGCAATTACTGCATATTCTGCGCAAGTGAGTCCGTCGCCCGCAGTCCTGCAGTGTGGCATCGGACAGGCCCTGCATAAAACAGCATGGGCCAGAATGATGTATCAGTGAAGGTTGTTGCTGGGCGTAGTTTCTGGGCTGAAAATGACATCCAGTCTTCTGAACCTCCACTTCCTGCTCCTCAAAGCAAGCGGGACTACATCTCGGACCGCTCCTCTGTGGAGACACTGTCCAGCGCCAATGCTGCTGGCCGGATCCAGAGGCAGCACGTCTCGGAGGAGTTCAGTCCAACGGAAACACTGGAGAATGTGATGTCTCTGCAAACGGGTGATTGTTTCTAACACACACACACAGATCTGTACACATATCTTTGTGGGGACCATCCATTCATTTCTATGGGCAAAACCTTAATCCCAACATGACGACCTTAACCCCTACCCAGCCCTAACCTTAACCATAAGTAACCAACTAAAAGACTTTTGGCATTTTTAGTTTTTTATAAAATTGGATTTCCCCTTATGGGGACTGAAAAAAATGTGGTCCCCAGAACGTCAAATTAAGACGTTACATCTGGTCCCCACAATGTAAAATATGCCTGTGCTGCACATACACACTGTGTGCATGTGTGAGTCAGGATGCTCACTCAGTCAGCGCACACAGTGATGGCAGTTTATTGAGAGTGACACAGGGAACATATTAACTCAAAAGCAAACGCAAAGGAGTCATTTTCTTGGGAATAAAGAAGAAAAAAACCAACCGCAAGCATATCAGTCAGAGTCAGAAGTCACATCGGGCAATGAGCTGCTGCAAAGCTGCCTTCAATGTACGTTACGAGCCCTTGTTAGTTGAACGGAAAAACACGCATAATTTGAAATCAGGAATTCAGACGCTGACCTTTAGTTCCCAAGATATAAAGCTGGAAAGAGACCCCTGGCTTCTACTGGTCTGCTTAGTCGCACGTGACGTTCGGGTGTTATGCTAGTTGCATGTAATGTTAACATATTCTGTGCTTCGTGAGGTACAACCAAGTTGTTGCAATTTACTTCATGCGTCCTTTCCCAGCATGCTGTGCTGCACTGACGGAGCTCATCCTGGATGACACCACGGCTCATCAGGTTGTACAGGTTGGACCTTTGTACATTGTCCTCACCAATAAAGCTCACCAGCACTATCCTTATAATACAAAGGCCTGGTTCTCTTAATGGCTTTTTTGACAGATTAAACTATACCTTTTTGCTCTTTAGTAAATTGTATGTCTTTTAAATCTCCTTTGATTTCAGTTTTGGATTTAAATAGCAATATTGTTATTATTTAAACTCATTAGTATATTTTAGGCAAATTGAAGTCTATGCATAATTTATGGTGTTATGTCATGTACTCACTTCAAGATTTTGCCTAAATCCAGCGCTGACATGCATGGTGTGCACGCCCTGACAGTGAAGTGGTAACCCCCTGCCCTTCGTCTTCCCAGGAGAATGGGGTGTATATCATAGGGAAGCTGATTCTGCCACAAAGCTCACAGCCTGGGCCAAAAGCAACATCCCTCCAGGTTTCCAGCATCTCCACTAACGCATTGCCCATATACATAATGAAACTCATCTGCATGAATTCTCCCAGTGAATGCAAATACGCACACACATTTGTTGCATTTATGGTTTTTCTAATTGTTTCTGCCATTTGTCTGTCTGAATATAATATTATTTCTGAGTAAAATTTACCGTCCTTTGTGAAATGTGTTTATTTTTGGCAGTGCTACGCCTTCAGGACGTTACGTTTCCTCTTCAGCGTGGAGCGAAATCGGCGCCTCTTTAAAAGGTGATTGTACGTTTCCTTCGTTAATGTTACCCACAAAGGCAGAGCGCGTTATTCACATTTTTTGAAACTTTAGACTGTTTTCTGCAGAGCTGTTCGAGATGTTTATAGACGTCGGGCATTATGTTCGCGACATCACCTCGTATGAGGCACTGCAAGCGAAGTTCTCTCTTCTTTCCGTAAGTGTTTTTCATTCACATATGGCATTACAGGCTAAAAGTACATATATATTATTGATATAATTGATATTTAACAAGTAAGTTGTACACATTGGCACTCCATTTGCAAAAAATAGAAAAGTTCTTAATCTGGGGCGATGGGTGGCTCTGTGGTGCAGAACTCTGTAATCGGAAGGTTGCTAGTTCGAATCCCATGATCATATCACCCTTAAGCAAAACTTTTAACCCTAATTACTCTGGGGACTGGCTGACTTGCTCTCTAAACCTTTCTTGTATGTTGCTTTGGACAAAAGTATCTGCTAACTAAATATAATATAATCTATCAGTTTATGGAAACTGTATAGAGAAGGAATAACAAGAAAGACTTGGTTAATCTTCTACTTTTTAAAAAAAATCTTTTTTGAGTGAAGAAACGTCCCAGGAAGTAAATTTGTCATGAGAAAGGAATCTGCGGCACATTCCTACCAGCAGGGCTGAAGCTCTTGGCTGAACCCCAATTGCTCTTGTGCAGTTGCTCACTTATTCTGTAGTTGGTCTTATTTACCACTAGAGGGCGCAAGCAATTTTGCAGTCAAGGCCTGGGCTAGTCACAGCCTTTCCTTAGGCATATTACATATGGTACTTCTGTAGGTGATCGTATCTGTAAGTGTATAAAATGGTGAAAAGCTCATATGTATGCAGGAAGAAGAATTAAAGATTCTGAGGGAAAGTATTGAGGCCGTGAACTTGCACAGGTCCCCCCTAAAAGTGATCAATGGCTATGCCGTCCTGGACCATCTGGGCAGTGGAGCCTTTGGCAGTGTGTACAAGGTGGGAACCTCATGCTATAATTAATTAGATTCATAATTTATTGCAGCATTTCTCATTTCTCAGCATTAAACATTAGAACGTAATGAGACGGAAACCCAAGCCGCAGAAAATCTCAGCAGGGTTAGTGGCTAAATTTTCAGATTTTCCGGGTTAGATATAAATGGATTCATCTTCCCTCCAGGCTGGTCGTTTGGTACAAGCAGTCAATTCAGTATTTATCCTCCCCTTTTTATTATATTACTCTACCTACACAGTGAAAATATCTTTCTTGTATGCATAACATAAACAGCAGTGATTTCCAGTGGATTCGCTTGTAAACTATTTCAGGTCAAAATGATTTTGATTTGGATGTAATTTGAAGGAGAAAAAAACACAACATCACCTAAGTTGAAACATTACTGATAAAAGAGACGAAACCTGTTTAATTGCATGTAATTTCGGTGACATTTGCTTTCTGAATCATTTATAAGATAGCATGTGAAAAGGGGTGTTTTGCCTTAGTTTTAGTGTGGTTGTTATAGTTACGGTGAGATTCACATTCTGCTTTCTTTGAATCTAAGCATAGTTGAACGACGGTATTTTGTCACGAGACAAAACAGCACTCAAGAGACTCGATTTCGGTCACAATTGATTTCTGTTAAAATGTACAGGTACAACCTTTTCCCTTTGTAGGGCAGTATGGTGTTTAATGTTATTCCATCCTTCCTGGCGCATGGCGAAAGGTCCGGAAGCAGAACGGGCAGAACCTCTTGGCTCTGAAGGAGGTGAACCTTCACAATCCCGCCTTTGGCAAAGATAAGAAAGACCGGGACGTGAGCGTGGAGAAGGTGGTGTGTGAGCTGAGCATCATTAAGGAGCAGGTAGCCTGAGTGTGCGATTAGCCATGCAGGCTCCTGTCGAGTTAGCAAGCTGCCTGTCCTACTGCATAATTCTCTTTAATCTGCAAAAACGCATATGGGCAACCACAACTGTGCAGTTTACAGCATAGAGTGGAAGTAATTTGGGTGCTGATGAAGATTCAGACAAGCTGTTGAGAAATGAGACCAACGTTGCTTATAAATGATAATTTGCATGTCTTTATCATGCTCTGCTACACCTGTATTTCATTCTCCTTTTATTTATCTTTTTCTGGGAGGGTTGCGGGGGGGGGGGGGGTGCCCCAGGTTCTATGCCAGTCCATCACAGGGCACACACACACCATAGGTAATTTAGAAATGCCAGCTAGCCTACATCTCTCTTGAATGGAGAATACCCACACCGCACCGGGAGATCTTGCAAACTGCACTCACATACAGCAGGGTTGGGATTTGAACCCCCCAACCCTGCATCTGCGCAGTGATGATGTGCTCATCAAGTCACCATGCCAAGCATTTAGTGTTTACTAATTATGTCATTCATTTTTTTATCTTTGCCACAGATAAGCCATCCAAATATTGTTAAATACTACAAGACATTCTTGGAAAGTAAGTACATGCATACATTTACAGATTACACAAAATTATATTCAAGTCATATTGATATCAGTGTGGCTAATCATGTTCCTTGATATTCTGAAATAATTAAAAAATCAAAATTGTTTAGCAGTTGATATACGATACATACTTGCATGTTTATATTTATCTATATGAGCCAGAATATATAAAGAAACAAAGCATCAGTGAATTAAGATGAAATTTAAGGTGGAATCCTTTCAGATGCTGGATGGATGGATGGATGGAGGGATGGAGGGATACATAGATACATACATACTTAATTATTCCCAAAGGAAATTGCAGCCGCGTGTTCCTGATTGGAATTGGTCATGCAGAGTGTTTTCCCTCGCTTGGTAGGTGACAGGCTCTACATCGTCATGGAGCTGATCGATGGCGTTCCCCTGGCTGAACATTTAAACTCTCTGAAAGAGAAGCAGCAGCGATTCACTGAGGATAGAATTTGGAACATATTCATTCAGGTCAGGAAACTGACTCTTAGGCCTGAGTAATTAGTGTTCACCAAACAAATCTTCAAATAAGGGGCTATTGATGGATACCGACTTCCTAATTTCTTACTGTTTCCACAATGAATCCTCTTAGATATGCCTGGCGCTTCGATATCTCCACATAGAGAAGAAGATCGTTCACAGAGACCTTTCCCCAAATAATATCATGCTAGGGGAGAGGGACAGGGTTACCATCAGTGAGTATAGTGCATCACACTGTGGAAGAGTGCTGCACTCACACAGACATTGTGAAAAAGATGCTATTTTGCAATATGTATTCTTCCATTTGTCCTACAAAAGGAGGAAGAATTCTGATAGGTGAATTTTTGTATAGATGCAAATACTGATTTGTGTGCGGCCATGTTTGTACTCGAATATTACTTGACGTTTAGCGGACTTTGGCCTGGCGAAGCAGAAGGAGGCCAGCAGCAAGTTAACATCGGTGGTGGGCACCATACTGTACTCTTGGTGAGTGCTTGTGAACACAATCACATCTAAAAAGGTACTTGTGGAAAAAACAGGGAGGTTCACGTTCTGCGAGGCTTAATTAGTGCCGGATCTTCTGATGTCACCTAGGAGATTGTGCCTGATCGGAAGGCTGCCACTTCAAATCCCAGCCTCTGCAGCGTGATGTCACCGTTAGGCCCTCGAGCAAGGCAATTAACCCCCAGTAGCCCCAGGAAGTGTCTGACTCTGCTTTCTCAATTGTACCTCACTTTGGACAAAAGCTTCCACTAAATACATGACATGTATTAGTCTATCCCTCTCCTAACCTTTTCAGGTTTGTTTATTGCGGCCTCAAATGCCTTCTTGGTATTATAGACTTAAAGGGTTAAAGCCCAATGGTAGAGCGACCGGTTGGATGGTACAGAGGTCACGTTCACCCTGTCCCCGACATATAGACCTAGTAACAGTGCTAAGAAGTCGCTTGCTCCCCCCCAGCCCAGAGATAGTGAAGAGTGAGCCCTACGGGGAGAAGGCTGATGTGTGGGCACTGGGCTGCATTTTGTACCAAATGGCCGTGCTGCGCCCTGCGTTCTACAGCAGCAACATGCTAACTCTCGCTACCAAGGTGAGACACACAGATACAGACAGAGAATGTGCACCGGCACTGTGTGCTTGCCTAATAAGCTAATGAGCATCTCAGCCACCTCATGTGTGCATTGTATGAATCTGTGGAATATTTCAGATGGAACAAAACTTAGGCTGCTTTTGTATCTATGATTTCCTTTTGTTCTTTGGTATTAGATTGTAGAAGCTGTCTATGAACCAGTGGAAGATGGTGTCTTCTCTACGAGAGTAACAGACATCATTAAATGGTAATTCTTAATGAAATACTTATAAATATGGATTTACTTTTGTATAGTCTAATTAGGTTACAGTCTGTTGACGGTGGATTAGCATCGCTAACAAACTGATAGATATGAATTTCTAACATCAATGCCCATGATTATCCAGATGGTTAAATTTCTGTTTCTGCCAATGGGATGCTGGGAAATGTCGTGACACAAAACATGGCGATAGACTTTTAAGAGTTTTAAGATGTGATTGGGATTTACAGATGCTCTGGTATATAAATGCTGCTGTTTGGGTGTGTTGTAGGTGCTTGACCCCAGATGCCGACTTGCGCCCTAACATCGTGGAGGTCAGTGCCAGGATCTCTGACCTCATGATGAAGTTCATTGACAATCTGTGCACTTCCCAGCATGCATTGGAGAGAAAGCTGGAGCGCGACAGGAAACGGGCACTAAAGTACTTTATTGAAGCCAGTAGAGGTGGGCTCGGTGCTTGTCATTTGTACGTCTCGCAGGTAAGATCCTCACAGTGCTGAAACTCTGCCAGATCTCGTGAATATATTATAAAATAATGATTCCTTTGATGCGTTTTTATGTAACTGGGCTCATTAAAGCTCTTACACTTTCCAGCTGTGAATAAAAAGTTACCTGATGCATAAAAACCATTTTCTTGCATTTTTATTGTCCAAAAGTTTCCCCCTCCCTCCCTCCCCAAAATTACAGAAGAATAAATAGATTTTTGTCAGTAGGCCAGATCTGAAATGCACACAATTAAAAGGCCTCTGAACATCCAACAGGGTATGGGTGCGGAACCCAGCCTTTGCACTGATGGGCTAGCAGATGTGAAGAGTGACCCCTGCGACACTGAATCTTTCATCCCCCCGACTCAACGCCCCGCTCAGAAGGAGGAAGGTTCAGGCTTTGTAGAGCACCCTCTAAGGGAAAGCCCGCAGGGCTCCAAGCAGGGTAAGCTGCATGGCCTACCCGCGTTCGTTCGGCAAAAAGTATTTACCCACACACCGCCTGTCGTGTTCTTACTGCTTTCAAACAAAGGAGCGCTGACATCTCCTCTGACTGCAGGGAGCAGAATAATTCTAACATTTCAGTTATGCCAGAGTCAGTCTGATATTTTTGGGGGTTTATTTTCTATTGTATCTTTGTCAGTTCTGTCAGTTTTGTGTAGGCAGTTATTGTTCCTGGAAAAACATGCATGTATGTTGGAAACTAACAGTTTTTGCTTTAGTTACAGTTTTGTGAAAGTTTGTTTGTATGTGTAGGTAGTATAAACATGGATTTTTGGGTAGGGCTGGTGTGGCGGCTCAGTGTCAAGCGCTGTTGCCTCATACCTTCATATCTTTTGGTTTCCTCTTGCAGGCCAAAGACACTGAATTGCCTGTAGTGTGACTATGTGTCTTTGTGCCCTGTGATGAGGTGGCATCCCATCTAGTGGAACAATGTTCCCCCTCCTGGTCCTCAGAGACCTCCAGATGGTCCATGTTTTTGCTCCTTCTCAGCTTCCCAAGGACCGGTGTGAGAAACACTGCATAGTAAAACTTTTTAATTGTGTTGAATAAAAAAAAAAAATAGTTTCGAATGAACAATCCTTTCCTGTTAATATTTAGTTCCTATTAAAGTCAGTAAATCAACTTATTAATTCAAGATTAAAAAAAGGGTTTGCAGTATTCTTACAAATGACTTTTTATCATCTTTACTGCATTTCAGTTTCAGTTTCTAGAAGTACAAAAGTTTCCAAAGAGCTGTCAATCCACGCCGTGATAAAGTCTGCCTTCAAAGACTAACAAACAGTTTGCTGTTTACCTAGAAACTAGGAAGGAATAAATTAAATGCTTTGTTCTCCTGTAGTCTATTGATAATCCTACCCACAATGACAATGACTTTGCTGTCTTAGGTCTGAATGAATTTTAATAATCAGAGCTAATTAATCAAACCTCCTTTCTTTTCCCACAAAGTTATGCTTTTAGTGCAGAAGAATGTTTAACAAACACACATTTTTCTTTGCATATTTATGTAGACAATTGTACTTAGCATAGTATATACATACAGCTGGCAATTTAATTTATCAGTTACGATTATGTTGTGTATGGTAGGACATTGCATTAAGGGTAGGTGAGTTATGTGTTCAGAGAGGCCTTCCTCACGTTACTGCTATACTGAGGTGAGATTTTTCCTGCTAGCCTTAACGAGCGCGAGTCTAGCCATTCTACTCTCATTAAGAAGGAGTTTTTGGCCACAGTGGATGTTCTAGTTCATCATACCATTCTATGCAAACTGTAGACCAGAGGTACTCATGCCGAGGTCCAAATTTAATCAGCCACACAAAATGAGGGTCCATGGGGAGGTCCCCCTTGGTAGATTTCAGCAGCCTGGGAGGGTTGGATGTCGTTTGAGAGCCCCTGCTCCAGCAGTGTGTGGATGTCCCAGGAGGGAGGCTCTTTCTGAGAGGCTGGCACCTCCACATACAGTGTGGCACCAACAGTAACACTGCATTCGAAATCATTTAGATTAAGTGCCTTAGCATTGTTTTTGAAAAGCAACTGAACCTCTTCATCCTGGCACATGATTTGCTCAAGTGTTTCTAACTCGGAAATTCGAGTAATCCTGATGATTTGAGGAACAGAGCCGAGGGCCACATTTTTGCATTTTCTTCTGTTTACAGGGTGTGTAAATCGCAGTGTCAGCACTTCTGCGTATGAGGAGAGAAATTGCGCTGGGTGAGTGTCTCCCTTATCTCTCACCTGTATGTGTGTGCTGGGAAGGGGGACGTCTCTGTGATCACCAAGACATAGGCCTGTTAGTATTACCCACGCTGATAACTGATAATAATTCCTGTGTTTCAGTGGAGATCTTGCTGTTACAAAACCAACTCCTCAGCCAGGTATGTCAGGCAATTGTGGAAGTACTTGCTTTCAGACTGTTATAATAATTAACGTTTTTGTGCAGTTTTCCTTCTCTGGCCACCAGTAGGGACCTGGCAGCCCATGCAGTGTAAATGAATCTGACATTTATACAGAAACACAAATTTTATACGATCTGTAATGTCACCAATAAGGCGGGTATTTGGAGAAGTGATGCTTTACTTGAACTGAACACTTAGCATTTACACTATATGGACAAAAATATTGGGGCACACTTTTTAATCACACTTTTAAAGTCAGGTGTTTCAATTAGATCCATTGCCACAGGTGTAAAATCAAGCAGCCAGCCATGCAGTCAGGTTTACAGACATTTGTGAAAGAATGGGTCATTCTGAAGAGCTCAGTGAATTCAAGTGTGATACTGTCATAGGATGCCACCTTTGCAATCAGTCAGTTTGTGAAATGTCTTCTCTGCTACATATTCCACGGTCAGCTATAAGTGGTATTATTGCAAAGTACAGTAAAATTCCGTTATAGTGGACTCACTTATAATGGAATATCGTCTATGACGGACAAGGTCCGATGGTCCAGGCCATGCGCCTTTAAGAACACGCAGAAAAAGCATCGGATATAGTGGACTCGCATATAACGGAATTTCATTTATAACAGACAGACAATTTGGTCCCCAGGGCCGGATTTAGCTGTAGTTTTGTTCGCTATAACGGAAATGCTGGCTCTGCCTACAAGGCGCATGGCGTGCCGGTGATATCCAGCGCAGATACGTAGTCGGGATTATTAATAGTCATGCATCTGGTCAGGTAAAGTTGGATTATTACATGTACAGTATAATAATCTCTACCACAAGTGTGTCTGCTGGGGTGTGGGCTGAGTAAATGGTGTCCTGTAGTTGTGTTCTGGGCAAACAGCAACTCTGGCTATAATGGACTTTGGATCTAACGGACTGTTTTGCCTGGTCCCTTGAAGTCCATTATAATGGGATTTTACTGTAAAAGCATTTAGGAACAACAGAAACTCACAAAATACCAAAGCGGGGTCATGAAATACTCAGGATCATAGTGTGTAAGTCTCCAGTGCTGCACAGAACTTACAGGAATCATTGTTTTGATTTTTCTGGCCACCAGCATCGGCGGGGATATGTGTGTCCCAGAAGAAAGTCCGGCAAATCGACGACCCTGTCCAGCTGCTGCTGCTGCTGCTGCATAAAATTATATACATCAGTCAGGTGCAAGATTGTCGTCTCTCTGCCTGAAATATTGCCGTATTGCAAATAAAAGGTTTTAGATTAATGAACTGAATGAACTCCAATTACACTCCATTTGGGATAATTTGTTGATAGCGGTTTAACCATGTTTTCTCTTTTCAAAACAAATTTTTATTAGGCCGAATAAAGATTATAGGATCCAATAGGAGCCAATAGGATGTTAGGGTATATCTCCAGGTGTGTGGAGTATAAGTCAAGGGAGGTAATGCTAAGATTATACAATTC
>JAODJX010000136.1:17186107-17214320 GCA_026776945.1 Isichthys henryi
CCCATTGCTTCCGGGATAGGCTCCGGACCCCCCGCGACCCAGTAGGATAAGCGGTTTGGAAAATGGATGGATGGACTCTCCTTGGTGACCCTGATCAAAATGACTGCTTTGAAAATAATACTGCAAGATAAAAATCATAAAAGGAAGCATTGGAATTATTCAGAAGTGTATTTTAGGATTTAAAGATCTGCTTGTATCAATCAACTGAGGAGGAAATGTTTTCACTACCCTTGAGCAGCGTCAGATGCCGTAATGTCAAGAAACCTCTGTGGTAGGACTGGGATTCCTGTCTGCTCATAGGGTCGGACAAACTCGGTGGACGGAAGGGTTAACCAGACCAAGAACTTCATTGTAAACATCTAATATCCAGGTCCCCCTTAAAACTAAGACCAACCCCCCCCCCACAAAAACTAAGCAAAACAATGAACATCACCTGTTTGAAACCATGACATAGTTCACTGGGACAAGATGACTTTCCCCCTCTTCTCAGCTGACCCAATGAAACCTAACAAGGCAACTAGGCAATTGCCGCTAACAAGGCAATTAGTTTAAACTGAGTCATCTGGATCTCATTAAACTGGTAACTGGCAGAATACTCTCCTTTTAAGATACAAATTACTCCACAACTCTGTGCTGTTTCTGCACCCCTTGCAGCATTGGAAGGAATTAAAGGTGCTGGAGGGGTTTTCTATGACCTCCCAAACTCCAACATATGACACACCGCATCGGAGATGACCGAATTTCGTGGCCTGAATATTTGTATTGAGTAGTGCACATGGCCAGATTGCAGACGTAAAGTTGCCTGTCAGAAAGGGCTGTCCGTCTCGGTCCCTGGCATATGAGAGGTTATACACTACCTGACACAGCTGTAGGTCAAACTGCTAAGCGTTCCTTGCCCAACTTATATCAGGTCACAACATGCCTGGGGCTCTCACTGGGTTGAAAACATTTTTAGGTGCAGTACTAATGAGTTTATAGGGAGAACAAGAAGGTATCATCTACACCCCCCCGTGCTCTTGCTGAGGGTTACGTGGCAGGTTGAGCACCTACAACTGGGACAGGAGACGAAGGTGACATCCGAGTGGCCCAGTCAGAAGAGGCAGGTGGAATAAAGCAGAGATCACAAGAGATGTTGAGGTCATTGATGCAGAACCACATGGAAGTTTTTCAGGGACACGCAAGTAGAATAGAAGCACAGGGAGATGAGGACATGGCTTCGTACACAATAGATTCATGAGGAGAGGGGGGATTGGTCAGCGGCCTGGAAAAGACGTGAGAACCTGTTCTCCCACCACAGCTGGTCTAGAGTCTTACCTAGAACGCTCAAGCCCCAAGCTGTATATCTGTCTAAAGCCATAGATGCTTAAATAAGCCATACCTACAGTTCATTTGCCATACATAAAATATATTGACTTTGACAGATATGCTTCATTGAGGCACACCACCCATATTTCTTGACAGCAAACAGAAGCAGCTAATTATCCCAACACTAACGCACACCGACCTGTAAAAAAAAAAATGGCTTAAGTGCCACTAAATCTAATAGTCTGCTCATGGGTGGCAGACATGGCTAACTAGATCTCCGTGACAAGTGAGCCATTCCAGGGTCGCCCGTTAGGTTGGACGCACATTTCGAACGTAATTTAATCAGAAAAAGATGCTTCACTGGGAGCTTCTCACTAGTGAAGCTCAGTTAGCTCTCACGGCAGAAATTTGTTTATTTTTCATATGACTGCCCGTTAAACATTACTTGCTAGAAAACGGCCACAGCTGTGGTTGCTGCGGTCCATCATTTTCCTCATCAGGTGCTAATGCTCGTCGTTAAGAACATATTAATGGACTCTGAGATATTTGCAGAAGTCTTCAGGAACATTCATCTTTAACAAGGTCTTCAAGCCATGATTATTCTCTTATAGTCATTATCTCAAAATATGCTGAAAGGAGATGGAGCATTTCAGAGACGAATAATTAATTATGGAGATGTAGTTACCAAGAAGCGTTAAAAACATCCAAAAGCCATTGCATAAAGAGAAGGCAGTGGTAGGGCAGGGCAAGCCACGGACACGCTTGAGGCATGGGCCATGGTATAGCTACACATACCTTGCAATCATTTAGATAAAGGCCCTTCAGTGCAATGAAATGAAATGATTCCTCTGGTCTGTAATTCTGTTTGCGGCACTGACGGTGGCAGCATGACTGTTAATGTTATTATTATGATGCTGTGACCCACACCCATTAGTGCCGAGAACAGGCAGCCAGGCGTGTCAATGGCTGGAAATGGTATTCTAATTTTAAACCCCTGTGACAGACACCCACGTCCCAGTGGGACAGCCACATCAAGGTGAAAACGTGTGCCATCTCCGTTTCCATGGAGACCGCCATTCATCTGGCGCATCTTCTAATTGAAGCGCATTGTGGTCGTGTAAACAAATCCGCAGTATCGGTATCAACCGCCGTAAAATATCAAAACGGAGCCCCGCTTGAGCTCTGAGCCTGGGACTCCTGATGTATTCTCAGCTATTAGATCGCCTGTTTGAAATGCTGCCTTGTCTTCTGGTTTTGTACAAATTCAGTAGTGGGCACAGCACAGTCACAGCCAAGCTTGCATATGCACGACATACGATGCTGGCTGCTTTCAGAATCTAGGTCCTAGCTGCTGCAGTCTGGGTCAGAAAGGTTTTCTTTATATATAAATCTGTTAATAATGTTAAATAAAAAGGATTTAAATCAGCACTGATAGTTCATTTTAATTAGTATTAACACTTTGAGTAAAGCATTGTTTCTTAATGCTATGTGCTTAATAGAATTCAAGTTTTTTTTTTCTTAATAGTTTTTGTCTCATAATGCAAAATGGGAAAATGTATAAAAATAATTGCTTAAGGTTTTATTTATTGCATATTGTTTTTTGTGAGGAAAAATTCAATTTATAAATGTACGTTTTCACATACTTTGAATTCACAAAATTCTTTTAACAGTACACTGACAATGTTTATGTATATATTTATATACACGGAATCTATGCTGATTGTAACGTTCATTCTACAGACCACGCTACACCATATGTAAGACTTTGTATCTTACTGTTCAAATGCATCCATCAAATGACCTGCTGTATACACTTGTATGTACCCCTCTGACACACTGGCATGCCATCCAGTGTGCCCTGTGCTTCCTTGGATAGTTCCCTAGATTGGATATGAGATTCAGGAAGCGAGATGATGTAATCCTTCCACTTCTCACGCATACCTAAGGCTTCTGCGTAAACAGACACTAGACTGTCGTTAAGCATTGCTGGACACTTGGTCAAAGAGCGGGCCGAGGGATGTCTTGGCATGTAAATATATTCCAGGATGTCAAACTAAATTCGTAATGCGTAGATTTTTAAAAGAAAAAAACTATACATGTTTATTTAAAAATAAATATATTTAATCGTTTTGCCGATGAATTAAAATGGTAAACGGTATAAGAACATAAAAAGCATGGTTAATTATTGAAGAAGCACTGTTTAAAATACACATTCAACAGAGTATAAATAAAACGTTCACTACACGGTTCCCATGGAAACAGGTTGTCGTCACCAAGAAAGCAGTAGTATGAGTTAAGGATGTGTTGCTGTCCTTTAAAAACATGTTATTCACCATCAACATCAGATGTGTGCATGAGTAGCAACGCCAAGAATCTTCCACCATCTTCCTCTGCTACACCACATGATGCGGTGCCTGACTTTTTTTCGTTTGATAACACACCAATTTGGCAGGCACACACCATGATAAGGCTTTAGCCTTAATTTGTCTGCTCCCTGCTGTTTGCTTCTAGTGCCGGGTTTCAGTATGAAGTTGGTGATGCCTTATGGGTAGAGCGAGCAGACTGTGTCCATGTTTCATACCTCAGTTATAAAGCAGACCCTCAGCTTCAGTCAGTTAAAGCATCTCGCAGGTGTCTCCACCGAATTCAGTCTACTGAGATACAAATGTGGGTAAGACCCATTTTTTGAGAGGGCATACTGCAATATTTACTGCTAAAATACTGCTTTGAATAAGACATTCTTTAACACTGGATAAATAGGCCTTTTTCTTCCTGTCTGCATTATCCCTTGCATAACTTGAGGTTAATCGTTGAACTCATTTTACGTAAAGGAAAGTGCAATGTTTTCAGGAACAATATACTAGGTATTCAAATGATACTGTACCTTGCCCAACACAACTTTGTTTTGGTAGAAAATATGTGTCTGAATAATGTTTGCTTTATCTAAAACAGAAGTAACATGTTTTTTTTTGTATATTTAGTAGTAGCATTTTATAAATGAAATCTAATATGTAGCCCATTCATATCAGCTATTACGTAAAGAGTGGGAATTTCCTGTCGGATGTCTATGGTGGAAGACTAGACCCTGGAAAATGAAATGCAACTTAAGACTTAGAGTACGTACTAATATGTGTAAGTTCATTCAAAAGATCTAGTTAAGAGTAAAATCTAATTATTCCTCTTATCTTAAGTAACGTTATCAAAGAATGTATCTGAGTATATCATGTTTTGATAAGTGCTTTAACAATGCATGATGCATTCTAGACTTAGTGCCAATCTGAGAACATTCGGAGGCAAACAGCCCAAACCAGCCATGATGGGACGGGAGAAGTCCACTCGACGAGTAATTGGCACAATAACTAGTTAAGTAAATGCTTCATTAATTATAATGTACAGTCCCCTCGGCTTGTGTGTAATTCTATGGCTGCACTACCAGCAGCAAGAGGCAAACACAAGCTACATAAATGAAAAGCTCTGTGATGTTTATAAAATGACCAAAAGCTCCAATTTACTTTGTCTGTGTTATATACTACAGGATACTCGTTCTTAAGTAGGCCCAGAGTAAAATCACAAATAATGTCCTCAACCGATGGCTATAAGGTCATCCAGGTTTGAAGAGCTTGTTGCAGTCCTATTGAGTAACGGCAAATGGACACAAAGTTAAAAACCATCTTTAAATATGACCGGTTAACAGATGTAAATACATTGCTAAGCTATCTATACGCGAGAACATTCTGTATGACTATTTCAAGGACTTTTAATAAGTCAGCTTTAGATTGAAGTATTGCCTCAAACATTGTTATATTTATGACAAAAGCACCACAACAATCATAGAAAAAGTTGAGCCATACAATGGTATGTACAATGTACATTGATGACAAAGATAGTTCAGTTTGTTTACCGGGCTGGTTCCACCATGCAGATATAAACCTATACAATGGAAGCCTGAAATGTGTTCCTCTCTTTAGGGCTGTAACATAATGAAGTTACCGAATCTGAAATGTCAAAGGCTAGGAAGGAAAGATTTATACACTGAGCTTAGGTCCTCTGTGGTCTGGTTGTGTCGTTAAATCCAAGGGTACACGAGGCAACGTCCGACCACGTATCTGCCAGATCCTTCTTCTCAGCTGTGCAAAGGAATGTCTTATGTGAAGATCTGCAGCTGTGACCTGACGCCTGAGCTGCTCAGTCGAGGGGCACGGGGCAATCTGTGGACTCGGGGGACGAGAGGCTGGGGCCCGGACCGCAGCTCCCGCTCGGGCTGCTGTCCTCGGAGCTCTGCTCCTCCTGGCCCTCAGCGTTCTCCAGCATCTCCTGGATGAGCGGTGGCATCGCCCCCGGGATCTCCATCTTCAGAGTGATGACTCTCTCAGCGCCTGTTTGGCAGGAGACATGTACCGTTCACCGCCTCAGTGTATCGTAACCACAGAAGCATCATCACACATGTGTTTCTGGTTGGTTATGTAGGTGGTGTGGTGGCCCATTGGGTTTGTTGTACCCTCACATCTCCAGAGCTGCGGGTTTGAATCCCACCCCTGGCTCTGTGTGACAGGATCTTTGCTTCTTTCCTCGATGTCTTGTAGTCCTTACATCCTACTCCCTTTCTTCCCACAGTACAAAAAACATGTGGTCTAGGTTAAGGGAAGTGTCTAAATTGCCCATAGTGTGTGAGTGTATGTGTCCAAAAATGGACCAGTATCCTGTTCCAGGATGGTCTTTGCCCTCTGCTCTGTACTTCCACAGACCTAATGTAGCCTTGTGTGGGATACAAAAATTGGAAATCGAATATTTCTTTCCAAAACAAATAAAAAAAGATAAAACCTTTTTTTAATTTAGGATTCACATTATTCTTAAACTTGGAATACTTCTGATTGCAAAATAACAACCACTAAACCACCTCTTATAACAGAAGTACCTTAGTAGATGCCTATTTTGCTCGTTTAAAAATGATGTAAGATCAGCAATTAGCTAGCAGCGCAGTGAGTTTCTGACCCAGACAGGGTCTGGCTGGCTAACCTTTAGCACTGATGCTACGCAGGTCTGTGATCTTCATGAGGATCTTGGGAAACATGTGCGGCTTGCTGGGCCGGCGCTTGCGGATGTAGATCTTCAGAGCTTCCAGCAGAGGCTCCTGCAGTTTGTCCACCTTGGAGGGCTCCTCCAGGTCCTGTCGATCTGAAAGGGCGTCCCCCAAAAACCTCAAGGTGTCGCCCTCTGACATAATCCCTACCCCATTCATCCCTCACAGACATCCAACTTGATAATCCTGACATCATGGCCAGCACTTTCATAAGAACTACTTCAGCTTACTCAAGTTACACAAAACAAATCCTGGAATATTAAGCACAACATCAGAATACTCTGATCAGAATGCATATTTCACGATAACTTTTGATGTGACATATTGCGTAGGACTGAGGGTTGGAATCCCACCTCTGCTCTGCATATGGGGCTGGCATGTACTTCCTGTCATGCGAGTTTACTGCCTTGGCCCAAACACATGAAGATTGGCTGAAACATCTCAAAATCGCCAACGGTCAATTTGTGAGTGACCTGCTGCCATTCCAACCAAAGTGTACCCTTGCCTTGTACCTTCTGACAGGGATAAGTTACAGTCTGTTCAGAATAAGTGGTTGAAAAATAGATGGATGATTATTTCAATGACAATACCAGCTGCAGGATCCAATACTATGAATGCTTTTTTGGGAATGTCAACTTAACAGCTGTTCTACGCCTGACCAGTAGATGGCACTGTGAACACACACAATTTAGAACCCCTGTAAGTGAAACCCATAATTGCACGTAGCTCATGCCGCACTAATTAAAAGTTTCATGCTACTCAGCATGAGTCACTCAGTCTAATTCCACTCAGAAGTGTGTGGTTATGGCCAAAACGAGATGAGATTTAAAGATTCTTCAATTTTTCACCATCTAGATGAAAAGCAGGGAGCACAGCTTGTGGTTTCCTTGTAATTAAACAACGCAAAATAATTTGTTATTATGAGCCCCTGTTGTGTTGATCAGTGCAGAGCCAGTGTAGGTTTACCTTCAGACAACTCATTTAAATTAGCACGTTAACATCTGAAGGCTTTCAGGATGTAGGAGATAACGATGGAATGGACACCCATAGTACATCCCATACATTATTCTACTACATTTACTCACTTATGTGAAGATTTTATCTTAAGCGACTAACAGTAGAGGGAAATTATGTGTGTCTGGGATTTGAACTCCTGCCCTTTACCTTGTTAGAACTTTACTTGTTGAACTATTATTATTATTATTATTCGGTTATTCTTAACAGAAATACACAGAAACACTGACAGTAGATGGCCTTCATGGCAAAGCATGTGTGCCCTGCATGGCCGGACGGGGCTTCCTGCTCGGGCATTACCTCCGGAGATGAGACATATGGCACTCAGCAGGCCGCTCTCCGTGTCGTCCATGTCTAAGGGTAGCAGCTGGCCGGCGAAGGTGAACACCAGGTCCGTGAGGGGCCCAAAGCCAGCATTGTGCATCTGTGTGCGGTTTAGCGTCAGGCCGTCCGAGAAGGTCATGGTGTCCTGGTCAGGCGTGTACCTGGTACAAATCCTCAAGATCTATGAGGTGCGGAAAGGGACGATGAGCCAGCAGCATCACAGAGACACTTCTTGATTCTGAGCCAAAAATTTTCATTTCGCCTTTACAAGTTTGCAGACATTTGATTTCTCAGCCTGTTACAATTGACTGGTCTCCCGTTTGGTCTCTCAGTTGCACCAATGGTCCCTCACTTCGAGTTTGGGCTTTACATACGATTTTCACACTCTCTGCATGTCTTGAATCATTTACAATATGGTGCCTTGTCTGAGGTCCTGTTCTGACCTGAAGACATCACACATTTTAAAACCACCCTCCTCTCTGCTGCAGAACGTCCGCCTTGCCCTTCATGTCAAACGTGCAGCCAGACCCACCCCCCACGGATAATGTTAATATCTAAAATGACATTTAGTTGTCCGTAATGCCAAAAAGGGTATATTGAAAAAGGGAAAAATGAAAGCACAGGTATCACATTATGAAGACACAGCTCTGGAAGGAGAGGAGCCATGAAAAAGTCCAGCCTTTGAGGATTTTGGAGGACAACGCTGTCGCTGAAAGGCAAGAGCCACCACATGATGAAACAGAATAAAACATGTTCAGTGTGACTCACAGGGACTGAGCCCAGAAACACTGCCGGTCCAATCCCATTATGCACTGCTCAGATGTCAAAAAATTACAACATTCAAGGAGCACCGGCAAATTCCAAAAACAAAACAACCCAAATGTACACAATCTACTTAGAAAGCACCATCTCACAACAAACCAGCTGTGTCTTAACACTAAGGTCACATCGTTGCCTCTATTTAATTGGCTTAAAAAGTAATCTTCATTGTACTGCACTTATTATGTTTGCAGTGGGAAAATGTGTTAAATCAAATTTAATCTAACATTCACAGTTGTTTCCCATGTAGTGGCTAATCGAAGCCGGTGCCTGGTACCTACCTGTGGTCCAGGTGATAGCTAACTAATTTTAGGCCAAGACAAAATATACTGGCATATTTATTTACGCTATGAACCATTAAACTGTCAGCTGTTCACATTTTATAACATGAGCAATATGGTAACGTTGTAGCATAAGTTACCCGAATGTAAGGAAAAACACCGCATGCTACTGTGTAACAATATTTCGGGATTCATGAGTCATATTTGCTGGCCATTAAAGCAGAAAGCAGTGTAGGATCCACGGAGCTGAAATTGGTGTGTATCCTCTCTCCCCTGTGGAAGGTCACAGAGCTGTGTGAGGGGCATGCACTGCCACCCCCAGAAACGTACACGTCACCTATGTGTACCCCCCTCTGTTTCAGTCCTGCATTTTTCTTATATCAAATCATAAAATGAAGTAAAACAAAACCATAATGAAAAAGTGCAAAGCCTCAACTTTCATGTTAGTAATGTGACTGAATGATTCCAGAAAGGATGAAAAAAGTCCATTTTAAAATAAAACCGCCCAAGTGCTCAGTTACAGCCGTGTGTGTTATTCAGTGTAAGCTTAGCGATTAACTAACGGAAGGTTCCAGTAGGAGATACCAGGGGGGACATTGGGAAATGATTCCGAGAGTGCGAGCTGCTGACTGAAGATGTCCTGGTACACCATCTGCTTAAAAGACAGCTACTGAAATGGTCTTCTGGGACGTTCAGAGAGATGAAAACCAAATTGTGGAAAATATGTCTCATCTGGGCAACCTGACAGCTTCCCACACAAGTTCCACTGTGAGATGGCAGGTGACGCAGCAGTGAGACCTACCAGTATGTCAAGGCAGGCAGCCTTCAGAAGGGTGATCTGGTCGGCGATGGTGAGCCCCCCAAAACCGGGCACCTTCTTGGCAAACTCCACTATCTTGATGATGCACTTGGTGGCCAGTTCGCTGAACTTATCCCAAAGGCCCAAGTCCAGACGGACCCGGTGGTCGGCGCTTGAATTCTGTGGCCGGGCAAAGAGTGGAGAACCAGGACTCAACAATACATGTCGTATCCCATGAGACATAAATCATCATTTTCCGTGGGGCTGTGCCATCTTGGGCCTTGGCCTGACTCCAAGAGTGCCGTCGTTTCTGCTCTGACACTGCCATTCATAAACGGCCAAAGGTTAGGCCACCTTTCCCTACCAGGCTGACGGGTCTGATTGAGACACACCATCTAACGTATCCTGACTTACCTGCTGAAAGATAAACTCGTCACAATCGCAAATCCAGCTCCTTAACACCGATCCACTCCATAATTTTATACTCGCTGTGACTCATTCGTAGAAGGTCACACAAAAATGGCATGCTACTCTCCTGTAATTAACATCATTTGCCTGGGAAGAAAAAACC
The DNA here is from genome assembly GCA_026776945.1 of Isichthys henryi. NCBI lineage: Eukaryota > Metazoa > Chordata > Actinopteri > Osteoglossiformes > Mormyridae > Isichthys > Isichthys henryi. The sequence goes on from JAODJX010000136.1 coordinate 17,196,301, forward strand.
TCAATATACTAATTATTATGACAGGAATACCTATTTTGATTTAGGGCAGTACAGTACCTTGTTTTAACTAAAAAGCAGACATGCTAGTGAGAACATATTTGGGTTCGGCAGCGATTCCATAAGGTGTGTGAGTAACAATTTTCCTCTCACCTGTATATATCCGTGTGTCTCACAGGAGCGCAAGAGCAGACCAGAGTTGTACTTGTTCATAATGGAAAATCAATTAAAGCCTCGGTTGTGAGAAGTAAAACTGAAGGACGGGGAGCTCGAAAACATGCAGAGGGGCCTCGGCCATGTCCACACGGACGAGTTCGCGAGATTTACAGGAAATAAGGGGGGAGGGGGGGCAGTGGCCCGAAAAAGGGGCCTGTGACGGGTTAGACGGCGGGAGGAAGCAGGAGGTGCACAAGGAAAGCAAGAGGCACAAGGTTAAATGTTTAAAACAGGCAGAGCTAAACACAAATAATGAATTTGCCTGGGGCAGGGAGCTGCATTAGGATCCTGCTCCTCTCTCTCCCTCCTCCCCCAAAGGCCTAAATCAACAGAGTTAATTGCCCGGTCAATGAACTGTGAATGCAGCCCGGATGAGACATGCTATTATACTGTTGCGATTTACTGTAGTTGCCTTACAGAAGTCCTCTTCCACTTCTGTCCTGCACAAGCTGCCTGTCAGGCTCTCTGACTGATGCCAGGCTTCCCCACACGAGATGTCTTTATGTTTAAAGCATCGTTCTAGAAGCTTCTAGGAACACTCATTTAAATTCTATTATTTAGCCCCCATTAATGTCACCTTTAGGAGACGACTCTCCCCCTTCAGTGCTTTCGGTAACACTGGGAAATGCTGCATAACCGCTCATCCTTTTTTCTGCTGTGCTGAGACTGCTGGTGGGACGGAGAGAGAGAAAGAGAGAGAGAGAGCACCTCTGCGAAATGCCCAGGGTCTGCGTACAGGTGGAGAGCAGCCAGGGTAAAAAAGTCTGACGGCGGTGCTATTTTAGAACGGCACCATGTTTCGGAAGGTTTGCCGTGAATAGCACCTTTGTTCTGGCTCATTGAGCTGCTGCAGGGTTGACAGGGATGTACAGTTAGGTCAGACTTTCGCTCTGAAGTGATGCTCCTTGCCCGAGGCCAGATTTCACAGTCAGAGCAGAGTCAGAGAGCAGTCAGACTCTCTGCTGTTGCAGGGGATCTAAGCGTGTTTACTGAGGTGTGTGAACTTGCCTGATATATAAAACAGTGTTGGATAGTGTGGTCGGCTGAACCTTGACGCAGCAGATCACTTAAATTAAAACACTGATGTAGCTACAATTATTATTTATAAAATATGAGACTGTTGATACCGTCTAATATCTCTCATATAGGTGTCTAATTTAGATAGTTATAGGGAAGACAGAAATTTTAAAAGCTAAACCACTGACAAATAAAATTCAATTTTATCCACAAAAACACAAGGAAAACTTCAGACAGCAGCCAAAATGTATGTGTTTCTGTCGAGTATTATTATTATCTAACAGTGGGGGGACACACACAGATAAAAGCGCGTTGTGAAAATGAACGCCTTGCTTTTTTTAGTCTCGTCTCATTCTCCTGGCTCAAAGGCATCGCACGGCCGCCAATTTACACGGCGGACGCCATTTGCCGCGCTGCGGGTCGCGGTGTGACGGCAAGGCGCTTTGGCCGAGACGGCTGCCACTCATCCGGCCCCCGTGCAGACGGATCGCCGCTGCACCGAATAAATTCACTGGGGGCAAACGGCAGCAGACATAAAAGGGCGGATATATGCCCCATCTTGGGAGAACGGCAGGCACGGAAAAGGCACTAAATATTATCCCCGGTTAAGCGAAAGAGGCATTATGTTGTACTTAAATCACTCAGAATGAGCTCTGTGAGCCTCATCGAGACATATAATGTCTCTGTGGGACCCCTGTAAGCGCACTCTGGGTCTGACGGCAAGACACCTAAATATGCTCATGTGATCCACTGAAAACAGCCCATTTTGCACGGTTTCCCTCACATCACTGAGGACATTCTTCTGTCTTTATGCTTAACACTGATTTATAGCACCATATAACGAGCTGCTGCAAGCGCTCATGGGCGCTAAGTTTGTTATATGATAACTTAATATGCGCTCTAAACATAAAGCAAACGATTCTGCCCAGGGAAGTGCATTAAAAGCACGTGAACACTCTTTAATTACAAGAGTACTGCCGTCTTCTTGAGAACAATCCTGAGTGACGCAAATAACAAACGTTCAAATTTAACCAATATTTTCCCTATTTTGCATTTCGCATTTGCAGTAAAAACTTTTGCGCACTTCTGTTAAAACACCTTATATATTTATAGTTCATTAATAAAGTATCTATCTAACAGTACATACACTACACAGTCGTTAGAATAACAGAAATGTAACCATCGATTTTAATCAGTGTCAATACCACTGTTCAGTTTAATTGTTTTGGGCATATTCGTGTTCAACCTCTACCATTTTCACTGTACAACTTGGAAAAAGAGAGATTTAAAATTTTTGCCTGCCATGAAAACCAATTTAAAGATCTAAATTTTAATTTAATTTTCACATAAAACACCTCAGTGGTAAACACTGCAACGCGATAAATATGTGTATCATCAGTGATTATGGTTAAAGGCCATTAAAATGCTTAAATAGTAATAAATGTCAACAAATTTAAGTTAAATATTTGATCAGTGTCTGTTGGCAGATATTACTGTGAGTATGCCTGTTTAACACATCTAAATGCCCAGTATAAGGATATGGCTGCAAGTTGTGCGGATAATTCCGCAGACACCCTGATGCAGAAAGGAAACTTAACAACAGGCCTTGACTTTACTGCATAAACATACATGTTTCCTAGTCATACAGTTTCACAGGTCAAAGTAAGTTGCAGAATGTATTAGACTGCAAGCCAATTAGAGCGGATAGATCTAACTACCACTGCTACCTGGATTCTCTGCACCAGTGCTGGTCCCAGACCATGCAGAGCGGGGGGTGGGGGGGCTGTTGGTATCCCATACACTCGTTTGAAGACGCACTGTGCATTTCTTGTTTTCTTCTAAACTGGCGTAGGGGGCGGGACACAGCGAGGGGCTCAACAAGAGACTGCTTTCACTGGAGCCATGAGTAGACTTGAGGCGGGAAAATGAGGGACACAAAGCCTGATGATTTACGGCGCGAGATGCTGTCAGCTCTGGAGAGATCAGGCGTCAGGGTGCCTGGGTTTTATATATATGTTGCCTAGTTGTCAGTGTCAGACATTTTAAGCGACGACCAAAATGTCTAACGAAGGCAGTTTCTTGTCAGATTTGAAGCTAAGCCAATTGCTGAATTCAGCACACTCAACTCAGCAATGTAACCTGGGGGGCATGTAATAGCACACTCCTAAAATGTGTGCCCCTGTACTCTTTGAGATAGGCTCCAGATCCCCCATAACCATGAATAGGACAAGCGGTTACAGAAAATCGATGGATGGATGGATCATTAAAGGGGCATTTGGTCCAAATAAGTACAGGTATTGGTAGCCTTGGACAGTATTTTTAAAATATGGTATTCTGCAATATTTTGGGTATACCATGGTATTTTTAGGTATATCACAGTATTTTGAAATTTTGACGCCAAAATTAACAGTGAAATATATTGCGGGGGATTCGGGCTCCCCACCCCCATCGCATTTTATTGCCAAGATTTCAGTAGTTGCTTTTGAAAATACCATACCATCAAAATACCATATACAGTGATACGATGTCTGGATGGTTTGGCGATATGAAAAGTGAGACACCACCAAGCCTACATACAGGCACCGTGAGAGTAGCATGTGCTTTTCGGGAATCCTGCTTTTGGGCTTGTGCCCTTAGCTGAAGCGTCATTTAAACAGTTTAAAGCGAGGTTTGGTGCGCGTGGTACCACGGAGGGTGACGGATCTTCTGGGTGCAAACAATGGACGCGTCAACAAAGTCGCTCCTGTCCGCATAGTGATTTCTCTGCTTTGGCAGATGGCAAACATCCATTCCTGGACAATCTGTTTTCAGAAAACAATAAGACGAGAGACTGGACGCCATCAAAGCAAATTCAAATCCGAGGGATTTTTCTCTCAAACACAGAGCCACAGCACATTCCAGCTCTAGCTAACATGCTAAAGACTGGACTCTTCCCCGCTACTGCCGGCTGCTGCCCAAACTCCTGAGGGGCGGACGTGTCTGGCCCATGTAACGATGCCTGTTATTCTCCCCTGGAATGCTGGGACGCTGCGTGCCGCTGGTCACGTGACCGCCGGCACAATCTGCCGTTCCAGCAAGCGCCGGGTGGAAAACCTTATCTTTCTTTCCAGCGCTCCCCTAAAGGCGGTTCAAAGGACACTAATCCATGACTTGAAAATGTAAGATAAATGCAAAGCTGAATTTAGGTGAAGAGTAATAGTGATCGCAATAACGGAAGCACGCTGCCGTGAAAAGTACAAGAAGCTATGGAGTCTAGCTGTTATCAATCTTCCCTACAATACCCACAATGTCGGATTATGCTGTTAATATCAGTAATACGATACAGCGGTGCTGACATTATAAAAAGAAAAGTGATCTTTTTATGTTTATAAGATAAAACAACATGTTAAGAGTGGCATCACTTGCCAGTGATAAAACGGCAGTCAGTGTGCCACATTGCAAACAGCATTAACTGCAGATGATTAATTGTCTTCTGGAACTTTCCAAGGTATTCATCACCACTGTGTGCTAGGGAGGTCAAGGGTCAAGCGATTAGGTTGGCGGTTCAGGCAGGGGCTGGATGTGGCCCCCTGGAGGAGGAGACAAGACTCACCGTGGTGTACTTGCCCAGCTGACACAAGGAGGGGAAGGTCTCCTGGTGAGCCTTGCGGATCTTCTCGACGGTCGCCTCCAGTTCAGCGCTCAGCTCGCACTTCTCCACAAACAGCCTGGGGGACTCTTTCTTCTTCTTGTTTCGGTCATTGCGAACCGCTGGAGAGAGAGAGAGAAAAAGAGAGAAAGACACAGAGAGAGAGAGAGAGAAAGATAGAGAGAGAATCACCGTGAAAAACGTGCATCTTGTGGGCAGGTGGGTGGTGTAGAAAACACCAGCCATTTCAGGTTCATGTCTAGGCCACGGATGGAAAAAGGGTGGATGGAGGAAATAAAAGTTGCTCTTAATTAAAAAAAATCAGCTAATCTAAATTTCCCCCGCGCCATGCCAACATTCTGATTCTACCATGCATCCAGCCGTCCGCTTTTAATAACCGTCTGTTCATTCCGGGTGGGGGATGACCTGCTCGCATATTCATGCGTACAGACGCACGCTAGGAGTAAGTCAGACTCCACCAGATCGGAAATAGCAGGCGCGATGCAGAGAATTTTCTATAACGTCCGATAAAAATCCTTCAAACCTCCCAGCTCTACATCTACAGAATGAAAAGAAATGAACTGAGGACTCCACTGGTTAAATTTACAGCTTATTTCACTTTAAACCAAAGTAACTTGTTACTGATTTATACAACTATTTATATGAGATTTACAAGAAAAATTGTACCGCGATTTAAAGTGGCAACTTTCCATACCCGAGCCGATGTCCTTAACTGCCATGCTGTCTACTTCAGAAAGCCAAGCTTCTCCAGAGAGTAAATATGTTATTATAACTCATTAATTCATTCTGACTCCCCCTGCCAGATCAGTGTCATCGCAGAGGCCTCGTGTCAAAGCCTAATCGACAGTAATCTAAGTCAGACTCATGACTGTAATTCCTAGCTGGCGAGCTGACCTCTAGGGATGGTTTGCATGGGATATTGTGTGCAAGGTCAGGGTTTAGCGCTGGCTGCCAATAAAAGGAGAATGGAAACCCCGCTTTTCCTACAACGGCTCAGCTTTCTGAAATGATTGAGAGTCAGATCCATGGAATATGGGATTTATTATGGAGCTCATCCTGGTAAATAAACTGAATGCTGATGCAAACTAATATTTATGAAAATATTAGCATGATTCAGACAGCTCAATTTCTAATGCATGTGAGATAGGTAACCATGTTAAGAACTGCAACAGAAAACCATCCTCATTAAAAGATGTCATCTTATTGCCGATTAAATAAGGCCTCTACTTTGTAGACACACACGTGCTTCGCAGCTGCATGGACAGGTAGAATCTTTCAGCAACGCAAACGACCTTGCGGCACTCCAACTAAATTGCAGTAAATCTTTTATTATAATTTTCTTTATTTACCGAACCACGCGTAGCTAATTAAAAATGACTCCAAGCAATAGTATGAGTAGATAAAAAAGCAAAAGTTAGATTAGAGTGATTGTGAAATGAAATATTCATAGGGCATCGGAGCTTAAATATAACTTGCTCGAAGGCACAGTGTACGAGCGCTAGGATCTGGAAGCCGGAAGCGGATGGAAAGAGAGACGGCAGTTCCAGTTAGCTCTGGCCAGGCTGAGGGTTTATCGCGCGTTAAGAGAAACACCCACAGGTGGGGCTGAGCGACACCATCCTCTGGGAGAAGGTAATGCGGATGACGGAAATGCACGGGGTTAAGATGAAGGCCATTGATCCGTCACGTTAGAGTGAAATACTGCCTGGAATCACTGGGGATATCCGTCGGCAGAGCAATGAAACGGGGCCCGTGATTTAGGAAGTACAGAACACTGCGTGATGGGCAAATCACTCTGTGTAATTACCATGGACTGAAACCAAATTACTGCCACATGGAAAAATGGCCACAGCCACAGCTAAAACCTCATAGAGCCCGAACATTCAAATGATCCATTGGATAGGAAGTCATGAACATAAATGGATATTTAATATGCACCAAAGGGAAAGATAAATCCCAAGCAGGATCCTATCACCTACAAGCAGGAATAATGTTTTTGCTCCACACATACTATAACACACCACCTACATTCTCTGCCGGCATTACAGTTTAATCAGTGTAATCAATAACCTGGTAACAATCAACTGAATCTGCGATGTCTTGATATAGCTTTTGACCCGTCCCATATGAAGGTTGTACCCCGCTAACTGAGTCCCTCACCTTACAAAGAAAGCACATGTCGTAAAATAATACAGTGTTGCCTCAACATTACGTCACCTACCTGCAATTTCGAAAACACAGCCAGTGACCCAAGATGTACAAAGGTTATCAAAGGAATATTTGTAGAGCAAACTAAATGGCACGAGTGTGGTGTTTAATTACAGATATAGTTTTGCTACTTAACGTGTGTGGCCACAGCTGAATAAACCAATACACGCTATAAATATGACTCATATGAGCTGCCCATACATGTACTGCTGTCATTGTTAATTTAACTGAGACGTCTGACTGCAGAAAACCTGACACCTTTTGAAAACAGCTTTATTAAATATATCTTCTGCCACGCTGAACTTACAGAGGCAGGGAGAAGAAGGACAATGGCAAACCAAAAGAGACACAACTGGGTTACGAACAGCAGCTAGCGTGGAACATTATTTTTTGCATACCTACGGTTTAATCACTGAATATAATCGGCAATAATTTCGTTAAGTGGAGCGGCCCCTTCAGACTAAAGTTTGCTTGTTTCCACGGGCAATTTCGCTGGGACTGTGACTCAGTGTTACTTAAAACAAATGATGGAAATTGATTTTATGCTTTGGGTTAAAAAACCCAAATCCACCAAAACGGTAAAAGAAGCTGGATCTCGGCCGTAGGAAGTGTCTCTCGTACGTTGGATTGCAATGCCATCACGGGGCTGCAAATAACCTGCAGTAAAATCACGAACTGTAGTGATGCTGGCACCAGAAGATAGCAATTACAGCCACTGGAGTGTGTGAATATTCAATTACCAGCTCCATCACCTTCCCTAAATTGACTTACATTATAATTTTATAAGTTAGTCTAATATTTAATAATGTTGGCTACCAGCTGAAAGTGCATTGTGGGTAAAGAGCAGGAGAGGTTACACCAGGCGACTCAGAACTCACAGAGCGCTTACAGAGTTCATACTCTCAGGGCTTCTGACCTACTTCCGACGCGTCAGAGGGCAAACACCTTTAAAACGAACCAATGAACAAGTGCTGATCGTCTAAACCGCGGCCTGTCACACACCGGGGGCCCATCAACCCCAGGACCCAACAGTGATGCCTTTACAAAGCGGTGACACCTTCAAAAGGGGACCATCTATTCTATGTGGGAGGAAAGTGGAACAAAAACTGCGACGGTGGGGACTGGGTGGAATGCTGACGAGGAGCTTACAGATCCTGCTTTGAGCACCAGGGCCAATGACACTCACACTCTTTGGACATTCCCACGGTGAAACATCTCTGCAGGCGACAGTACTGACAGCGGTTCCTCGTAACCTTGTTGATGATGCAGTTCTTGTCCCTGTGGCATGTGTATACCATGTTCTTCTGGATGCTTCTGCGGAAGAAACCCTAGAGATAAAGAAAGAGACAGGTGGGAAGCCAATCAGACCCCAAGACTCTATGGTGATGACCGCTATCAAACAACGTTATGGACGTTCTGTCTGACACCCCTGCTTTGTTCCTTCTCCTCATCTATGTGTAGCAAAGATATTTCTGCCCTGCGGATTCTCGTTTCGCCGTGATGCGATGTCGGGATTCGTACGTGCTGCAGGACATAATGTAGGAGAAATGACACATTTGTAGGTGCAGCTATCTCTGTGCATATGGTGTCCCGTCATTGGTTGCTAACCAGCTAAGCTGACGCTTTCTCTAACCAGCTAAACAGAGGAGGCTGCCTCACAGCAGAGTCCCTCACACATGCTAATTACTTATGTAATATATGCAGGTTACTGCTCATGGTTCCAGTGTAACACGAACAGATGGAAGAAGTAGCGCATGCAGTAAGATGAGAGTTTCCAAAAAATTCAGACATAACCAGCTGCTAACTTCAGCTCTTTGGTTTCGGAAGGTGACCTGATTCTAAGACACCTGGCTCTTCAAATTTTAATTGAACTGAATTTTTGCTCTAATGAGTTTCATTAAAAAAATACGCATTTTTATGCAAGCCTAAAGAAAATGCATATGGCTACATAGTTTTATCCACGTGCAGTAAGTGAAATAAAACAATAGAAGAAATTTATTTAACCTCGGTCCTAGGAAATAACCTAAATGCATTTTGAAAGTATGCTTTAAGTACTATATTTATGAAGAAAATATTAAATCAAAAGAAAGTATTCTGAAATTACAGAACGCTTACAGAATGATGTTGAAGAATGTGCAGATTTACTATCTTATTTTTAACACGGAGGAAAAACATTTTATTTGCAATAATCTTAGAAGATTCATTGTCGGCCCCTAATGATAACGCGCCCTGGGTCTACGTGTCACGATGGCGGGGGGAGGTGTGCTAATCACGTACATGTGCATCACCTGTCAGGAGCGATACTTTTTTCTGAGGTAACGGATCTCGAACAAGACATTTCGATAAGCTCTGTGAGCTTCATGGCTTAATTAAAACAAAGCAGCTCGAGTTATGAGCGAGCGAAAAAACACCGGCCTAACGTACCATAAAAAGCCTTTGATATCGCACGGCGAAGCTAGTCTCTGGAACGCAGTCAAGCTCCGACCTGCGCCAGTTTTCGTTCCGCTCGCTGGGCACGTCATCGAGCTCTTCAGAAGTAATGCCAAGGCACTGGACTTCCTCGGCTAATGGGCCAGGTCCAGCTTACCCAATGTCTCATCCAAGAGAGCCACCACTGGTGCCAGATTACTGGTGGAAACCCTATATGGTCCCACCTGGGAATGCTGTGCTCTTCCTCAACCTGATTTCCTTCTATAAACAGTGCCTTCATTGAAGTCATTATCTTTCATCTTGTTTTGGTAATGGGGAGGATAAGGTCGTATGTGGCCGTGGAATATATGGAATTCTCATTTACAGCTTAAGAAAAAAACAGTGACATACATCAATTATTTACCCCTCGCCATTGTAGCTGCCTGTGTTTCCCGAGTATTCAGGGCCGGCCGAGAGAATCAGATTAGTTTTCATTCTTAATTGTGTTGACAGCTTATCGCTACCGCCGAAAGTGGAGAAGGGACACCTGAAACCAGAGAGAGTGGCAGCGAAAAGGGGGCAATTAAACTGGGCTATTGCTTACACTTCAAGTTTGCCAGACAAGGAGAAAAGGCCGCTCTATTACCAGGGCAGAGTGAGAGATGAAAAAAAAAAACTGTTTGTTTTTCTTTTTTTTTTTGGAGGGGGTGTAATTCTCTGTTGAGCACGCAGAAAGGTGACTACAAGGTGAGGGACCCCTGACAAGGAGGCAGCGAGAAGATACACGGTGAGGCTACGGGCACATGAAAGGACCCCAAAGTGTACAAAGATAGGCTTTGTTGCCGGGATGAATATAAAACCCCCACAGATAACACACTAGACCTGGAGGGACACTGTTAAATAGCGGCTTTCAACAGCATAAAATGCAGAAAAATAATGTGAGGGAACCACGGTGTCACACTTATCAGCCGGTCTGACTCAGCAAGGTCTAACCACGGTGTCGGTGATAGAAAAATCTGTACCTTTCACTGTAATGACACATGAAAAGGCGGCGTGATAGAACGGAATAACAGTGCCTCGTCTAATCGGAGCCGCCAATGCCGCCCTCACTCGTCGCCGTTGCCGCACCTTTGTCGCCGCGCGCTCGTTCGCTCCCCATATCTGGCTCCAAAACGGAGAGCTTTCAGAGAGCCCCGCGGACACTAGCGGAAAATGAATAACAGATGTCTGTCGTCTGTGTGTACCGACAAGTCCCGGTGTAACCCACGGTGCAGATAAACAGTTTTCAGTTTCCCCAAAATGACGAAACGAGGCGCCCTTCTGTGACATCTGCCATTCTGCGCTTTCCCAAACCGTGCAGGGCTCGATGGAAAGGAGAATGATGCGGTCAAGCCAATTTCCTCGAAAGGAGGCAAAAGTGCATTGTGGGAAAACAGAAAAGGTAAGACAGAATTTCAGCAGTCGTTCCTCAGGCTTCCTGGTGCGTGTTCAGTTTTTCTCTTTGCTTGGTGGCACATCTAAGTTTAAAAATCACACAGAATTGTAAGATATTCATTGTTCTGACATATCCAGGGCAAACTTTTACATAGAAATACGATCCAGGATGGCAGAAGTGAAAAAGGGAACGCTGAGACAATATTGCAAACCATTTTGGATTATTTCTGAAGGTATGTGAAGTTTTACTAATTCTGAACTTGTACATGCCACAGCCAGCACAAAACTGAACTAAGTTGTGATTTTAACATCCCTCTCCTTTATGCAGTGATATACTAAGTCAGAAAATTACACTGATAGCAATAATCATCCATCCACTTTCTAAACCTGCTCGTCTTATGCTGGGTCACGGCGGTCCAGAGCCCATCCCAGAAGCCATGGCAATTTTCTGTTGTCTCACACCTTCAGAGATCCTGCCTCTGCTTTGTGTTGAGCTTACATGTTCTCTCACTGTTCTGTGTGTTTCATGGCTTTTCTCCTACACTTCAAAGAGATGCAGTTAGACCAGTGTTTCCCAATTCGATCTTTGGGGACCACAGACAGTCTACGTTTTTTGCTCCCAAAATGTGGACTTTCTGCCAGGAAGCACGGAGGGAGCAAAAACATGGACTGGCTGTGGGTCCCCGAGGACCGGATTGGGAAACACTGAATTAGCTGTTTCTAAATTGCCTGTAACATGACTGTATGCATGTGCCTCGAGACGGACTGGCGAACCAGGCAAGGTGAACCCCAGTCCTGTGCCTTATGCTGCCTGGGATTGGCTCCAGGTCCGCCAGTGACCCTACCCAGGATAAGCAATTGGAAGATGGATGGATGTACTCTGCTTGACAGCAGCAGAGAGTAAGCTCAGGGCAGAATCTGAGAACGACGAGTAAGCTCGCACTCGGCCATCCCTGAATATGATTAAACGTCTGCTGCCTCCATATGTCCGTTATGCTTATTAAAATGTGAGATTTCTCAAGGGCTTCATCTTGTGTCAAATCATTTAAATAAGTGAAACTTTGGATTGTTTCTCATTAGTTTTGAGGGAGGCTAAGTGGACCGGCCACGTGAGGCAAGGCTAACAACACCTGGGTTCAAACTCCTGTGTAGGATTAGATCAGAATGATATTCGATTAATCCCTGTGGAGAAATGCGCTTTCTGCTTAACCTATCATGCTCTCTATGAGACACACAGACATATACACAGGTGAGAGATTGGGGGGGCCACAGTGCAGGGTCAGCCAGCATGCACTGCCCCTGGAGCTGGGGGGTTAAGGCCTTGCTCAGGGCTCCAATGGTGACAACACTCTGGCAGCCATGGGATTTGAACCGATGACCTTCCGAAAATGCCACAGCAACAGAGGCCTAACCCTCAGTCACACCCTGCCCTACGAGTAACTGCCCAGCGTGCTAATGAATGCTGATCAAGCCGCTCATCTCATCAACCCATGTAAATAAAACGAAACTGTGACTAATGTCAAACATCAGCCTTTACTGCTTAACAGCACAATCTCCTACGAGAACAAGAAAAACAAGCAGAAAAGAGGACGCTGGTATTTTTTTAAATGCCATTATTCCTCAAATACTGGGAATCGAAAACCCACAACAGTGTATTTAAATTAAAGCAGTTAACCTGCCTGTCTTGGATTTGCAGGTCACCTAAAAGGTAACGTTTGGTGACATTCACTTTATGTTTGCATAGGTTTACAGCGAAGGTGGGATGGATGAAAATAAACCATTTTATTAAGAGGGAGATCCAAGCAAGCTGGCTGAAATCTGGTTAGTCTCTGTTGGAGATAATGAATGGCCAGACTCATGGGTAAGAATGATCAAAACTGGCCAATAACCCCCCCTAAATAATCATATTGTCATGATGAGTGAGGACCTCAACCCCCACCGTATTCAATCCAAAGTTAAGCCCTTGGCCAGACTACTGCAACACCTACTTCACACCTAGTAATGTCACATGTGAAAGGCAAGGAAGGAAACTCAGCCACCAGGAGAGGTGAGCGAAGGTGTCGCCATTCTTGGCCGGTTCCAGGCGTGACCCGCTCGGCACCCGTGAGCGGCATCAACCGGGCCAGTCCCTGCTGAAGCAGCTCATTCCGGCTCAGTGCAAACAGCCAGCTGCATAATTGGCGAGTGTAAATCGCTTAAAAATAAACACATTAAATATTGATAAGACGATGCGGGGAGGAAAAAAAATTTGGTCCAATTCCACGGTATTCATTCTAGTGACTTTTCTCTTTGCCCTTATTCCTTGCGCATTAAGCTTTTACCATAACTGGCAATAAGAAGAGATTCTTAGAAATGCGTCACAATTTTTAAAGACAGACACCTTCCGTAATTGTCAGTTAGTTGAGTTCTGCCTCTTCTGTTAAATAGGAGAAGTGCTGTTTTATTCTGTTCGCCTTACACCGTGAAAGCGCAAGTTTAATACCGAAACGCAGGCAAAACGCGCCCCAGATATTCCGTATTAAAGCGCGTCCATTTCTGCACAGTACCGTTCATTTTCTGCATGTGATTGGGTTTAAAAAACAGCAGACCTCTGTTCTGACTTGCTTACACACACACACACACACACATATATATATATATATATATAAGAGAAACACACTTTGGGGCTTGTCACATTACACATAACACGAAGGCTCATTGCACAACCATTTAGGCACAGCGCGCTTCTCCAGCGAAAGCTGAATCATCGAAGTTCACACAAGCGCCCGGACTGGCGATAACAGGGAAAAAAGTAATTTGCTATAATAAAAAAGTGAATAAAAAAGCCGCTATATTGCATTGGCTTGGTGTGGTTCGGTGATTCCTTGCGGTACTCGAGCTGCCCCGTGGTAATGATGACAGCGAAAGGGGAAACCCGGCGTGATGCGCATTTTAAGCGTGGCTTCCTGCATTTTTTACATGGCAGAGCTTTTAATGCAACTTTGCTAGAAAGCGTGCGAGGAAAAATCAAGAGCTACGGGGGGTGTATATGTCAGCCGCGGTTTATATGGGTTATTTATCCCGTTTGTGAGTGGCACCGGAGGGGGGGCCTCACCTTGCAGCCCTCGCAGGCGCTGACCCCGTAATGGTATCCCGACGACTTGTCCTGGCACACGAAGCAGGGCTTGTAGGTGCGCGGTGGGGGCAGCGGGGACGGCGGGCTCGGTACCAGCTCCTCCGAACTGCTGCTCCGTGTCTCCACAGCTGCCGGGACACAAGGGGGAGTCCCGTTACAGCGGCGATAATCCGCGGGTTACAGGGGGGGCTCCGATCGTCCATTTAGAACAGCAATATATGGGAGTAAATTAACAACGATCATGGTGCAGTGTCATGTGCTTTTTTTTCTCAGTAACATTTTAAATCGAATTAAACCAGCATTCGAATATATACTGACATGTACATAGAATACATTCAAAATAAAATTTCACCATTTTCAGATGTTTTGTTTACTTATGTTTATATAAGAAGTAGAGACTGCTGTCGCAGATGAACAATTAGAATAGAATATGAATACATCTGTTATACAGTTCACCAGGAAACATACAGGTTTTTAATAAAATAATATAAACATTTACCTATTTTGCCATTTATGCCTGTAACTGGAGTAACAGTTCACGAACCAGGCCATAGTACTACATTTGGTCATGAGTCCGCAGTGGTTTGGTTTGCTAAAAATGCATAGACTGGAATCCCGGTCAAGCACTGCCCCGCTGATCCTGGATCAGCTACACAAGTGGGCCCCATTCCCCTTTAAATCTTCACCTTCGACAGAAAGCAGTTTGTGGTCAGAGGGCACAGAATAATCTTTGCTTTTAGGGGCATATTTGATCGCTATTTAGCCTGGCATTTAATAAACGGAAACAAGCAAGAAAGATAGAGTTGATGCTGCTCATAGTTTTGGCTGAATCTTTTCGGTTACACCAAGGTCCAAGTGCAAAAATCCTGAAACGTTTCTCCTAGTTTGTGGTAAATCGACAAGCCCCCCCTCCCCTCCCTCCCGGGGGGCTGACACCACAGGCGCAACAGCAGCAGATCAACTGCTTAATAAAGATTATGATTATGAACGAAATTGCTGTATATGTACAGCACTGTGGGGTAACTTTTTTGCAGGGTAAAATAAGGTTTCCAGCCATAAAAATACACACGTTTTGTTTAGTTAGGGCATATAGGCCTCTCTGAGCCCGTGGATTATTCCGGCACCGCTGTGGATGCCTGTATCTTTCTTTAGCTTTCTCTGTGAGGACAGCGTGAGGGAGCAGTGTCTCCACTAGCCGGAGGCTCTTCTTTGTGTGTTTTTTTCTTTCTTCTTTCTTTTTCTTTCCATGACCTCCTCCTCCTACTAAGTACCAGCTATACTGTCTCTTCTTAGAAAAGAGCATGTTTCATTTTACTCTTTTCCATGTCATTAGAAAGCCGTCGTTCTTCCGACGAATGCGCTAACCCGTGAACGTTTTTCTCTTCGATCTACATGAGTCTCTGTTTTCGGTTTTATTAGATTTTTTTTTTTCTGTAAAATTCGTTAACAATCCAGAATTGTTATTCTGACCTTAACTGCGCAATGAACCTAAGCCCGGAATGACGCAGCCTTAAGCAAAAACACACATAAATCTTTAATAGCATCTCTATAAAGAGGTTGTAC
The DNA here is from genome assembly GCA_026776945.1 of Isichthys henryi. Lineage (NCBI taxonomy): Eukaryota > Metazoa > Chordata > Actinopteri > Osteoglossiformes > Mormyridae > Isichthys > Isichthys henryi. The sequence continues at coordinate 17,211,909 of JAODJX010000136.1, forward strand.
CACTTTCGCGATAAAAGGCGAGATAAGTGGGTAGGTGCTTCGAGGCAGGTGCTTATTTAGAGCATATTTAGAGCGTGTGGTGGGAAAAAAATCTGATATTAGACAGGTTAAGTGACATTTAATTCCTAGCCACTGTACATCTTGAAAGACGATTGATTAGGGGCAACAAATGGCCTCGAATCCAAAACCTCCGATACCCCCTAACCTTGAGCACAGTGCTATAGGGTTAGCTAGCAGATGGAGCCCTTTCATTGCCACTGGGCTGCGGTTTTTCTATAGTCCATTTTCTGAGCATCGACCCACAGATTATAATCCGTACCCAAAAAAAAGAGGTTTCTTCTAAATACAAGGTCACCAAAGTAGTCATCTGAAAGTAAGACATGTGGACTAAGAGTCGGAAGAGTAAGACTTCATTTTAAGGTAATATTTATCAAGGTTTTCTAGGTTTGCTTTCAGAGTCCTACTTTTTAAGCAGAGAAATATAAAATGAATACATAAATAAGCTATATTTTATGAACTGGTTGTTCATGTTTATAGACTAGTTATAAATAAAATTATATATAATCCCTTTGGAAATAGTAACTTTGGGTGTAATTTACAGTTCATAATACTAGGTCCCTCATGCTGTTAACATATGAGCATAAACACGAAAGAAGTTATGCACTATCCTCAGTCATAAATCTCTCACCTTAAACCTTTTATGTTCAACACCCAGTGTAATATGAAAATGAGATACCCTTTTATATAACCCAAAACAGGGACGCCTGCAATTTTTACACGCTACTGGAATCTAGTGCAGCAACGGCACCAGAACTCGGGCAAACTTTTCAATTGCGTGTATGTAAGTGCACAGCGTGTACATGATATCTCTGTGGATATAAAGTAAGGAACAGCAATGTCTAAGTACACAAGGAGAGATAACCAGAGCTTGGATTTTTACTGCCATCTCTGTTGGCCAGACCTCATTTCACACTTGAAATTCACACAGGAAAGGAATGTGCAATGTAGTTTATCCAGATGGACAAATCACTGATGCGCAACACAGGAGGGGGGTGGGGGGGACAACAGATCACATGAAATGCCTTTTTTTTCTTGCTGTATAGCAATAGATTTAAGGAACCACTTAAATCTGCAAGGCGACTTCTAGGCTGGGCTAACACAACCATTAGATGAATAAAGATAGCTGGCATGTAACTGAAAGGGGGCCCTTTTAGAGGAGTAAGAAAAATTGCTGGTGTCTTTCCTTGAACTTTCAGCCCCCAGCTGAACCTGCAGTCAGGGTCAGACAGGAAAACACACCAATTAATGGCTGTTCTCCATACGGCGGGAGGCGAAACCAAGTTCCAAACTTGCCGCTCAGCCACAAGGACTTCGAGGCGCTCTGTGTCTCACGGTTTCTTAAGAGGACGAGACGAGGTGGTTCCTGTAGGTTTAAGACAGCCCCCCCTTTTCATTAGCGGGCCTAATGACTTGAGTACAGCACGAAATACTTCCTTCCCACGACACCTTTGGCCTTCCAGCTGCCTCGTGCAAAGACGGTCAAACAAAAGATGGCACTCCAGAAGGATTCTCTAGTTTCGGTCTCTAGAATTCTGAAGCCCTTTAAGCAGCAGAACATTCGGGGTAAGCCACGCTGATGTTTACCATGTTTCTGGACCATGACGAAGCAGAGCCTGAAACACCCCCAATGACCAGATCGTAGAAGGTGACATTCCAGCAAGGTCAACTACCTCCATATAACAGAAAAACAACACTGTAAAACACCAGGGCATTGAATGAGTATGGCAGCGAGGCACCATTTAGAACCTGAGCGAAGGACCACTGTCATCTCAAAAAGAAAGGGGAAGTGAAGATTTGGAAATAAAGTATATGCCTCACTGTTCAAAAGGCAGTCACAGCAAATGACGTTTAAATGATCGTCACGTTGTCTATGATGTCTGTCGAAGTGTGTTGGCTTAGCCATTCCAAAACCTCTCTTAAAACCTACGCATTATTTGCACCTTCCGATGCCCGCGTGTATTTCTGACTTGGCACACTCTGATTGGCTAATCAATACCTCACTAAGTTATTTGATGAATTTAATCAATTGAGCTACATGGAATGACTGGAGCGACCCTGAGGAGGGGTTTGGGAAAGAAGCAATGTTCATCTAGCTGTCCAACGAGATATTAGTGACTTTTTGTGAGAACTGAAGAAATTCTTGTTCGTTTTTATTCTGCTACTGTTAATTTTCACGTGTTCTAATGTTAATTTGTTTTTTTTTCTGGGCCAAATACAAGCTTACTGAGCAAATAAATCGCTTTAAACATTTTCTTTGACTGCCTAAATTTTTGCACAGTGCTGTATATTTTTCTCAGATCAGCAATAAAAGTACTTCAGAGCCCAATGTCAGGCAAGTGGGGCGGCGGGGGG
>JAODJX010000136.1:17214420-17238982 GCA_026776945.1 Isichthys henryi
CCCCCCCACCCCCCCCCCCCCCCCCCCCCCCCCCCCCCCCCCCCCCCCCCCCCCCCCCCCCGCAGTATGTAAAGACGGAAAGTACAGGGAGTCTGAAGCGGCTTTCCCTCAGACCGCCACTGTATTTCACTGCACAGAGTCTATTCAAACTCTTTCATGCCTAGTCTAAGAAAAACCTCCAGAGATTTCTGACATTGATGGAGCGGCAATTTTTTTTGTACTACAATTCCACCACTATCGTCATTCTAAAAAAGCTGTACCTGCAGGAGATCATTACACCCAAAGCACTGTTAAAAGACAGAATGCCATTGAAGAAAGAATGGTTTCTCACAAGGCTTGGCTCTGGGGTTGACTCTCCGATGACCCTGCCTTGACCTCACGGAGACCGTCCTGACCGGGTCATGCTGAAGATGACGTAAGCGCTAACCCAAGCAAATTGCCATTAGCCGGCATAACTGTATTTATTCAGTTATAGCACAGCCATTTGAAACCCCCTGAAAAATAATATTCATGATCAATGCTACCATTATTTAAAATACACTCAGTTAGCACTGCACTTGGTTCCCCTTCGCTAGTACTGGGTAGGATCCACTTTTGCTTCTAGCACTGCATTAAGGGGAGACAAGTCAGTACAGTTCAGTAGGTGATATTTCTGCACTTGTTAGTTTAAGATTAAGATTAGCTTTAACAAGTCTGGCCATTCGCCTCTGACTTCTTTCAATACCAAGGCGATTTTGGCCACAAAAATGTCATGGGCTGGAGGTGCTTTGGTCATCGCACCGTTCTGTAAACTCTGGATACTGTAGTGTGTGAAAATCCCAGGAGGGAAGCTGTTTCTGCGATGCTGGAACCTCCACATATGGCACCAAACATCACATTGCATTCAAAAATCATTTTAATCAGGCGTCTTAGCCGTTGAAAAGCTTAGCCAAACAGTAAGCGCACTTCTTCTGTATGTATTCAGCTACAGCCACGCCATTTGCTGTGTGGAGGAGCACACTACTTGAATTAGCAAACAGGTGTACAGTAAATAGTATTCTAGCCACTGACTGTAAAGCATTTCTGTTATGCAACAGATTACATGAACATCACGTGTCTATACTGATTATCAAAACTCCTGAATCATAAATTCAAGAGGGGCTTAATTAAAACAACTATATAAAACCAAAATGACATTCCCACATTCAGAATAAGATATTTCCACTCGCAACCAATCGATTTGATGCCAAAGAATGAAAACACAATTCTGCTCCCTGAAAACCATGACATATGACCCCAAAGAGGACAGGAAAACAATTGGAGCAGATCAGCTCCATTTTATCTGCTATTTATTTAGTCTACACACATATACCTGCCTGGTAGCATCATCGGCCAAACAGATGTATATATCTGCACAGGCTGGGTAATGACGATCATATCTGCATCCTCAAGTTGGAGAATGCAGCAGCCATATCCGAAACCTCTGGAGTGTTGTTAAGGGGGAAAACATCCTTTGTGTTAATGGGCCAGTTTTCGATTGATCAGCTGAACTGAAAATGGTTGGAGTAAAGATCACGCGTCCAATTTATAATTACATGAATCCATGCGGCTTTCTTGTACACATATAATTGAGGTGTAACTCAGTAATCGATAATTCCAAGGCAGGGTTTCTGCACGCGGCGACAAACAATACTGTGCCTTTGTCACACAACCTTGAGCTCATATGGGCTGCCAGACTTTCAGCATAATTGGAAAACAGCCCACAAAATTAATTCCAAAATTTCCATAAACACAATTTCATTTAAAAAAATAATGCTTCCCAGTCCAGAAAATATTGTGCAGCTGTGATAAAATACAACAAAATCTTAAAATAACATCCATATGTATGGAAGGCTCTGATATCTGGATTCGTCTGTGTCTGAATGTAGTATATTTAGACAGAATGAGAGGACAGGACACAGCAAAGGCAAGAGCCATAAGAAGACTCAGCATATCATATGTATACACCCACACGCAGACTGCTTGCTTCCCGGTGTATCTGACTCTGACGGAAAGGCTTTTCAACGGAGTCTCCTGTCTCCTCCAACCACGCAAGCTGCTTTTCAAAGTTTACAGTCTGTGAAAAAAGCTAGATTATAAATTACAGCTCGTCTATTCCGAACACCCCAGCAGCCTGTACTTAATTGTCTATTTTCTCCACAATTTTCACTGCTTAATCGCACCGCTTCTATGAAGGTAACAAATAAGCAATCAACCCTCGCCTTCCGGTTATGTCCTGTCAGCCATTAAAGGAGGCAGTGATGCCCCCCCTTTGCTACGACTCCTTGTAACACTTCGGCCGATTAGGCAGCCTCGTGTTTACCTACGAGTGCCACTCAATACCAGCCCCAGAGATCTTAACATGTTTACTCCAGTTAAATTTCTTATTAATTATGCGTCAATCAGCACTTGCAAAAATACCAATGCTGAGAATTTTACAGCGTGGTCAGTGCAAACTGGGCTGTTACCAGTGGGTCTGGGCTACTATTACACATCTCCTTTAATAAATGCAGAAAACTGGTGTCCATCACACTGAAATTCTATTATTAATCTTAATGGGTGCACAGAGACTATGTGGAGGGGAAAAAAATCTCCACTTTATCAGTACAAATCTCCAGTGAAAACCCGAAATGTCCAGATATGGTCACAGTCCAATAGAGCACTATTAATAATTTTTGCTTTTTCAGAAATGTGCATCCAGCCGGGGTCATAGTGGTCCAGGGTATATCACTGCAAACGCAGGGATAGATACAGGTACAGCTTGGGCTGGGTTTTAACCCCAATCTGGGGCATTAGGGCAACACATCACCGGCAACAGACACGTACGGCACATCTCTGGATTTCTGGAAGGAAACCCGAGCACCCAGAGGAAACTCACACCCGAACGAGGAGAACATGGAGCCAAGTGCAAAACCACAAGCAGGCAGATGTGGGAGTGACTGAGCTGCCCGCCCAACAACACAGGCTAATAAATCTAAAATATAAAACACGGCATGCCCGCTAAACCAGGCTCCGCGGGGGGGTGTATAGCTGAGGGTTGGTTTAAAAACCGGTTATTTGGAATCACCCAAATTTCTTGCGCAGAATATATTTTAAAAGTACTGAATTAATGAAGCTCTGTCGCAACTATAACAATCTATGGAATGTTTAGGGAAAAAAAAAACGTAACGTGCCATGACGACTAGAGACCATAAAAACACCTTCTAAAAACATTGAACTTCTCTGCGCCCCATCTCTGCATCCAGAACAATGCAGAGACATAGTTGTATGACTATTAGTGTAACACCGCGGACATATGGCTACATATAATATGTGCAACCGCTGTCTGCGTATAATTCAATGACTTTGCGATAGACTAACCTGACTGGCTCACCTGACATATGTTCACATACGTGCTGCTAAACGAGCACAATATCTCTCAGGAAACAAAGAAGCGTATTCATTCACGTCGAATCAGTCTTCCCCTTTACGACTATTCATTGACGGTGAACTCCTTCCCCCCCACCCCAGGTTCCTATTAAAAATGACAATAATAACTTTTTATGTAAATTAGGGATACATCCTGCAGGCTTTCTAGCATCTCTGTAACCCTAACCAGCCCCGCAAAGTGCCCAGAGCTGAGACATACAATCTATAGTTTTTCTCATGACTGCAGTAAAAATGTACTTATCATCATAGTTACTATTATTACCTTTAACGCCTAGCGCTCGCACGCATTAATGAAAATGATATGTATAATTATGCAAGGCTGCGGGCATTTACTTTCACTGGATGAGTGATTAAGATATTGCCAGTTCAAATAAAACGAGAGTAACTAAAATCTATATACTCGTGTAAATATATGCAGTCTTACGTAAACCACAGTAATACAAATGAAATTATGTAATCCTTTAAAAAAAAAAAAGAAAAACCTCTTAGAAGGCTTTTAAACATGGAGAAAGGTGACAAAGAAGGCTGTGCAAACATTACAGTTTGGGTGTTGTCTGCTCATAGACATAAATATATGACGGGAATCATGAACAAAGAGCCAGTGTGTCTTGTAACTGCAAGCTACTGGATACATATCTGCAATAATTTTAATATGATTTTATATAAAAATAATTAATGTGCAACTATTCCTTTTCACTTTCACAAAATGGCCAATACCTCTCTGTGACTTTGTCCTAAAGTTGCACATGCACAGTTTAATATCTTTTGATACATATACTTTGAGTATTACTTCTGCTGCGTGGCAGCACGCGCACAATGCTGGTACAAGTTAATTTATTTAAGGGCAAAGCGCTGCATTGTTTCACGTCGAAAGGCGCTATATTGCGAAAGGCACGCCGGCAGATGCCCTCTCGGAGACCGGCTTGCATGCACGAATAACGGGGAAATAACAAGCATGGAAAGAAATGAACGTACAGTGCTTGCTCCGACGATGCGGCCAGTCTGCTTGAGCTATCCCACTGAGGCAGGCTTTGAGAGCCTTTTCCTGAAGCATGCATGAGGAAGGACTCGGAGAGTAAAAACCCAGCATTTGTCCAGTGCTCACTGCGATCACATCCATGCAATCAAACATGTTGTCCCGGCGCGACAGTCCCTCTTTACACGCTGTGATCTTTCAGCTCAAACCCGACTGGAGTCATGTGCAAAAAAAAAAAGTCGACGCAACTCCATCAAACTCTGCCCCCTTTTTTTGGCACGTCCGATCTTCGTGCTTTTTTTCCTCCCCCAAGTCTTATAATAATGAATTATGACAGACGACACCGATGACAGCTTGCGATGGATCCCGGAGACCGCTTGCCATGTTCCGCCAACCTCTCGCTGCCGTGGGTAGCCGGGATTCCCCGGTCCTTATCCCCCTCCTCGCCGGAGCATTAAATGGTCTGAGCGTCTGGCGCTGTGAGCCCGATTAAAATACATACATGCACAATTTCCATCATACACTTTGCGTATTAAAAAAAGAAAAAATACGGAGTCGCCCCTCGGTGACGGATGGCTCATCCGACCACGCTGCTCACCTCCTACTAGTTTTGTCGCAGGGAATGAAAGATCGGATCGCCTAATATATGCGAGTGAACTTTATATGAACCCTTGTGGGGCTGCTAACCTTCAAATGACCCAAAAGCGCCGTGACATCACCGAGCGCCGCGATCCTCGGCGCGGCCGCTCCGCCGCTGGCCCTGCGGCAGCACCGGCGCCGGTACGCGGCGCTCCGACCGTGGGCGCTATGTGCATTTATTTATACCTTTTAAAAAACACATTAATAAATGAAACGAGTCTGATCTTTGGCAAGATGACGGAAACGTGTCGACTGCTTGTTTTTTTTTTTTTTTTTTAGCTGGAAGTTGCCTGTAGAAACGAGAAAACCTTTAATTTAAATACCGCTAACGACACCCGCATGTTTCTCTCTCTCTCTCTCTCTCTCTCTCTCTCTCACACACACACACACACACACACACATGTGCACACACACAATATATATATATATATGTGTGTTATATTATATTAGCTTTACGTGGGTTAGTCGGCTCCATGGTTCTGCCGATGGATCACACTCTACAGCACCACAAGACACGTACTTTTTGTACCAGCACAGCAACTTGCTGCTGAAAGTGAGATTAAAACCGCAAAAACACGAAATCCCCTGCAGTGACTCAGACATTATATGCGATGAGTTAAATAAAGCATGACACGTACTGACGGATCGATAGTTAACTTTGAGCAGTTTCATTTTTTCTGGTGTTTGTCCTCAAACGCTTTGCAGCACCGTAACTGATCGATATGTTTTGCCTGTTACACGTCAGTTACTTTCTCGTTGCATCGACAAATGCATTAACACTGACCCCTGTAATACTTGAATATTATTTTATTTGCATTTATGATATTTGCGGGAGATTTTCACAGCCTTATGTCGCGCGAGGAAATACCCCAAAGCGTCAAACTTATGAATATATTGGAAGATTTTCAGCGTACTTTCTTATTAATGACAGGCAGTGAGATACTATAGTGCCAATGACAACCGGCAGCATTGAATACATTTTTTGAATACAAAATTCTCTTATATGTACTTGCTCGCAAGAGGAACATTGCCATACTGGCACTCTTAGCCATGCACATGGAATATAACAATACAAACATAGCTTTCCCTTTTTAAAACCGACACTTTCTCTTAAATTAGATTTGCATGGTTTTTCACGGCTTTTCAGAAAATGCAGTTAATTGAGCCATTCACGTTTTGCAGTCGCTTCAATAATTTATTGTTATTAATATTGATGAGTTAAACATAATAAAATACGATCCCACAATCCTCTGTTATGTACAATGAGAGAATGTAATATTAAATAACAACAATTGTAACAATTCGTGCTAACAGGAGTGTATATTCCCGTCTATAAAATATTAATGAAATATTTGGACCTTTCATTTCTTGCTGTGAAACATGCGTTGTGTTAATTACACTGACAAATTACAATATGTTTAATTATTCAGCTTTAAATCATTTTTTAAAAAGGCACAAGAAAGCTAAGCAGAAATTGCCTGGCATGCATTATAATCTTGGTTCTGTGTTGGTTATGTGACCCATATGGAGAGCTGAGTATCCATGAGTATCCAGGATGATGCAGTCATGCATTTCGGGCGGTTATACAGCTGGAGAGCCAATCCAGGGAGCCCCCTACCTCCAGCACTGTGACGGGCTCCAGGCTCACCGCGACCCTGTACTGGTTCAGCAGTTATGGGGGATAAAAGAATGGAGATTCATCTGGATTGCGGTTGCTACTTCCTTCTCCTTAAGTGTGTGGGTTTTGCACATAGCAATAAGAAAGGACACCATTAATCATAGATATAAATGAAAGCACAGCCTGGTCAGACACACACAGCAATGTAGTTTAAAGACTCATTTCTGCAGAGGTGTTGAAGTTAGAGAACAGAGAAGGGATCTTAAAGCAGGTTTTGCCAGCTGTTTCGCCTTAAATCAGACATTTTAATGAATCCGGTGCTGGAAAGGAAGACTAATAACCGCTCGCTATGCGTCTCATTAACTTGCACTCCGGCAATTCACTGGATTTTGACAGGTTTTCACAAAGCCAGCACTGTGACGTCTCGTTTATTATTATTTTTTTTGGAGCGATAATTTATCAGAAATGGCTTTCTGACCAGATGAAGAGCTGTAACGTTTTAGTGATTCTTAGCTTGTTTCTTGAATCCTTTAAAGCGTAACCCTTTGATGTATGTCATACGTATCTCTTACGTGGAGAGCCCTGAGATGCTAGATCGTGCCGGTAATGTTTGTTTCGTCACCCGCAATTATATGTGATTTTCACTGAAATAAAATGAAATTTTTTCTTTATTAGCAAAACCGCATCTCTGAAAAGATACAATCATACAAAAATGCATTAAACATTATGCATATTTACGAAATGTGTATTTATACTTGAAGTGTGTGTGGTATTAAAAATGCGTGGATCTTTTCGAAATACACAATAGCTATACCTTCCATAGGTGGCTTCTCCTTACTGGCTGCGGCATGGTCAGCTCTGACATGTCACCAGGACTCAGGCAGGCTCCTCACCTGTTGGAAACACTATTCCTTGGACTCGTTTAGAGCTGCTCAGTTTCAGGGCTTGAGTGACAGAGAGAGTGAGAGTGATCCTGCAGAGCTCCATGGTATAATGGCACCAATGACGGGGGGGTGGGGGGGGGGATATCGTGGCCGGTCCACGGACACCTGCCCATTGTAACCCTAACCCTCCTCACGGTCCTCACTGGTCAGTATCGTACCAGGAAATAAATACACCTATACGTCTGGAGTCAATCAAGGACTGACACTGCACAGCTCGATCCTCTATACTTTGCGTGCTTCTATCATAACCTGGCCAGTTGTTGTACTTTGATAAGACATAGTGATGATTATCTGATGTAAATGCAAGGCTGAACTTTGATAATATTTTCTTTACTGCCACTGTTCCGACATATGGCAGCTATATCATTTGACTATGTCAGTTTTAAAGGCCTGCATTCATTCATCCATCCATCTGGTGTCGCAGAGGGGACCGGATCCTATCTCGGGAGCAACGGGCACAGGCAGGAACCAACCCTGGACAGTCGGGCCTGCATTAAGTGCGTCCATATTTAACAATTCCAAACATCAAATATAAGTTGAATTTAAGGCAAGTTACGATGGCTTTTACATAATGTAAAACAGCTGCTATAAGATTCGAAAGGTATTTCTTACCACGACCTTCGAAGCCCTTCTCCTGATGAGGGTCATGGGGTAGCATGCTGAGCTGGTCAAACCAGCCTTCTCCTTCCACGGCCAAAGGTTCCAGGTCGTTCTACGGCATCCCCAGACCTTCCCATGCCAGCATGTTCCAGGTCCACCCTGGGACCTCGGCCCAGTGTAGAACAGATCCCTTGGGAACTGACTGAGTGGCATCCTTAGGTGCCTGAACTACGTCGGCTGACTCCTCTCAATACGAAAGAACAGCTTATCTATTTCCTGGGTCCCTCCGGATCTCCAAACTCCTCGCCCTGTCACGGTGGGTGAGCCTGGAAACCCTATGGAGAGACCTCATTTCGGCCGCTTGTACCTGCGACCTTGTTCTTTCGGTCATTACCCACAGCTCATGACCGTAGGTGAGGAAAAGGACATGGATTGACCGGTAAACCGTGAACTTCATCGCATGACTTTACACCCACATCCCCACCAAGGACCAGCTTGCTGCCCGCAAAATGCCCCCACCGAACCGAACTTCCTGTCACGTACATTCTCACCACTCGTGAACCACATCCCATGGTGATTACACACCCTCACTAAAGGCTCACTCTTCCCCCTTACCTGAAAACAGAAATTCTCTTTTCTTAGAGAGCACCATAGCTGTGGATTTATAAGTGCTGATTCTTATCTCTGGCATTTCACACTCAGCATGCAACTCCTCAGGTTTATCCTGGAGGTCCATGTTGGATGAGGCTATAAGCACATGATATGAAAATAGGAGAGATGTCGCCTTTATCCCCCGTTCTGGACACCATTCCAGCTGAAGTCCTATCCATGAAAACCGCAAACTAGACTGGAGACGAGATGCTAAATGCCAACACCCACTCTAAACAATTCGCTGTATTCATACAGGGATCAAACGGCATATATTACTAGCCCAAGTACTTCATACTCCAGCAGCACGTCCAACTGTTTGCACCAAGCCATGCGGTCACATGATATGGCAAAAGTGCATGTGTAGAGTCTGTTGGCATATTCCCAGGAACCCTCATTCAACTGTGTGTGTGTTGGGAGCCGGTTCATTATTCCACAGCCACGCCGGAATTTGCTTTATTGCTCATGGGTCATCCTAGCACATCTTGCCTCCTCCTAATGCGCCACTTCCGATTCAGGACCCAAGTGGTATCTCTGTTGCTCCTAGCATGAGCGTTGAAGTCTCCCAGTAGGACCACAGAGTCCGTAGGAGGGATCCTCCTGAGCATGTTGCCCGTTCTCGTGTGCCGCATACACAAAGAGAGCCGGAATATTTCCCTCCCCGCACCTCGAGGCTGGAGAGAGGCGATCATCATGTAGCCTGGGGGACACCCCAGCTGCGTAGACTTCAGCTTGACACTTGTGAGTATTCCACCCCCAACACCTGAGGGGTTTCACCAAAGAGAAGATTTCAACCCAATCAAGAAGTTTAGTTCCTGAGCCTATGGAACTATACGAGAAGGTCAGGCTGACTATATCTACACACCAGCTTAGGGTCCTTCCATGTTGCCAAAGTCTCCATTGTCATAAGCCTAAAACATGGCTGTATTTCCCTGACTGGGAGATTTCCAGTAGAGACCCCCCCCCCCCAAGCCTGGCTCCAGGGGTAGGCTCCAGTAGCCCTGACATGAAAAGGGTTTTCCAGTTTTACTTGGAACCTTTCACCAAATTTCCCCCTGGGATCCCAGAATTTATGGTAACACATTCTATAAATACCATGTCTATAAGAATCTATGAACACATTCATAACACATTGTAATACAGTCATAAAGCATTATAAACATGGCTAAAAATATTTACAAAAAGGCATAACCCATGTTGATGCAGGCATTACGAACGCTTTATGTCTTGGGCTAATTCTGATCCTGAGGTCCAATGAAAGGAAACCCAGAAAATACGAGAATCAATAATTAAAATTTCGCTTGTGTATTACCACCCTAAAAGCAGCATTGACATTCAGCATCCACAGGACAAGCCTTGATATGCATGAGTCATATACAGAGGTACATCTTCAGGCCCATCATCGGGCACCATCCGTTCCATAGATCAGGTGTCTGTAATGCATGACTGTATGAAAGGCAAAGAACCTCCCTCCTGTGACCGTATAGCAATGTGACTTCATAATCCTATAGTAGCTTCCTAAAAGACTACTAGGAGATGAACAGTGGACTGCGGCAGTGTGGGCAGAGTGACACTGAGGGAGAAATGCTGCTCCATGAATGCAGAGCAACATGTATATTAAAGTTTTCATAAATGATTGATTCATCATGTATTCGGATAAAGGCTGTGAGACAAAAGCAGAATATCTTAATGATCTGAACCTTACAATTGTTTTGGATTAGGGTTTTTCCTCATAGAAACGAATGGAGAGTCCCCTCAAAGATATGAATACAAATCTGTGTGTGTGTGTGTGTGTGTGAAGGGGAGAAGTGAGACATCCCGGGCCCCCTGAGAAAATGTTACCTCGGGCCGCCTACTTGGGTTGGCACTTTCAATCGTTCATTGATTTTGCCATGTGGTGGGGGCGGTATTTTGGGGCTCTACAAAGTGCTGGGCACCCCCCTGAATTTGCCATGAAATGCATGCCCCTCCTGCATCCATGTATTAACACAGAGCATATAGTACAGATATGTTCAGGAAAGTAATGGCAAAGCTTTTGTGGATGAGATTAGCATGTGTATCTGAAATGAAAAATTCAGTGAAATGTTCCAAGTTGGCCCTTTTGCAACTCTTAATCTCTCACAGGGCTCTTAATTACAGATTTAGAGGGAACTGAGCCAACTGGTCAAATAATGAGACAAATGGAAATGCCGGTAAAAAGTAAAATCTTGCGTAACATATAGTATAACAACTCCAGTTACACTGAATTCCTCCTTGGCCAGATGACAGGTTTTCAATGCAGCTATAATTCCCCTTTGAATACGCCTACGCTCCATGAAGTGGGAATCAGTGTAATATGTGCAGTTAGTGCTGATTTACAAGGACACAGCACTGCGAGGCTCAGTTATGGATGAGGTGCGTGTGGAGTGAAAGTCTGTGTGTTTTCCTGCGGTCGGTCCTCCTTTATCTCAATGATCTGAAATGTCACAGGGGCTAAACTTTGCTAAAGAAGCACACTTCAGGCCTACTTACCAGTCCACTCTTTTCAAATCCTGCATCACATTTCAACAGAGGAGAAGCTTTATATATACAGACATCGACAAATTTGTTGGTACCCTTCCACACAGGGACGGATTATGGGTTGTGTGGGCCCCTGGGCAAAACGTTCGTGAGGGCCCCCCCCCACCACCACCACCAGCACCACCACCACAACCACCACAATTCAAGGGCCCTTGGGCAGCGGCCCTGCTGGCCCGGTCCGTAATCTGTCCCTGCTTCCACAAAAAACACTCTCTAAAATAACTTGAAACTGACAAATGTTTATTGTTTATTCAATATTTAACACAAATCAGACTTTGCTTTTGATTATTGATTAGAGTTGAATATTTTATATAATCAAATAAAAATGATGCGAACAAAAACCCCCCCATCATTTAATATGTTGTGGCCCCACCTTTTACAGCAATCACTGCCAACAAGCGATCTCTGCACTTCTCAGTGAGGCGTCTGCATTCGCCAGCAGGTAGTCTGGCCCCCTCTGCCTGAGCAGACTGCTCCTGCTGTCTCAGGTTCGAAGGGTGGTGTCTCCACAATGCAGTTTTCAGGTCTTTCCATAGATGTTCATTAGGATTAAGATCTGGGCTCATGGAGGGCCATTTAAGAATAGTCCGATGTTTTTCCTCAGCCATTCCTGAGTGCTTTTAGCTGCATGTTTTAGGTCATTATCCTGTTTCAGGACCCATGACCTGCGACTGAGGCTGAGCTTTCTGACACTGGGCAGTATGTTTCACTCCAGGCTGCCTTGGTAGTATTGAGTCTTCATTGTGTCCTGCACAGATTCTAGGTTCCCAGTGCCAGAAGCAGCAAAGCAGCCCCAAAACAAAACCGACCCCCCTCCATGTGTCATAGTAGGTATGGTGTCCTTTTCTTTTAAAGCTTCATTTTCCTTCTGTTAACATAGAGCTGATGTTACTAGACCACTGTGTAAATACAATGAAATACAACCACATTATAAAATTATTTCATAATGAAATTTTTCTATTTCTGATTATACGCCAGAATCATGACTAACTTGCCCGTTACAGTACAGACTGTCTTCGCATTGGCCCACTTCTATGTCACATGTGAACCAGTAGGAGGCAGAACGTCAAAGATCTTCCTTGTGTTTCCATTGCAATCGATCACCTCAGGTAATGATACCAAGCCAACTTGTCTAGAATGAGCACCTCTTCATGTTGAGGGCGTAAGTGGTATGGTTCTGGGAGGATAGTGGCATATTCTGCATTGAAGAATGGTTCTGTTTTTGTACTTTCATTCAAGATTCAAGTCGTTTTATTGGCCACGGACAACAAGTGCATTGGAAAGCTTCAGTAAGAGGAACGATTAGAAGTATACAGATAATTTAAAAAGACAGTCGATAAATGGTCCTGTAATCCATGACGGTCCAACAGTGCAGGTTATTTTTGTGATTGCTTTGTAAGCTCTTAAAGGGACGTTGCCCTTGTTAAAGAGTCCTTGTCCACGCTTTGCCTAAAAGAGTCATTCTGTTCTTGTCAGTTTAGCCTGATCCTGCTCAGAGCCTGACAATCAGCACACGCCCTCTCATTTCGGTGACACGTTCTCCACCAGAAAGCAGGGACCCAGGAGGAAGTCACAGACATGGCTTAGACTGTTCAAGGACACTGTAAAATGAAATTCATTTTTATTGCTGTAGAACGATGCAAACTACCACAGAAAGAAAAATACTTCACAGCTGGGGAGTTCTCACATAACGGAGCATGTTTTATAAGCATGGCGTGATGTGGGATACGTTTTAACTGGACTTGACCAGGACAAATCTGAAAAGTCTTACAGGGGATGGACAATGAAACTGAAATACCTGGTTTTAGACCACAATAATTTATTAGTATGATGTAGGGCCTCCTTTTGCAGCCAATACAGTATCAGTTTGTCTTGGGAATGATAGATACACGTCCTGCACAGCGGCCAGGGGGATTGTGAGCCGTTCCTCTTGCAGAACAGTGGGCAGGTCAATACGTTTCCTGACTCGCTCCTCCGAAATGCTCCAAAGTGCCTCAATATTCGGATCTGGTGTCTGTGAAAATTTTAAATTTACTTTCCCTTTGCAGTCATCTATGTTGTTTTAATTAAAGACATTGATTGCAACCCAGAGAAATCAGACAAACGGCAGACAATCCTCTCAGCACCTAAGAAACAAACAGTGTTTCCAGATTCCAACTGCCCACTAAACCAGTGTCACGTGATCTGTGAAAGTCTGCCTTTAAAGTGGATTTCCTCTAAGGTTCCGCTGGACCAGCTTCTCGGGTCTGGATGGGCTCCGTAGCTTTGGGCGAAATTACTCACGCTCAGGCGGATTTGGATGATATGGCCGGTTTCTTCCATCAGGACCGGGCATTATCTACAGCTCACTTTCAAAGCCTTCCGTCTCACAGAGATTAACACAGAGACACCCTTAATCTCCCTCTGCTCTGATATAATCAATGGCCACTTAACTGCATCATATTCAGCTCGTGCAGCTGTAAGGTCTTCATTTAGCTGTATGCTTACTCACACGCGTACAGGAATTAGCTACTCTTCTTTAAGAATACTAATCGCACTTGTTGCATTTTTGACAGCGTGTCAGGATTCTTGGCAACGGAATTTAATTAGTAATGAAGAATCTTCAGTACCAGCAGTAGAAATTTACAACTTTAATTTACCGATCTGCAAAATTTACAAGCCGGATGTAAAACACTTCTACGACTCCCTCAGAATGTTGGAGATTCTGCAGCTCTGTCTCCGTTGCTGGGTGGAGACTCTGAGCGTCACCATTAAAGGCCTTTATTTTTTCGAATTATAGAAAATGACAAGTGAACTCAACATGAACCAGAGGATAAGGGGGATTCCAGTATTGGCATCTTAATCTAACCCAACTGCTGGGGCAAAATCAATACACTTCAGCTGTGCTGCTTCTTCTCACTTCTCCTCTTGAAGTTCAGTTTTTTTTTTAATAAAAAAAAAACAGACAAACACCAAATGCGGGTGTCGGGACGCTAGCTAATAAAACACATGGTCAGTGAGGTAAATGACAAGATGAAAAAAATAAATCAATAACGTAATGCGAGTAGGCAGGGAAAAAAAGAGAGAGGAACAGGAGAAAAGTAAAAAGACAGGAAAAAGAAAATGTGGAGCTTCGTAGAGAAAAGTTGCTTCTGGTTGTCGGCACGTGGGGGCCGCTCACACGATTGGCTCAGCCCAGGCAGCACGGCTGATTACCTAATAACTCCCGCGCTCCTCGCTGAGGGGTCACGCAGAGGACAGGCATGCCTGCCCTTTCTTTAGGCCAGTGCCCAGACATGAGGATGACCCCCCTCCCACCCTAATTCCCCTTCCCAAGTGACCGTCTCCCTGCTCTCCTCCATCTTCCCCAACCACCTCCTCTTCTCCCACACCGGGATTTAAACACAGATTCCTTAGGTCCCCAAACCAAATCTGCTTCATGACCCCCCCACCCCCCAAAAAAATACATGCTTTGGTTTCACCTAATATTATGTCACTGATATATGATGATCATCTGTAAATGAAACTTGCGATGAACAAATACTGCGTCCATCATTTCTGTTGCCACTCATTTCAGAAATGGCACGAGGAAGAGCTTCCGTGTTTCCCTGATATGATTAAGCTAGAATTCCCTGAATCTTGATTCTAATTTTCCTTACAAACATTTTACGTTTAAAATGTCCGCAAAATGAAATTATTTTGTGGCCTGGTTTCAATGGGGTTTGATTTCCCATCCTGGCTTAGGCTTCTCATTCATTACTTATCTTTATACGTTTGTATTCATAATAAGTTTTATGAATTAGCTGTGCAGGTCGACTTAATTCAATTCAAATGTGATGATTCAGGTTTTCAGGTACAATGAAGAATCTGTGTTGACGGCCTGATCTATAGCGTCTCACTGTGCAGGATCTGGTTTAACAAACATCATCATCCCCTCATCTCCCACTGCCCCACCCCTGCCACCCCCCTCTCACCCCTGAGGGAGAACATTTCCCCACAGAAACAACTTTTGTTTGTATCCCCGATGAGGCGGCTAAGTGAGCCCGCTGGCGTCCCTCCAAGACAAACATGCTCAATTAGAGGGGTCAGTTTTATTGTCTATGCGCACTGGAGGAAAACAGGGAGCCCCGCACTCCGGGTGCCTGTGAGCATCGGGGGTGGCTGTGGGGTCCGGCTATCTCCCCTGAAGCACAGCGCGGCCGCTACAGCCTGGCCAGGACGCTGGCAGGCGCGAACGAAGCGTGTGCCCAGACCGGCCACCCCCCTCAAATGCGGACATCTGCAGGTGGACACATGGCGGGGGGGCAAGCAGGAAAGGATCACAAC
Organism: Isichthys henryi; assembly: GCA_026776945.1. Classification (NCBI taxonomy): domain Eukaryota; kingdom Metazoa; phylum Chordata; class Actinopteri; order Osteoglossiformes; family Mormyridae; genus Isichthys; species Isichthys henryi. The sequence goes on from JAODJX010000136.1 coordinate 17,230,157, forward strand.
GGAGGGGGCACAGAAACCAAAAAACAAGGACTGGGGCAGCGGTCAACTGACGCCTTGCATTTGAGAATTGGGGGTAGGGATCGCCGAACTGTCTGCGCGCGGATGAACATGTCCGTAGCAAGACTCTGTGTCTGTGGTAAAAAAACTACGTTCTTCCATATCATGTGCATGGTAAAAACTACCTTTAGATCACAATATCTGTCAGAAAGCACCATTGCAGTATTTCGCAACCCGGTCTGTGGGGATCACAGATGGTCCACGTTTTTGCAGGGAGGGAGGATTGGATTGGGAAACCCTGCACCAAGATGTTCACCCCTGGGGAAACTGTCTTGTCGCATCTTGCTCTCCATTAGATACACGGACAGGTGGGAGCAAACTTGGGGGTCACAGCACAGTACGTCAGACAGCATGCGGCGCCCCTGGAGCCGGGGGTTAAGGTCCTTGTTCAAGGGCCCAATGGTGATAACAGTCTGTCAAGGTCCTAAGATTCGGCAACCTTCCAATCATGTGCTTGGTGTCTTTCTAACCTGGCTTTAATGTTCTACAGAACAACACAGGTGCCTGCAAAAATATTACTGAGAACTAAGGGCCGTACCAACAGCCTTCACCAACAATAAAATCGCTGAAGTAGACCAGCAATTCGTGTCATCCTGGGTTATTCCCTGTCTTGCACCCATAGCTTCCAGGATATGCTCTGGACCCTCGTGACCCAGGATAGGATGAGAGGGTCTATCCAGCCATCCAACTGTATTGCGTGTGTCACGATTTTGTGTCTCCAAGACTGATCACTCCCCATGTGCCCACAAATGCTGGCGGTGATGAAGCCTGATCACTCCTGACCAGCTGAGAGCATCAGCTGAAAGCGCGTCAGCCTGGGGACACCTGCTGCCCAGGTTCCCGTCTCTCTAAACTTTCACTGTTTTACTTTCACTGTATTCTTCTCTGTTTGCTGGTAATACGTTCAGTTTATCATTAATAAAATCGTGTTTTTTTTCCAGTCCATGGCTCTATTCCACTCATCTGGCAGACATATTATACTGCTGAACATTATGCATAAAGCATAAATCATTAATTGATAAAAATTTCTCCACTATATTAATACACTAAAAGTACAACCACTGACTAAAATGGAAACCATACTTATATTTATGCAATCAGTTGTTTTCAATATGAAAATCATTGTGAAGATTGTACAATATTAATGTGATTATTGTGGCTATTTGAATGCATATGGCTTAAAAGAACAACCCAATTCAGTTTATTTTAGCACTACACATTGTTATTCTGAAGTAAAAACTATTTTTAATTATTTAATTGCAAGTGTCATGAAAATCTGTCGGCAACGAGAGTGTGAAACTGCTGCAAACTCCTGTCAGAGGCTCCTATGAGGGCGGCACTTAAACGAATCCCAACCACCAGCTCGAGGGCAGTGCAGCTTCTGGGTACGCCTGCGAAAGTCAGCCTGAGATTCTCATTTTCGAAGGCGAGGCTTCTCCAGGTACGAAAGACCGCTTACTTCGCTTATCTCTACGTGCAGCAGTCAGCTGCGAGCTCCGAGGCCCACGAAATAACGCTGATACTCTAAAATTGGCTGGAGGGGGGGCCTTTCCTTTAGGGCTCAGGAAGGCTCTGCGGTCCCTGCTCAGCTTTCCTTTACATAAAACACGAGATCAAGCACAGTTAAACAGTCTTTGAAAAGTCTTCCTTTGAATGTGCGTCCCTTCGAGCCGGGGAGACGGCGGAGGTCGGTTTGGGAGGCACTGAGGTTACAGCACGGTGAACCGGGACATGAATGGAATCAAGACCCAAGCAGAGATTCAGTTTTATCACAGACCACTGGCTAATATGCTATTTCTGTATAAACGCTGCATTTATTTAGCCACTGTTGAATACATACAGCACACACACACACACACACACACACAGACCTGCAATCATATCTTTGTGGGGAAAATGCTAATGCTAACTATCACAACTTTAACCCCTACCCAGCCCTGACCATAACCATGAATAACCAAACAATTGCAGTCATGGATTTTTAGAAAATGAAGTTCCCCCTTATGGCGACCAGGAAAGACTGGTATTCATCACATTGTGGGGACATTTGGTCCCCACAAGGTAAGGTATATTTGCTCCACACACACACACCCACACACGCCATATACTTAGGGACCCCGCCACTCAATGAGAAATGGCGGTATAGTTAACAGGTAGCGTGAATCATCACAGCTGAACTCAACGTATGTGTTAAGCAAAGGCTGTGCCAACTCTGTTTATATGTGCCTTCGTGTCTTTTCGACCTCAAAGACTGTAGTTTACTTTTCTGCTATTACTTTGCATGTTTGTTAAATAGTTTGTTTTCAAAGTGACATACTTAAAGGCTAATATATGGAGAAAATGAACAAAGAAAATATCAATTTACTGGGGATCTGTAAGACAGTACTGGACAACCGACAAGAGACAATCTAGGTCAGTAATTACAGGAAATGAAGAAGGACTGACGCTTCACATTTATTGTGAATAAGTCTTACTCAGTGAAACCAATGTTGAGTCAGAAACATTTCCGCTCTCATTTATTGCTTCAAAGTTCCGTTACAGTTTGAAAATGACCTGTTCATAATACACTGGCCCGCGTGCCTTAACATGCTGGACCCATCTGAAATTTACAGTGAACTAGAGTCTCCCGCCGAGGTCCTGCGAGATGAAACGGTGATTCAGGAGCCTGTATCTGCATTCAGAAGTGTTCAACCTCAGATGAATAGGAAAGCTCATTCGCTTCAGTAAATATTAAACTTTACAAACGCATTTGACGCAAAAGTGGACATACGGGGCAAGGGAATGAGGCAGAGAAGAGCATTTCCCCTGAAGAAAACAGAGGTTTCTCTGCTGTCTTTCACTTACCACAATGTTTCTTTCAATGTAAACACTGCTCTGAGATCTGCTGTTTCATTGTCTCGTCTTGAAGAGGTCATACATTAAACCCAAGACAGCCACACAAGCTGCTACAGCAGGAGAATGACAATGTGGTTGTAGAAAAGACTGCCTTTTAATCAAAGTACATTCAAAGAATAGTTGGCTTTTCTAAAGAAGCATGTCATGCCTATTAAGAACCTCACAAAAGAGTCCATTTCCCTGATTTATGTATGGTTACCATAGAGATTCCACTGTGAGCTGGAACTGGGGGAAGCCATAGATTAATTATGGCAAAGGCAGAACTGCTTTCACTTACCATGGGGCACAAAATAATGCTGTAGTCATTGTTGTAGCCAAAAAAGAAAAAAAAAACAATTCCCATAAATTATTCATTCTCAGCTCCCTAAATCACTGCTATATAGGCACATCAGTGCTTTGTAAATGTCTGGGCTTGGTTTATGAAATAGGAACAATCTACCTTGTGGGATACTGTATATTAATATGATGTTGGGACAAAAAAAAAAACCAATGAAACAAAATGTAAAAGCGAATACTTTTGATTATGATTAAATGATGAAATGTAGCTATCGGTCACTGTCTATCAAAATGCAGTATTGGAACTAAAGTTAAATTTAAAGCGATATAAAATCTGAAACTTATGTAAAAGTTTGGGGAAGCAGTGTATCTATAGTACGGAGTATGTAACACAATGTAAGGTAAGTAACACATCTACCTTATTAAATCTGTAATAATGTCTGATGCGTGGATAACCTGATACAGCTTTATAACTGAGGTTCAACTTCAAAATAAAATGAACATCCTATTACAGTATAACAATATGCTGAATGATTATATGTCCAGGTGGGAGAGTTAGTTCATGCTGGATAGGGTAACTGGATGTTTACCGTGAGACTCATTTAATGATATTGAACATCATTCATGCAGCCTTCGCTTAGTGCTGTGACTATGTAACACACGCAACGTCCTTTTTCCGCTAAACCACTTAAGAACAAAAAAAACTGATTGGCCAGCATACGAACTAAAGGGCTCATCAGTCTCCGCAGTGGGAGAAGCTTCTTTGGTTTCTTTACTAACGCATGAAAGAGAAGGAGGGATACAAAGAGAAAACGGAAAACATTTGCGCTGGAAAAAAATAAAAAAAACTTGGCTTGGTCGTACGCCCGACTCAAGCATAGCTGGACACCAGCCATGTTTTCTGCTGCATGTTGCCATAAATCTAATGCTATGAATAGCAAGCATAAGGGGAAAGCCATCACTTCTCATTGCAATGGCCAATCCATCTCGCAGCTCAATTCAAATCACTCTGTTAGTCTTGAAAATGTCAATGCCTTGTAGTATTGACATTACCAGCGAGTGATTTATACATATATAAAGATAACGATAATGTTGGGGACAGAACCTTGCCGACTGTTTTTTGCCTTAGGCACGTCCCGCATTTATATTTCATGAATTCTGCAATCTAAACCTCGTTGGAATGGAGGGGCTGAATGAAAACGAAATTATTTCGTCACATTTGGTTGACACCTATATATTGGATGTGTTGTTTACCCCATCATCTCGTATTCACATGATAAATTCAGCCTGAGATTCTGGGAGGGGAAGTGGAAAAATAAACCTTCAATTTGAATAAGATTTTCAACTATTCATATCATCACACAATCACATCACTCTACATTAGAGAGATTTTGGCTGATAAGCAATTGATCACTAAGAAGCAGATTATACATCACGACTATATGCACACACACATAGGCGTGTGGAATGGGGATGTTGTTCCTGGCCTCCTTTCTTATGCCATAATTCCTTAATTCCTGCCACTAGTGTTCTTTTACACCTGAGCACCATGGCACTACACAGACTCTTACATAAAAACAGTAAGCAAAGAAAACATTCAAAATATACTGAAATGTCATTTTGTTTTCAGTAGAACTGAAATGAGCCGCAACGGTTAAATGGCAACATCAGCCTTAAAAATGTCAGGCAATGTTAAGGTCTGCACTCTTTCCAGGGATAATTTAGTCACACTGGTGATAAAAACAACAGGAATGGAATTCCTTTGTTGTGGCTGGCATTCTTATCTTGACTGAGAGCATTCTGAAGGAATTGAGCGTCTGTGACAGACATTGACAAACGAGCACAGAGCAGCATTAAGAGAAAAAGCTGAAATTACAGGGAAAATGAATGGACGATTAGCTAAAGACAGACACAAGGTAGTGTAGGCAAATTCAAAGTAGACTGATGAAAGGCTTTTAAAAAAAATCCTGTGTTAATTAATGAAATTTAGTTAGAAGCCTGAAATTAAAAAGAAGTTCTGCAAAGCACATATTTTGCCATACTCATATGAAAACATCTGTATGTTTTGTGTGCTTTGTCATTAACAAATACCTAGTGAATCTGTAGCGATAAGCTACAACAAACTATAAAAATGTAAAAATCAGGTTTGTGGATTGCTTTTAATTAGCAAGCTACTGCTTTATTCGTATCGACGCTTGCCTTAAATAGTCTTTTTAGTAGAAAAGTTTTAAGTGATTCCAAATCTGTCATCAATCAAGGGAACAGCAAAATATAAGCACCAGAAGCGGCCCTTGTCCTGCCCTTCAGCTCTCCTAGGGCATTTTAACGTCAGTAGAGGACATCCAGTTATTGTCCAGCCCCTTGGATTGGGCCACCCAAGCCTTAAGCCTGACAATGGAAGGAAAAGGAAATGGCCACACTGACAGAGGGCAGGAGTGGGTGGGAGGAAGCTGGTCCTCATCCTAAACGTGACAGGAATGCTCTTTGGGGCACACTATGCTGCTTTATCCTTCCATCCACATCTTCTAAGATGTAGTTAATCGACGAGCATAGACGACCATACAGCATATACAGTGTGAAACAGACAAAGTACAAAAAAGTTACAGACAACGTAAATGTAGTATAAACAGATTTAAGAACTACACAGAATAGAAATAAAAGCATACAGAGTATTTTTATACTAGAAAAATTTAAATACTGCATTTAAAGATGAGAATGTTAAATTCTGCACAAAATTATCGTTGATAATGCAGATCAGTGCATAAGTGTAACAGTTAATGCACCAATCTCAGGGAAGCTGACAATGTACAGTGTAACTGTGATTCAGCAGTGCTATAACGTAACAGTGATTCAACAGTGCTATAATGTAACAGTGATTCAACTGTGCTATAATGTAACCATGACGCAACAGTGCTAATGCTGTTCATTAGTGGCTTTTAGGCAGAGGCCTGAATGATGCTGAATAAGAAAGTGTATTGCTGAACACATGCTGCCGATCTAGTCTTTGCACTCTACATCACAATAGGTAGAATTAAATTACAGCCAATCAGATTCCTGCTAAAGTGACACGTCAGCACACAGTGGTTAATTAACGGGCAAAGTGAACTGTCCCATTTCACACTGCAGCTTCAGGGGTGGTCTATTTTTCCATCAATGAAGAAACTGCATAAATACAGTGGGCTAAGTTAATTAGTATGACACTGAAGGAGTCTTTGGAACCGGTTAAACTTGTGTTTTTTCAGAGGCAAGTAATGAATGTGGGTGCTTGGAAGAAAGTCAGTGCCGTTGAATCTTTACATGAAACAACTTAAAAGGAGGGCGAATTCAGGGGGGAAAAAAAACAAAGCTATTTATCTTCTTTACAGCATAATGATGTTGATGGAATTTGTTTACATTCGAGTAGACAAACATCAAGTATGAGCTTCTGAGAATAGAAGTCAATGATCATAGAATAACAGATTGATAAAGCATGCAATCTCAAAACAAATAACACAAAGTAACTTGGTGAAAATAATTAACAGTACCCACTTTGTCTGTAGTCAAGTCCCTTAATTGCTATTTCTTACACAAGAAATGAAACTGCATTTCTGCAAAGTATCTGGCAACTAGAAAAAAGAAGAGCTGAACAATTAACACTGAACAATAAACACTGAACAATAAATACTGAATAAAATCCCATTCAGAGCATGTTAATGGTATAATAAATGAAGATGGGAGGGACGCTACAAAGCAGAATGCCCCTCCCCCCATTTACATAGCTAAATCTTATCCATATACTCCCTGACAGTCAGTCACTCCCCTGCTGATAATTAGTTGCAATAAATACAAGAGGAGCATCACACCCACCAGTACACTGCATGCTCAGGACAATGCACGGAAATCGGTCAAGGAACAGCTAAGCTTACTGCTCCTTATTAACACGGCAGAGCTGAGATCTGAAGACGTGACCCCTCTCCCTGCCGACCACACACACAAAGCCCCCCACCCACAAAAAATAACACAGGGAGCAGGCCTGAGGGAGTCACCAGGGCTGTCACCATGACCCTCGCATACAGCTGAAGAGATGGCTTTTATCTGGCCTTAATCCCACCAAGTGTGACAAAGCAGCATGGTCTTATCTTCCCTGGGGGAGGGGGTTTAAGAGGTATGTCTGCGATAAGACTAGCGGCATCAGCCGTTCGTAGTCTGTAAAGATGACCGGCCTTAAACAAGTGCGTACTAAAGGGATTAAAGGGAATCCTGTCGAGATTCATGATAACTGTGGTATTCAGAACTGCAGAAGCCGATTTTTACAGTTTGCCAAGTCAACAACTATAACGTATTGACATTTAAAGCTACAAGCCAGATGGGAAACTAAAGGAATGAAAGATAACTTTCAGCTCTGGTGCAACCTCTACAGGACTCTGAAGATCCACATCACCTTCAAAAGATGAATGGCGGGTGTGTTGTATGGGTATCTGGGCATGGCTCCTCTCTCCCTCCACACATGGCGATGCTTGGAAATGCCGCACTAGTCCTGTGCCTGAGGTCACATGTCACCAGCAGGACCCCGGCTCGGTCTTGGCATCGTATTTTATGCTGCGTTCCATTCACCTCGGAAGTCAGCACTGGGAATGACATCACACCCGAGTTAACCCTGTTCCAGTACAGCTAGCCTGGTTAGCCATTAGCAATGCCAGTTCTAGCCAGGTTCATTGTTAGCCATTGATGGCAAAATCAGTTGAAAACAACGCGTTATGTGATATTTTGTGCAAACCACGTAGCAACATGTCCACAGATAGAGGTTGGACAGTACTGTGTGTACGACCAATTTAATGAGACAGAATAAAACATAAATCTTAATAAACACTTCATAACTACAGCTTTCACTTCTAATGATGAACTGTGCATTCATCTTAAAATGCTGGGGTTGTCAGAAGTCCAACTTCAGGGGAGTTCAAATGGCTAGGTTAACTATCTGAAGCTAAGCAGGTTTGGGCCTGCCCAGTTCTTGGATAGACAACAAACTAGGAAAGCTGGGTTGCCGCTGGAAGCGGTGTTGGTGTGGCCTACAGGTGTGGATCCCAATACCCCAATGCACTGATGGGAACATTGTGCTGTAAAACGGTGCCGTCCTTTGGATGAGCTGTAAAACTGAGGTCCTGGTTGTCTGAGGTCTTAAAATCCCTGAGCATCTTTTGAAGGAGTAGAGGTGGCCTTCTAATCGTCTCCTACATCTAGTTGGTAGATTCTTTCCTGCCACTTCACCACCTCAGCTACTATACAGTGGTGCTTGAAGTGGCTCCCCATTGTTTGCGTAAAGGGCTTTGGGTTCCTTATAAATGCAACATTCATTCACTCAAATGTAACATTCATTCACTCAAATGTAACACACCACTACTTTGCCTTGTTCACTTACTGAAGTACTATCAGGCTGCATATCTTCACCACAGGGTATATCGTGTTTTCATGCTGAATGGGAACAAACTCACCTCGGCACATTCCAGTACACGGGGAAGCTGATGCTAATTGTAAGTCATATACTGTCACGATCGTGGCTGGCGCAAGCGGCGATCGTGCGGGTTGGCAGGTAAGGGACAGGCTGGCAGGCGGAATACG
>JAODJX010000136.1:17247757-17261453 GCA_026776945.1 Isichthys henryi
TGCAAACTCCACACACATGTGACCCAGGCGGGGATTCGAACCCGGGTCCCAGAGGTGTGAGGCGACAGTGCTAACCAGCTCACCACCATGCACCACCATGCCGCCCCTAGTTTGCTAACCATCAATAGTATTTTGGGGGAATCTAAATTATGCAGGAAGAGTGTATCCCTTCAAACAACTAACACCGTTCAACAATTGCTCCCAGTCTCCCCTAAAAAGACCCCTATAATACTGATCAGCAGCGCCACGATAGATGAACAATAACCCTTGACTTTTGTACAGTATATATAAGAGCCTAAATAATTAGACTGGTGTTTATCCTTGATTTGTGTGTCTGATGAGGTGGGTCTTCAGTGGGAGACAAGTACTACTGGTAAACAATGAGTACTGGAATCATTATGCTCAGGAGTGAAATTTTATTTTTGCTACTAGTCAAATGGACTAGTTAAATAAATGCGGTCTGACATACAATTTCTGTACTAGTTAGCAGACTAATGTTCAGTTTTTTGTACTAATGTTCAATTTTACTCTATTCTCCCTTTGTCTAAATTACTTACCTCAGGCAAGAGGGCGAGCTTAATTTCCAGCCCTGATTATACTGCACATGAACTTTGAGTGCTCGGTTCAGGACATGGTCAACTGAGGGCAAAAGTACGCCAAGATCGCAGCCTCCTTTTGCGTGGGTTTAGACAGAAAAGCAGATGGCTGAAAAGCATTAAAACATCAAGACGCAAAGCATCTTTTTTTGATACATGCCGATCAAAGATGATACTTTCTTTGTAAGAACATGCGCAGACAGATGCTGGGTGTGTATGTATTAAATATTAGATAAAATGCACTCATTCTGCCAATGTCAAAGGTACCTACTTTTCATTGGATGCTAAACACACAAATTAAACAATTCACCTGGGTTTGAAAAATATGCAAGGACGCAAACACAGCTCAGACAACAGGGGGGGGGGCTGACATTCTAGTTAATTTTAGTTAATTCAGGCTTGCTTGGCATTCCAGGAAATGTAACAGATCACAGGAGGACCCAAGGTTTTAAAGAGCTTTATATAATTTAGTCTGATTATGTTAGTCAGGAGTTACAGAATTAAACGGTGCTTTTCAAATGAAGCATTTCATCAATTTAGGTAATACAAGTTGTTCTCTTCAGTACTTAAGTGTTGAAATTTTTTGTGAAACTTAAGTTTTTTTTACCTAGCAGTCTAATTCTGCAAAATTAAGTCCTTGGAGTAATATAAAAAAAGGTCTTTGCCCTGTTCAACTGGTGACTTGATAACCATCTAGTTCTCAGAACTAAAAAAGCACTGATTCTCTTTCAGCTGTCAGGAGAATTTTTTTTAATTAAGCGAGACTTTGCATAAGTCCGTATGTCAGATGGGAAGGGGTTAGCGATCACTTTAGCGGTCACCTCTAAATCCTCAGCAATCGTGATTGTACTTAAAATCTTACTCTGAAATTGTAACAAATATGACACAAAGGGTCAAGTGTTGCAAATCTGTAGTCTCTTATTATTAAGAAACCTCACAAATCTGTTATGGTCCACAATTATGCAAGAAGCCCCAGGACCACTACAAAAATAAACAAGATAGAAAATAATGCACAAAATGATATACAATATAGATAGATAGCGCTGTCTTCTGAATTGTCATGAATTAGAATTTATTTTCATTGAACGCATATAAATGTCTTTGAGAATTTTAATAGTTTAAAAATAAATTTATAGATTAGCTTCCTTTTGATTCTCTTCTTTGTTTTATATACCACTATTTTCATTCAGATTTGGTTTTCTTAAAGGGTTGGACAAGCCCCTTGATTTTAAGGAGAGGAACCATCCAGCAACTCAATTGACTCGTTCTGCACTAAAAATTTTGTGCTCTGCTATTAGTGGGCCGACGGCAGCTGTGAGCTCCTGGGAGCTGCAGGAAACCTATTGCCCCTCTGTCCTACCTGCACTTCACTCGGCCATAAGCTACATTCATACTCTCTAACGATGATGTAATGTAAACACACCCATGTAAAACGCCTTGGGACGACTCTGTTGTGATTGGTGCTATATACAGTAATAATGAACTGAACTGAACTAAACATATGAGAGCCAGCAATTTAAAATTTACCATCATCTACTCAATATAGGTGACAACATTTATGTATGGACTTTAACACTCCACCCCCCACACACAAAAATGTTAACTGATACCCTAGTTCAGCAACATCAGTGAATATTTTAATAAACGTTATCCATCCATGCACCTCCAGATATTTATACAGTCATGTTCATAATGACAAGGTTTACTGCTGGTCTCGAAAAATGGGGCACATGCCAGGGGAACTATGGACAACACACAGACACACAGACACACACAAGTTGGTTTACCTATCTAAATGGGGACCATCCATTCATTTCTATGGGAAAAACCCTAATCCCAATCACGACACCCTGAACCCCTACCCAGCCCTAACCTTAATCATAAGTAACCAACTCAAATTCAAGACTTTTGGCATTGTTACTTTTTTGATTGCATTCACAGATTTTTATAAAACTGAGGTTATCCAAATGGGGACCTCAAACCATGTCCCCAAAAGTAGGGAAATTTTAGCTTTCACTCTTTGGGGACAATTTGGTCCTCAAATGTGATCTATGCAACCCTACCCCCCAACAAACACACACACCCCGACAGTGAAACAGGACTCCTGTTATGATTCACATGAAATTCTTCTGAGAAAAATTGGTGATCCGCAGCAAAAGCATATGGATTCCAAAAGGGAAAGAAAACTTCGGAAAGCGTCATAAACATTTTCAGCGTTAATGCATCAGTGAGGTAGATTTGGAGGTTGTTTATAGATCACATCCAAAAAAAAGAAGACATACTGGTGGTTATATAACACTGACAGGTCTGCCTGGTGTTAAACTGGGTGTCATATTTACAAAACGGCCGCTTCTCTTTCATCCCACCTGCCAGGTCCCGGAGTCCCACTCTGCCCCAGTGGGAGGGGACCAGGGTTTATTTGGAGATTTTGTAATGAATTAGCATATGCTGCATCTCTAAGGGCAACCTGCCTCCCTTTCAAAGCAACTCAACCAGAAAACTGTCAGGTTAAGTTTGGTATCCTTTTGCTCTTCTCTTTGGACTTGCACCTGTAATTGTAATATTGCCTCAGCCGCTAAAGTATGGAGAGGCCAGTGTGCCGTTTACTTTGAATGTTCAAGCACAAGGATCTCAAAACTTCAGCGTGCTGCACTTTGAGAGGAGGAACAGCAATAAAACAATAACCATATTTTTTGTTATTCAGATGCGAAAAACAGCACGTGCAAAGGATTTCGTTTTTAAAGCAGGCTTGCAAATCACTGGGTAAGCAATTATAATAAATATTTTAATAGAATTTTAACACTATTATTAAAGAGCACATTCGTAAAGAATGAAAAGTGCATCAAATACCCTTTGCTGTGACGCCGCGTGGTTTTGATCTGATTGTGTTTTGCCACCTGCTGATAAAATATTGTAATTGCATGAGGCTGAGCGACCTCGTTCGTATGTCTGCCTTTCTTCTAAATAATACTCCCCATGCACATGAATGTATCATTTTTCGTACATATACGTTTTGTAATACATCATTACAATTCAACTATTTTGTAAACTATTCTAAATACATTTATAAATAACTATATATATTTCAGTATTAAGAAGTTTCGGTACGTTGGCTACAAAATAAAAAAAAATCTACAACTGAACATGCGTAATTCTGTAGTTTTCGCTTTCAAAACTGTACATTAACGCAGTTTAAAAATACATTACATTTACTGCAGAACATCTGTGTTCTACGCTCACCATAAATGCAGACTGGTCTAACTGGCATTACACAGAGTGGCAAAAGTTTGCCACAGGTGTTTTTCTACAAGGTCACGAGCAAATATAAACAACGACCATCCTCTGTTTTCCATAACTGCTTATTCAATACGGGGTCACAGTGGGCCTGGAGCGGATCCCAGGCAGCATAAGGCACTGTCATGGCCACCTGACAGAATTATAAAAAAGAAGTTTATTATAAAGTTCTCGAACAAGGAATATTGGCAACAGCAACTGGATGCACCCCAAACTGCGTACACGCCTGGTGCCAGGTCCTTCTGCCTGTCAGACCTTTCTGGTCCCCGAGTGCTCAGTGCTGACTTGACCTGGGGCCACAGACTGCGATATACGCAGGTGAGACGGCTGCACCAGACTCGCGTAAGTAATCAAGGTTGAGATCATAGGTAAAATCAGGATCAAGTACGCAAAAAATAAATAAATAAAAATCAAGGAATCAAGGACTCCAAGTTAGACACTGATCCAGAAAATAATCCAATCCAAACCAGAACCTTAATCACCAAGCCAGCTAAATAACGAAAACACACCTAAAGACCCCCACTAAGCCGGACCCATGCCAAGACAGATCAAAGCACTGACAAGAGTGATTTTGAACAGACCGACAGACTGATTGGGAATATTTAGTGGGCGTTAATGTGGAGGATGACTCTGACTGCATCGGGTGACGTGTGAACTGGGCTACGTTCAGCCCCGACGAAACGCTGCAAAACGTTTATTTATTACACAGAAACAGTGGTACGTTAAACAGCCCGTCCTGAGCGTTGAGACTGCGGCACAGAATGCATTGTGATCGCTGGCTTTTTAATTCGGCGGGCTTTATATACACGTCGCTGCTGATTGGGTAACACTTCTGACACGCCCCCCAAACGAGAGAAAACGTACGAGACTGGCCGCACGTCGTTTCACATCGTTCGAGAAAATATGTCGTTCGATACGGAAACCGTTACCAAATGTTGCACATCGTTTTAAGCTTGAACGTGACCCTGGATTCTGGACAGGATGGGGTTACAGGATGTCTGTCCATTGTAAAGCATTACCATCATCCTTGGTTATGGGGTTAAATTAAATTTTAAACTTAAAATAATCTTTAGGATGAGAGCAGCCCCAAGAAGCAAACTTATGTCAACAATATGCTTCTTGACAAACAAGGTCTTCCACCTAAAATATATATATATTTTGTATTTACACTCAATCCTTTGCGGAATTTTTTGGAGACTGTAGTGTTTTCTGCATCAGGATCAATGCTAAACAGAATTCAGTACGTTGAATCAAAGACGTAACTCTACCAGAGGCCTAATGAGTTTTAATTAAGAGTTTTGTTTAGGGAGGGTTTCGAAGTACTCACCTGTGGTAATAATAATAAGCATGTGGAGGGTTCCGCATACCTGTTTTCTTCACAAGGTTTGTTACTGGGTGGGGCAGGATTTATTTATTTTTTTTTGCGAAATAGGAACAATACTGCCGTGCCAGCAGTATTGAGCACTTGTTTTTCTGCTTATTAGTGTGAGGGAATGAGGCAGAGCCGAGCCTGCCGCCGGCCCGTCGCCTTTCATCCCTCTCCAAGTCATCCAGGCGACTGCCAGACGCAACGCCGTCGGGCGCGGGACAGACGTCTGGGGGGTATTTTGCCCTCCCCCCCCCCAAACAAAAAGCGAAGCAGGAGGAAGCGGTGTTTCCGCGCGCCGACCCGCGAACACTCGTGCGCTGGCGGCGCGCGGACAGGGAGACGCGCACGTGTCGGGTTTTTCCCTCGGGGAAGTGAGCAGCTCATATACATACCATGCAGGACCCTGACCGAAAACATCAAGATTCCCTCTTTATATTTCCTCTACGATGAAATACAGCACTTAATTATACGAGTATGTGTACTTCAGAAGCCGTCTCTGTGCTGGAAAAATGCACTCTATTCTTCTTTTTTTTTTGGAGGGAATATTAGGCTATCCTTTTAAGCCTAAAACTAATTTACTTAATATACTTTAGACTGAGCGTGTGTAAAATTACATTCTACAGCTAGAGCTGCAAATATTTCTTATAATAAATGCTTGTCATAATAAAAGCTAGAAATGTACCTGATTGACTTTCTTCAATTGTCTGTATTCGTTACAAAACCATGACCTACCATGTACGCATCGCATATCACTTCTTATATCGCACCACATGGAGGCAGTAAAGAGTTGTCTGTTGACCCATGATATCATTCTTGGCCATACATTTTAAGCTGAGAAGTCTGGAAGGAACGATTACAGATACAATAAGGGAAAAAGAAAATACTCTATATTTATTTAGTAAAATTAGGCAGACTGACTTCGCAGGGCTCTTCGCAGGTAAACTCGTTACCCGTATCTTTCCAAGAGAGACGGAGAACAAGGCAAAATGGTTCTGCAGAGGATTTATTGAAAGTGCCAATGACACAGGATGTGGGAGGCAGCCCGATGTAGGAGGCAGCCTGTGGGAGGAACCGAAGAGATACGAACAGGCGCCTTAGTGTTGCGCGTTAATTATGAATTAAAATATGCATTAGCACTTCTAACAGGAACTAAACAGTTGTGGGCTGGAGTTAAATAGAAACCAGTATGGGAATTTGACTTTACTGGCAACAGAAGAAAAACAACACATTACACAAGAGTGACAAAAGTTTGAGACGTACATATGGGTACAGATGTGTCTACTGGATAAATGTTTGCCCTGTGGCTTTGGCCTGTGCCAGCCCAGGTGTGCTTGCTGGAGTAAGCTGGGTTGTCGATCATCCTGGGCGTTAAACTCACTCCTGGCTGAAAAAGCTTCAAGAGAACAGCCGAGCGCTGGTCCTTGCGCCATGTTTTCCGCCTCGTGTCTGCTATATTTCAAGAATGCCAAGAATCATATTCCTCAAAGCAATGGCATTAAAAAAAATATATATATATATATTTTTTTTTATAGCCAAAATCAGCATTTTCTCAATCACAAACTGTAACTTTTACTACTGTGATAGATCTGTGTAGCAGGTTATAATACCACAACATTGAACTCTCAGGTTCCCTTTTGGTCGACTATAAAAATAATTTAATCCTGCTGTTTGAACACATATATTTTTAATTAACCACCCTGAATTTTGTCTTTCAGGTAGGCTAGTTGTCAATGCAGTTGTTTTTTATGCCTCCCTCAACTTGCTCTTTGTGGAGTAAGTTGTCCGTAAAGGGCCCTCCTGTAGCGGCGCCCAGGGAGCTGGGGGTTGAGGGCCTTGCTTAAGGACCCGCAGATTACAGGCACACAGGCACAGCCCACTGAGCCTCATGCTGGCCTCTTATATCTATAAGCCAGCCAGTGGGCAGCATGACTTTACTTCAGAAAATACCGGCAAACATTTTCCAGAATTTTCAAAGAACATTGCAACAAGCAAAAATGATTCAGTGAGTGAGCAGTATAGCTTGGGGTAGGTGGTGATTTAATCATTTTTACAGTAACAGGTGGTACTTCGGTTTGTGAGACTTCATAGAACAGCAGAGTCACTTTTACCAGCTGGCTTGCAGCCTTTTAGATCGGATTTATTAATCTGGTTGCGTCTGATTGGCATTGGTTTAAACCTTCAAGAGTATTAGTAGAACAATGAAGTGAATGTTTTAAATATTTGATGGATTCCTTCTGTTCATGTTGTTTGTGACTCATTAAATGAGCTTTGTATATGGTGATTAAAGAGAATTTTGTGTTCTTGTCACCATAGCAGCGTTCTATTAAGGCATTTTGATAATACTGGAATGTATACCTGGTAGACTGGTTGTTCGTGAAGAATTTTGTGTGTTTATGTTATTTGTTTTAGTACATATTTCTGGTCATTTCTGAGCGCAGTCAGTTTGGAATACACCTTTAATAAAACCCGTAAACTATAGTGTCACAAAGTTTGAAGAAAAAAAAATGTTGGAGTAATTATGTGTCAACCAATGTTTGCTGTTTCAATTATAACAAACGCTCGAACATTTAATACTTCCTATTATTCAAAAAACCCACAACAATACTTACTCTTCTGTTTATTTATACCTTTACATTATATATATATATATATATGTATTCTTACTACAGTAAGAAAGTGAGGACTGGGGGAACTGGGGAAAGCAAATGTGATAGAGAGCCAAGAAAAATATCAGACAATCTGTCAGGCGGATTGCAAGGAAAATGAACAGGAAGTTAGCACAATTTCCAAAAATAGAAAGGCTGCTATTAGATTAGCAAATCATCTTCATATTTGGGCCACACTGCAAGTTTCGGGTTTGTGTTGCTGTGCTGAGTAGTTGAGGTGAATGTCATTTACACACACACACACACACACACACACACACACACCTGCCGGGAATCTGCTCGCCACAGAAACGCACGATTCACGAAATGGGCCTGCGTACATCTCAAGTGTCAGTGACGAGTTAACCTAGTTAGACGCAACGCACACACAAACCACACCTCATCTCTGAAAGAATCTCAGCACTGAACTAGCAGTATCAGACATTGCCTGGGTTAAGGTTAGTCACCAGCATGACCTGCCCATTTAGATACAACCCATTTTTTTTACATTACACATCACAGCAATGCAACAAATGAGGAGAGTAGTGTATATATATATATGTATGCAGTTATGTTTCACATTTGTCCCTCTGCTTTAGAAAAACATGATATCTGAAACGACTCTCCAGAACAGCAACAGTGCTCTCGCCTGATATAATATTGAATGCTACTGAAACAGTAAAACCGCAATAAGTCTGTATGAATTTCCAACAGAGGTAGAATGTTTAAAATGAAATCAGCACGCGGACAGAAATCTGCACCGCGATCAAGCCAAACAAGCTTTTCCTGCGGAGAAAGTGCTGGGTCACTACAAACTCCTTCTTCAGCACCACACCAGCTTCTGTGAAACCAGAACCTCCACAAGTTCTACTTTGGCTCGGACTTACATTCATGCTTATTAAGTACAGTATGTCTCAAAAACACAAAGGAAATAACATCAAAATGGAAATAAGTGGAAAGTGGATAGTTTTATATTGCACTGATCGATAACAAAGTGCTTCTAACAGCTCACAGATCTGCAAAC
The DNA here is from genome assembly GCA_026776945.1 of Isichthys henryi. NCBI lineage: Eukaryota > Metazoa > Chordata > Actinopteri > Osteoglossiformes > Mormyridae > Isichthys > Isichthys henryi. The sequence goes on from JAODJX010000136.1 coordinate 17,256,686, forward strand.
CTTTCATAAATGTGTGCGTTTATTTGGGCTTGGGGGGGAGGGCTTCTGTGAGGCACACACTGCCATTCACTCGTGGCCCCCATTTCTGACAGTTCTGTACAAAGTGAACGGAGATGTTTGCATGCACGTTTCCCGCAGCTCAGGCGTGCACTTTGAAGGTCAGTAGCTCCTCTGAGTGCACGCTGTTGAGGGAGCGCAGGTCTGGGAGTTTCAGTAGCAGCTTGGTGAAGGTGGCCACCGCGTTGGCGTGGTTCTTCATGACGAGAGTCCTCAGGGCGCGGATCAGGGTCTCCTGCAGAGCCTCCACGGAGTTCACATTCTCGATACCTGAGCGGTCTGCATGAGGAGGACACAATCGTTAAGGTTACGCCTATGCACCTGGATCTGGGGTCATGTAGCTATAATTCAGCTACAGTCACAGGCAATTATGCTTTTATTTATTTAGCAATTACTCCGTTTCTTTTTTTTTCCAAATTGATGTGCATTTTTCGAGACCGAAACAACTAGGGCGGAGCTAAGGGCCTTGCTCCGCCCTTAATGAAAGAGCAGAGACTTGAACCCTGGTCTCACAGATGTGAGGTAACAGTGCGAACCTCTGTACCACCCCCACTTGATGACGTTTGATTATATAACTAATGTCAACTAAAGCTCCTGCAAGAAAACCAACCATCCATCCATCCATCCATCACTGCTGATTCAGTATAGGTTTACAGCAGAAAAAAAAAAAATCTCTATTTATGGTACATTTTGAACACATTTACTTATCTTCGCAAGAAAAACATACTCAACGTCCACATATAATTGGGACATAGTGACAGTGCAGGTAAGATTTTGGTCAGACAGCCACCTTCCCACTACTTGATGCACTCAGAGGATCTTTATTCTGAGAGAGAAATACTCTGCAGTGAAGGACGTTCCCATGAAGCATGAGGCTTATGCACTGACCTGCAGAAACCAGGACGACGGCAGTGAAGAGGCTCATCTCCTCCTCGCTGAGTTTCAGGGCCGCCAGCTTCTCGCTGAACTCAAACATGGACGTCAGCAGGTCACCGGCTCCCATGGCGCGCAGAGCTTCCATGCTGTACTTCTTACCACCCAGGAAGGTCACGGTGCGGTCCGTCGAGTCGAACAGCGATGCAAAACGTACAACCAGCACCTGCCGAAACAAATCCTTTCTCAGTCCAGATTGAGCAGATTTACTACGTGATTTTAGCCTGGTGTCAGGGAGAAGCCTCTTCTTCGCAATAATTACGCCATACTGGCTGACTGTAATAGACCAACTTCTAGAAGGGTCTACAATTTAGTGAGAAAAAGACAATATATTCCCAGAAATTAACTGCATGCTGTTATGATTATATGCTTCATGCTATATATTTTGCTCTGATTTTGATATAAATCAAAATAATGTTCATTGGCATAAATAGCAATTACAAAAAAAACTGGGGTTAGAATTGAGGAAGAGATTAAAGAAACAAACAGAAAAAGTCTAGATTAACTCTGCTCATGCGTTATTCATTATATTTACAGACGCTCATACCTCAAATGTTCCAGCCTTCAGCAGGCAGATCTGGTCTTGCTGGGAGAGGTCCCGAAATCCAGGAATTCGCTTTGCAAACTCCACTACCTCGCGGACGGCCGGAGTGAAGCTCATGGAGAACTCTGCCCAGATTTCATTGCTGGATTTGCACGGGTTCACAAAGGGTGACAGGTTCATGGGACACACCTGTTGTGGAGGAATGATGGCAGCAGAGGTGGCGTTAGTCACACAAACGTCTATTTACGATATTCCTCCTAACCAACCAGTCAATATAATTGATAAGAAATCAACACTGGACAAGGTGCCTTCCACTCTGTCGCAGAATATCCTGACACACATGTTCACATATTGTGTCATAATGTGAAATATCCGTTAAATCAAATGAACCAATTAAAAGATTCGGTCGTTTCAAGAATTCGTTCAACAACCACAAATGTAATAGAATAATACAGTTTTATACTGTACAAAAGTATAAAATATCAGCCTGGATCCTTTGAATAATTTTAGAAGAACAGCCCAAAGATTACAAAGAACCAATAAACTAACTAGTAATTAAATAAGTTTAAATAACTGTGACTCAAGCTGCGTTTATCTGACAATCTAAACAAAATGGAAATTAATTTGTCCTGGTCCAATATTTCAGTTCTGGACCTAGAAACAGGTGTGGCAGTTGTACTGTACACTCACCAGATGCATCCTGTTCCCAGTGGCCCAGGACGACCCAGCAAAACCTCTACCAGCCTCAACGATATGATGGTCTTTGAATGGCTGGCTGTCTGTGTAGGTGGGACAGTGGCTGGTAGGGGGGCTTTTATATTGCTGGTCGGGACAGTGGTTGAGGAAATTGTCCCTGTAGACTCTGTTGGTCCCTTGCTGGTCTTGTTGGGGGGGCAGGCTACAGTGTCCCATTGTAACGTGATTGTTCCAGCGATTCCAATTCACTTTCCGCTCATCACTGCCGGCGCCCCCCTGCCCGGGGACGCCAGGAGGCTTCGGGACCTCGGGTTCCGTGCCGCACTGCTCTTGGTTGTACATGAAGTTCTCCTTGTGTGCTGTGGTCACCGTCCCAATGACTTCTTCCTCCCCGCCGTCTGAAGAGAAGGAAGACGTGGATTTTGGGGAGGAGCTCATGGCTCCCCGGGATTTGATGTCGTAGGACTTCTCCTGAGGGCTCGGAGGGGAAGAAGCCGGCGAGCAGGACGTCGAGGAGCCTTTGGGATCGCCGAGGATTTGCTCGGTGGGACAGAGAGGCGCATGGTTGCCGTGGAGCTGATTATGCAGCGAGCTGCTGTTCATCACGCTGTTCATGGCGCTCTGCATCTCCAGAAGCATGCGCTGCTTCTCACGCTTGGGAATGCGGCCAAACCTGACCGCTGAATGAGGGCAGAGGATAAAAACAAAATAGGGGACATCATTACCAAATAGCAGCTACGATTTCACAAAATATCAGCTATGATTAGGTCATTTTTTTACATTTCACATCAAAAATACTTCCCATTTTCAGTCGAAGATTTCTACCATCTATTCCTATGGCCTTTATGTGGGTGAGAAATTCTAAAGCTAATACATTTCAGTAATAGATCCACAGAATGAATCGATCATTAATAACTCGTGTCATTGATTAAGTAAGGATGTATTTGCCTTCGTAAACTTGCATTAATACTAAGCAAAGGGGAGCGTAATTAAGTGACCTCTTTCGTTATACAATCTCATCTAAGAAAACAAGAACATCACATATATTGACATTTAAAGCTGAAACCATACGAAGGAGTCATTGTCTGAGTGAGTCAGGTGAAGGCAGGTTGCCCTACAAATCCAGTATATTGTTCCTTCAGCTCACCGTCTCTTGACATTCCCACTGACAAGCACTTCTTGAATCTGCATTGCTGGCATCGGTTCCTGTTCATCCGCATGATGGGGCAATTCTCATTTTTAAGACACTTCTTGTACTGGATGTTTTGCTGGATGCTCCGCCTGAAGAAACCCTGTGGGATTTGACAGTAAGGTCTTCTATTACGACACTGACCGCATCGCCACCCTTCACCCACATAACAAGCGTGCAACCTGGCTCGTCTACAGAAATGAGTGAAAATAAACCATCCGTTTATCTCCATTTGCAAATCTGTGACTTGTATGTGCGTTCTGGAACACGCATAGTCATCAATCGCCAAACTTGAAATAAATCAACGAAGACGAATATGGCTTCCACTATGCTTATAAGTGGAAATCCACATTTCAGAGTCTAATTATGAGTGTTGTAAATCATCTTTCTTCAGAAATGGAGCTGTGAGCAGAGGCTCAAATCGGGAAAGATGTGCACCTATTCTGCATTCATTTGAAAATGAAAATGGATTTGCACTCCGGAATGTCATATCATATATATATCATTTCTTGCGGAAAAAAAAGCCAATCAACTAAAAGTCTCAATCTGATCACTGTCATCATCATACAGAAGAGGCCCGTTTCCCAAGAAATGTTTATCCTGCTTACAAGCGCTTGATAAAAATCTTTACAGTATATTTATTTTCAATAAGTACTATTACCTTCCTCAGAGTGTGAGCCATTTGTCTTTCTGGTTTATTTGTCTAGGTTACTTTGACACTCGTTCATGTCGCCAATTTTATTAGCTGTTAGAAAGCAGCTCCCACCCTTTTTTAAAGATGAAGTCGTTAATTAAATGGCTAATTATTTTTGTTCGTCTGCACATGCGCCGGCTGCAGGGGGTCCGGGCATATCAGCATGTATAGCAGGGGCTACAGGACACCCATTGGTCGTTTATCTCAAAGTTCGGTCTAATGGTCTCCGCCCGACTTCCTCACCTTGCAGCCCTCGCAGGCGTGGACGCCATAATGAAAGCCCGACGCCACGTCACCGCAAACCTTGCAGAGTAGCACCAAGCCACTGATCTCTGCCAACACAGGAAGGGAAACCACCCATATTATAACAGAGCTCAGAACCAGGTCCTTCTACAGACACAACATAAGATGTATTTTTTAAGCAAGAACATGCCATAAAAATCTTGCTCTCCATGAGACACACAGATACATATACAAGTGAGAGCAAGCTTGGGGGGTCACAGCACAGGGTTGGCCAGTGAAAGCACCACTGGAGTTGGGGTTAAGGGTCTTGCTCAAGGACCCACAGACACGTGACTATTATGCCAAGGCCGGACCTCAAACAGGAGACCTTCTGATGACAGACTTTGCTCACTGAACTACACATTGCCTCCTA
>JAODJX010000136.1:17261500-17282699 GCA_026776945.1 Isichthys henryi
ATAATATATGTGTAGAGATCCCACATGGGGTGCTGTTTCTCTAGGTATGGTATGCAATAATGCCGATCAGAAGGTCGTCGGTTCAAATCCCACTGTAGGCAGAGTGACATCCCCAGTGTGCCCTTGAGCATGGCCCTTAACCCCAACTGCTCAATGGAATGGCTGACCATGTTTTCTCAATTGCATGTCACTTTAGATAACAGCGTCTGCTACCTAAGTAACTGTAAATATATTTACTAGAATGAATGCTTATAATCTCTTTACATACCAGCAACACCACAAACAGGCTAAGGTTTGCATAAACAGTTTATTTGTCTTTACTAGACTGCGTGACAATATCGGATGACTTACTAGAAGCGCCACAATCAGTGTTGGGTACAGAGCATGCCATCCTCTCTGACCCGTGAGGGGGCCTGGCCACGGCGAAAGGAGTTTTGGCAAACGCGTCACATCTCTGGCTCAGGGATGGGTGGAGGGGCGGCGGAGATGGCTGCTGGCTGCTGTCAGAGCTGTCGCTGAGACACGACTCCGGGCTCGAGGAGGAGCTCGATGAGTGGATGTACGCGATGACTCCCCCTTGGAGGACAGGGGTGACGGACAAGCGGTGTCAGTATAGACAGTACCCCATTGCAGAGCTGCTTTGAACTGGCTCCAAGACTGCGCAAAGCTGCTGTCGCCAGTGCTTCTGGTACCTGCCTCCCCTGCATTGCAAGTGTAATGTCAATGTATATTTTTAAAGTTTATTTTTGGTAACTTCTGTAGAGGTACTCATTACAACCAGGGGTGCAGGAGCCAGGGGGTGGGGATGGGGTGTTCCTCCTGTATTTAATTCCACATCATTCATCCCCCCAAAAGTAGACCGTTGCATTTAAATTATTCAGTAATGTCGATTCCCCACCCCCTCCATGAATATCAAATTTAATTCTCTCCCACACCAATGATTACAAAGACAAATCTACAGTCTAAAACGGAATAAGTTCCATAGATCTTGTATTTAGACCTTGTCCCACATAACTTTGTAATTTGTGGACAATGTACGTTGTTACACTACAGTTAAAAGCAAAGCTACTGCCAATGCAAAGAAAAATGGTTTACGGAGAGCAAATTAAAACACTATTTTTGACGTAACCTTAGGAATGTAGAGTGAAATGGATTGTAGTTTTCTTAACAACCACGCTGTAAGAATAAATGACACTAGTTATAATTTGTAGCCTGCCCAACATAGAACAAATAACATAAACACACCGCGTAGCAACTGGGTCAAGCACTTTATCACGGCAGTAAAACAATTCATCGCTGTTTATCTCTGCCGATTGTACAGTGTGTTCCCACAAAACGATGACGACGTGAGATTTCTCTTTGGCTTCTATTTAAAGCCATGGCCACAGTGGATTATAAACTGCCTTATGAATGAACAACAAGGGCTCCCTAACGGCTATTTAAAGTGCCTTATGGCATAGGAGCCTGAAAGTGAGACTGCGGCAGGCGCTTCTCCGACACGCAGATGAATGAACGCGCTTCCCGGACACGCCTCCGCGCGCGCCTCTCACATTTTCTCCGGGAAAGCGGAAAACTAGGTCATGGCCGCGAGCTCCCACCCCTCACGTGGACTCGCAGCTTGTCGCCGCACCAGTACACCTCGCGCAATTATGCAACGTCTACGTCACACGCAGCGCTCGGCCAATCAGCGGCAGCGAGCTGGGAGCGTGTACACACTCGCACATGGCTAGCGTGTTCGGTCCATGTGAGTAAATGTACTTCTATAGGGAGATATGAGTGCACTACGAACGTACATTTATAAATATATAAATACATAATGTCTGACATCGGATTAACAAAACAAGACGACCGAAGCCTTATATGCATGTAAGAGATATAATGGCGAAACAGAAAAAAAGTGCGTGAAAACCTTGCATTTAGACTGAAGAAATATATTGTTACTAGTCATTTAGCTCCCAAGGAAATGTCATTCTGACGGTTATTTCCCTTTACAGACACTGAATACAGCTACTGACACAGCTACTGAATACCTAAGATCGCGGAAAGTGCATCAAATTAAAATGACACATTTTTATGGATTACACATTTCCATTTCTTTCACAATATTAACGATTTTCAGACTTACCAGCCTTTGTCGATTCCATATCTTCCGACCGTCGAAGACCCGCAATCCCAAAGTTTGAAGTAGTTGAAACAGAAAGACGGTATGAGTCTTTCTGTATCGAAGCTATTTGTTTTTGTAGGTTGGCACTGACTTGTAAACACACCTAGCAAGCCAGGAACACTCGACACTCAAATGTGATCCGGCAGTCGACAAAGTTTACTATTTTGAATAAAATAAGCAAACACCGGCGACTTGCTGAATAGACAGTTCAGCATTGGCCCATGCTTTCTTGCCTCTGCGAGATTTCCCACTTGATAAATAAAATAGATACTTGGATGCTGCTGGAAATCAGAGTTGTGACTTTGACTGCTCTACTGTAACCTCGACCGTAATACTGAATTTTGCTCTTTAGAACAACTGCACTGGCTGTCCGGGACTGAATGTTCTAAGCAGCGCTACCACGTGACCCAGTCCCCGGCCCCGCCCCCTGCCCCTGAGTCATTTTAACCCAGTGACACACTTCTGCAGTTCAAAGACGAGGATCCTTAGGGAACCTCTTCAAGTCTCGCCCGCCTCAGTTTGCCTCGTACTTGGTACCGATCTGATCAGCGCAGGTTCGTGTGGGTTTATTGAAAAGTGTTTCCAATGGCACGAAATGCTGAGATGTTTTGTGTGTGAAGTTATCGGATTTAGTATGTCAGTATCTTAAATACTCGGACAAATGGAAAGGCCGTTGTTTAATCGTTAAATATGTATAACCCATCCTAATTTATAAGGGTTAAAATACTAACCAACTAGACCATTCTGTTCTGCCTAGATACAAAACGGACTATTGAAACTCAGTAAAAAATATTTAATTTTACACTGTCCATTAAATTTTGCATTAATCGCTTAAATGGTTAAAGCATAAAACACATTTTTGATGATGTTTGAATGAAAGTTATTCTTTTATTAGGAAAGGAATTGCACTAGTTTGGTGTGGAAGTGGAAGCGTGTTTGAATAAGCTGATAAAGAAATGCTTTGTTTTGAAATGAGAAAATACAGACGCACATATATTAGACGATATGGTTGTAAAATAATTTTTCATGTAGTTTTTGACATCTAAACTAATCCAAGTACATAGTGTTGATGTATTAAAATATAAACTATTACTATTTAACTGTGCACTGAAAATCAGGCAGGAATCAGAGTAGTTTTATTTGAATTAATGGCCAGTCCATGTATTCCACGCCAGCTAGCAGAAATAAAGTTTCAAAACCCTTCTGGCATAGTTTCTAAGCTCTCTCAGTGAATATAAACCGAATTTCTCCCCAACAATCTCACAATACCGTTTAAACCCAGCAGTCGCGTTGTGCCAATCAATTACGTGCACGTGCCTGCCCAATATTTTGTAAAAATGCAACATAAATTATACATATGATATAATAATGTGTTTACATTGACTGTGAATAACAGGTAGTTGAACTTAGAATAAGTAGCGGTTGTCATCTTCTACGAACTGTCACACCGTCAGCGGCAGTAAACAAGGTTAGCTGGCTGTTTACAATAACTAGCCACGTAAACGTGCTACTGCAAGTATAAGAGGGTGACTGAATTGTTTCTGTGTTGTTATGCTACAGACATATGCTTCATTAGCCTAAAACTGTCAAAATATATGACGCACATGTCTGCTCTGGTATCTATGTAATCAATGTGCTAGCTCAGATCCTGTTACGCTGCTAAGTAGATGGCAGGCGAACTACGTTTGTAGTTTTGCACGTACAAATTACACTGTCCTTCAGTATTTGCTTGCTAACCACACATAAACCAGCACAGCACAGCCTTTTACTGACGTTAACTAGCTAGTCATCTAGCTAAGTATAATGTTGCATCAGTTTACATCCTTTCTAGATCACCGCGAAATGCGCGCCAACCGTAAATGGGTTATTCTCACGTCATCTTGGTTTTGAAGATTTCAGTCATGAACTAGGCCTATTTCCATCCATCCATTTTCCAAGCCGCTTATCCTACTGGGTCGCGGGGGGTCCGGAGCCTATCCCGGAAGCAATGGGCACGAGGATGGGGGGCCAGCCCATCGCAGTCTACAACCTAATATTTTTCATATTTCACTGAAACTTAATACATTTTTTAAATAACGTGGCAATCCTGATGGAACACAACATATAGATTTTACACATACATCTATTAAATTAGCATTAAATGGACATCTTTGCGGTAATGACACAGATATTTTGGAAATGAGGTTGATGGTTTCATGAGAATCATCCAAATAGTTGTATTTACACGGGGTGTTTTTGCCTGTTAATTTATGAGCCAGTTGTTTTTTGTGCATGTGTGACTCAGTAAAACTAGGAAGAGTTAGAAATGCTTTTTAAACATTAGCTGGTAGGAGATAAGTAGGGGTTGTCATTTGCTGGGCATGATTCAATGTATAATAGTGACAAAGTTTAAAGAATTTTAATATCTGCGTATGTATGTTTTTTGTGTCGTACATGTGGTTTTCAAATGGTGCCTATCTACAAAATGCCAGGGCTGAGATGGACCATATATACAAATATACATCACCTCTTTGACCTGCCAGTGTTACTTCTGTACCCGTAGGGAAGCTCATTTGTCAGGTATGGCCCACAAAAGTATTACTCAGATCATTAAACCTATATTTAATTTGTGTTTGACTGCTCCTACGGTGACTGACTGATGGCACCAACTTTAGTTTTAATCCGAAATACTTTGTATTTTGTAAATGGATAGTGTAAAATATATACCATTGAAAACGTGGAATAGACACAATAAATCACGTGCCCATCTGCTAAACATGTAATTCAAGCTGCAAGCTGTATGACTTTATTAAAAACAAGTCTGTTAGTGCTGGATTTTGACCCTTTTGTTATTTTCCAGGTGAAAAAAAATAAGTGCTTGCGGTGTACGGTGTTTACAGTAACTGACGATTTATATTGATTTATCAGAAATTGAAATGGCAGCAGAATGATATAACTACTCATTTGCGAGAAACACACTATAAATGTTCTTCACTTTCACAAATAGAAGCGATAACTAGATCATGATTTGTATTACTAATTCGTTAACTGTATAATCAGGTATTTCCCCATTTTACTGAAGGAAAGGAGGGTCCCTTTTTGCAAGCAGCACTGGAAACAGCTTTAAAATAGAGCAATGCTGCCCATGCAGGGCTCACATTTTCCAGAGCAAATTGCTTCAACAAAGGGACTGTCTGCTCCGTGGGTTTGTGCACTCACCGTGTGGGCAAAGGGCAGACTGTTGTTATGGAGCGTCTGAGCGTGAGCGCTTATTTGGAAAATGGAGTAGACTCATGTTGACAATCGCTGATATCACTTAAGGCAGAATGCCTCAGGCTACCATCGCTGAAGTTCAAGGGCAATCTCCCCATTCAGAAACTAAAGGAAAATTCTTGACTCTGTGGTAGTATGCCAATATGATAATAATAATAATAATAAGCATCATTGTGGCGTAATGCTCGGAGGAGAAAGATATTGGCTTGAGGACTAAAAACAGGTAGAGATCTGCACCAACAGGAAGTGGGTTGGTGCGACCAAAACACATGGAATGCATAATGTGTGAAGCATGACCTAGTGAAGCAATTGTTTCCAAATTTACTGTCATTTATACCTTTGTCCTCCATAGCACAATTACATAACCCTCCTTGTGGAACGAAACGGCTACGGTCCCACTACATCAACTGCTTACAGAAGCTTATAAAAGCTGGGTCACTCTGATACATTAGAGGATATAAACTCTTTGTTCCAGCTGAAGCTGAAATTTTGCCCTTAAAATTAAAATTTACTTTAAGTGCATTCTGGTAAAAACCAGAGGACTGTGATTGAATATGTGCCGGGTAGGGTTGTGGTGAATAAACGTAATTATGAATTTAAGTGCCAACCAAATGTTATGCCATTTATTGTCAGGAAATCTGTGGACTGAATGACAAACTAGATTAAGTGTGAATGATGCTTTTGTTAGCTTTAAATATTTAGTGATTTCAGTTGGCTATTGTAAAATGATTAAATGTTTTGTTGCAAAACCTCCACACATCCTTGGTAACACCAAGGAAGTTGAATGGGCAAGGACTCCCTGGCAAAATTCAAGGGGTCCCACAACTTTACAGGGGGCTCAAGTTGAAGGACCCGATCAGCAATATCTACTGTGAGGACCCCCTCCCCTCCACAGCCAACCCAACCTGGGATTTTTCATTCATGTAAAAAAAGTTACTTTTAAAATAAAAATATCTACAATGGGACAGTAAACCAGAAACATGGATATACGCTTGTGTAACCTCCTAAGATCACTGACATTGACCACAGTCTTTGTATAAATGCTGTAATGTTTTTGCAATAGTGTTATCTGACGCGGGAGTCCAGGATAGTTCCGTTTATTATACATTGTCACCTACTCTGATCGATTGCATAGGAGTGCTCTCTGAACTTGGCAGTCCTAGTGTATGTTCAGCTTGCCAGAAAGAATAGCTTGTTGCTGAGAAGCGTAGGACCATCAATGATGCTGTGGGCTCTCCTCCAACAAATAAACATTCTGAAGGCACAGGAGGACCTGCGATGTTTTGGGCCATCTTCAATGTGTTTGGGCAATCAGGCTCTGGAAACTGTTCGTCTGGTAAATGTCTGTCAATCGATTTAAAATTATCTAGACAGAAAAGTTCTCAGTTCTACAGTTTAAATTAGTTACTGACAACTAATTGGCCCAGACATGAGCGGCAAATTTGCTTTGTTCACAGAAGGTGTACTCAGAAACTGGGTTTTGGCCAAGCGGTTTCCTCACAGACCCGCCAAAGCAGGTTCACACCTGGATATCAAATATGTGCCCTAGCAGAACTATGGACGAATGGCGGATATCAAGAGCAAAGTAGACTCTCCCCTGAAAGGATAAACATGCTCACATTGACCTCTCTTGGAGCCTGGGCAAGGCCAACATCAGACAGCTGTGTTTACATTAAACTTGTTCAAATTCAAATTCGTCACATGCATCATCATACACAGTACAGCCTGCACTGAAATGCTTATTGCAACGCTTCGATTGAATGACGGAGCAGTTGTCACGGCAGCCTACTGCATCAGTGCCATCTTGAACTTGTGCACAGATTAAGTCTACAAAAGTAAAATTGCAAACAGGGCAGAAAAACCAGTTAATATGCCCTACGTATTTCACAAATTCCGTTTCCATTGCAGTCGTGTGAAATACTTTGCGATTCACCAGAAAAACCTCAAGCGAACATAACATTTTTGCATTTTTTTTTTTAGAGTACTTTCATTAACAGCTTTTCATTTTGTATCTTCAAAATGCACAAAATCTACGTCAAAGGAGATGCCACTAGCATGTAGGAGCATCCATCATACACGAGACCTGAAGAGAATGCATGCCATGAGCACCACGTTTATTAGGGGGGGCTTTCGGCTGTTTGGATATTGACAGTAGCAGAAAACAAATTGCTGAGGGTTAGGTGTGATAACCACCACATATAACTAGCTACAGAATTAAAACTTTCATAGCAAAAAGGAAATATTTCTTTTCAAATGATAAACAATGAAAGTATTTATTTTCGCGTGTACTGCAGTACTTCCCCCTATATCCTTCTGAAATGAAAGAACCAAGTCAATTTCACACAGTGTCAAAAAAACCTGCTTTATTTTTGATGGGGAGACCAGACTCACATTGGAAAATGCAGCAATTGACAGATGCAGGCTGGAAGAAAAAGCACAAGTAGCTCTGTTTATCAAAAATATTTTAGTTCAATTGTGGACACTAATCCAAAGCAGTCTTACAAAAAAATAATTACAAGGATTGAATGGAAAGTGATGCCTCGCAACTGGATTGGAATATGCAAATAAGCAATTCTTACAATATGCTCTTTAATCTTTACTTTGTTTTTCTAGTCACCAGATAATTGGCAATGATGCAGAAGTTTTGTACAGCCATCACATTACATTTTTAGCTTTTGCACTGGATATCAAGTTACGTCCATGAAGGTCTTTAACACATTTTTGTTCAAAGGTTTAAATAAAACTATGAAGGAATCGAAGGGGCAAAAGAGAGGTTATCCTGAAACATGCCAACCCCAAGCCATGCACTTCATTGATCACCATGGAAGCAATAATCGAGGCTGAATCTCTGTATCCTACCTCATCCACCAGGGCCCATACTTGGCACCCTGCAACTTCAAACTTATACCAAAACCAAAAGACGACCTTCAAGGACACCACTACGCATCCAGAAATAAAGCTGAGAATGCTGTGAGGACATGATTACAGAAATGGTGTGGGGGATATCGCCCAGACTGCTTCTTAAAGGTTCTTTATGTATACAGCAACCTGGTGACTATGCAGGAAAACCCCTGTGTTTTTTGTTCAGAGCAGAGCTCCTCCTGGGACCAGGAGCCAGGGATCTTTACTCAGTGTTCTTAGGGTCTGCTGCCCTAATTTATTAATAAACATTCTTTGCAATATTTACATTGCAAAAGCACACGCGTTTTATTTGATACTGGGAAAATATCATTTACAGTTAAGCATTTACACATTCTTATTCTTTCAGAAAACTCCACGTCTCATTCAAAAAGACAATCAAGGTAAAGGGATTCATAGAGTCAATTTTGAATATTCAATAGCAAAAAAAAAAAAAAAAAAAGCGTGAATAAAATTTAATGCAAAACATCCAAGGGGGAGTGGGGTTCAAAAGACAGTTCCAGTGGTTTACGATTTACAACAAACTTATTAGCAGTTCCACATGCACTTAAAATGGAGTAGATACAGGATTTAAGTTCACTTTGTAGCCGACTTCATGTCACATCCCAACACTCCTAATTTCTTGTATCAATGATAAATAATGACGGTAGTAATAAATAGATTACTTTGTCTCCACAAACAACCAGAACGGAAAACTTTGAATGACCATAGGCTCTGGCAACCAAGCATATTAATATTTTTTTTGTTACCAAAATAAGCTGAGTGTAATGAATTATTCATCAAAAGGCTTTATTAAAATGTTCATATTCAACTGAAAATCTCCAAACAGAAAAAAACGTATGCTTTAATATTCTTTACAAGTAGTCAATGTAAAAATGTATTTTTAAATTTCAAAGCACAAACTGACAACTTTGTGAGTTACTGAGTAACTGACAAATCTAGCGTATTGCTGTTTTTACTGTCTAGCGGGACTGATAACTTACAATGGTGAAACCCAACAATCAGCGGGCAATAAAAGACTGCAATAACATCTGCAATAGAAATCGGCAATAGAAATTCCACCCACCCCACCCACCCAGTTGGCGTTCCATGAGCAGCTGTCAAAGCGCAGGTTCCGCGCGGGCGCCTGGGGCCGCCTGCCTATGTCGCGTACCGTTTGGTCCACTGTTTGGCTATCCTGTCGTGCTCTGCTCTGTTCGTCATGTATTGGGTGGCGATGCTTCCAACCAGTGGGTCAGCTGGACAAGGAAAAAAAAAAAAATAGATGTGTTCACCATTCCGCACAGAACATTACATATTATATAAATGTTCTAATATTAAACACAAGACAGCTAAACTGTTATGGAAGCACAGATCATCATAGCTCTGAGTAATTTCATAAGCTGTCCCTGCTTCAGTAGAGTACAGAAGAAAGCTGCCAGGTCTTATCATGACAGTCTTGCGGACAATCGCTGTAAATGAAACTAGCGAGATCTCATTTGTGCTGTGGGTTTGTCATATGGCATCCGCTAACATTTACTATCAATACATCGTAACAGTAAGAAATTATTAAAATCAGCCCCACAAAAGAAACAAAATCAAGGTGGCATTTTTCTATATTAAGTCCTGCATTAAAGTGAGCCTGACATCACTTTCAAACAGCTGTGCCTCATTTTAATTACTTGAATTGTATTACTACAGACCCTCCTCACAAAAAAACAAAAAACACTCCACTAGCATCGAACGGATGCTCTCTGTAGCTTTACTCCACTAAATAGGGAAAAAGATTACAGAACAATAAGTTCTGTATTGCAGTGGAGCTACTTCCTTGTTACCAACTGTCAAATTTGATCTTTATTTGATGCAGGATCTCTTACAATAGAAAAATATGGTGAAACATCAAGACACAAAAGTGACACGAGAGGTCGCATGAATTGAAAGCAAATCAGGATTAGGGTTTAAAGCTACTTCAATACACCCGATTCAGGAAAATAGACATTCCGCTTATTGGAATAGCGGTACTTCATTGATCCCCATGGTGGAAGCACACAGGCGAGAGGAGAGATAGGGAGCAAGTACAGGTCATCTAGTGTTGGGGATAAGGCTTTGGTAAAGGGCCCAATGGTGATACGAGTATCCTGTCAGCCACAAGGCTTCACCACACGGCAGGCACAGATCCCTAACTCACTGAGGCACATGCTGCCCTCTGGGAGTGGGGACACCATTACCACACTGTACCAAACAAAACTACACAGGCAGTCAATTATTATAAAATAAATACGCACTAACCACTAAATACCTTCCTAAAAGGTGATCCTTTTAAGTAAATGGCGGAGGGACTGGAGCGCTGTAGAGACACCTACCAGGGTTACAGTCGGTCAGCAGGGAGCAGATGGACAGCAGCACTTTGGAGATGGTGAGAGCAGGGCTCCAGTTGTCCTTCAGGATGTCCAGACAGATCACACCCTGACTGTTGATGTTACAGTGGTAGATTCTTGTGCGAAATGTTACCTAAACAAAATTTCAGGTTTTGCTGTTACCTTAAAACATTTGTACTTATACTAAACATTCTATTCATATTTGCGTTTCCTTCTCATTCATTCAGTGTTATATTGGTATTTCAAGCAGTGACAGCACCCTCTGGTGGTGGCAAAGAAATACAGCAAGCAGGGAGCACAAGGCATAGAATGCTTTTCTTTATGAAGTTCTCTATGCAGAATATATGCATAGCATTTTTCAGTCACTAAACCATTCAAGACCCATCCAATGCCATTTCTGAGCAGACAAACATACGAATGTTGGAATGCCATAAGCTTCAGGGTTTCCTATCTGCCTAGCTTTACTGCAAATGTTCGTTTAACTTATAAACCAGTATATCTGAAGAGAAGCACATCATGGCCCCTAAACAGGCAGCTTGAATTAGTGCTAAATTGAAGATGAGGAGTAAGACTGAATCTAGATAGTGTCTATAATACATTTCCTGTAGTAGGTGAACCCTATAGGGAGAAAATGCCTTTTCTAGAGGTAAAGCAGCAGCATTAAAGATGAATGATGATTATACAATTTTCAAAAAAATGTAGCTTTTCTGGTAAGAGATTCCAGTACAACACCTAGTAATACTTGTTCAGTTATTAAACAAACATCATGCTGAAATACACTGAACAGTCATTGCTAAGATTCCTGTATTTAAAAATCGACAGAATGCAGGTTGACAGTACCTTGGGTGGCTTGAATGGGTAATCTGGTGTGAATGCAATGTCGAGGAAGAAGACCCCTCCTTCATATACAGACCCAGGGGGCCCAAGAATCGTGGACCTCCATTCATATATGTTGTCTCCTTTTGGTCCAGCACTGAAAAATACCACTGAATTAGAGCGGGATACAGGATCTAGACAGATTTACATTTTGGACAGTTGCTGTCACAAAACATAAATGAGCTATTCTCCAGAAGCCTGGTGACGGTATAGTGTGAAATACTACAATACAAATCAACTGTTGGACAAACACACTTGTGAGATTAAGATATTTTGCGGTACAGTTAAAATTCGGAAGCTTCTGGCCACCCATCTCCTAATGCAAATACCAACATTACAAGAACACTCAGATTTGGTGAATAACTGGTTAACACCTATTGCTTCAATAAAAAACCTAGGGGTGTAACGGTACACAAACATTCACGGCTGGGTATAAGCCTCGGTTTTGAGTTTACGGTTCGGTATAATTTTAGTCCAGTAAAAATTCTGTTACCTAAACTGCATTTAAAAGTGATAATAAACCAAACAAAAGGTAATGTGTTGACTTACAACAAATCCGTATAACAAAAGAAACATTTGCAAAAATAAATGCGTCGTTTCTTTTTTGAATTTTTATTTTGCATCATATCAAAACACAATGAACTAAATCCAGTCTAAACCCTGTGTTCTGAGTATGGCTGTATACCTGCAGAGATAAACACTGGTATAGCCTTAGTTATTTTTTGTCTCAGTCTGAATTTCCTGGCAATATGCAGGTTCGATATAACAGCCAACGCACAGTCTCAGTCTTATCAACTCACCTCTCTCCAGTGTTGGTAGAATTTATTGGGAAACAAAAATGTTCCTAAACTACTGATTTAGGTAATGTGAGAAGGTTTTCAAAATTCTCACTTCGCCACTATGACTGATTAACCAGCCCTAGCCAACTCACAGTATTCATTATCCGTGTTGAGGATCTATTTGTTAATTTAAGTTCCGCTCAGTTCAAGAAATGTATTCATTTCATTGTGCGTTCTGAACCAAAAATGTCGTCACTGAATATCACACGATGAATGTGTCTCCCATTCCTTATCTGTACTGTGAGAAGAGAAACAAAAAAACAAAAAGGCTCTTACTTCTGGCAGGTCCGATAGCAGCCAATGTTAGGCCAAAGGCAATTGTTAACAGCATAGTTACTTTACAGCATACCAAAAAAAAAAAAAAAGGCCAGATATCTGACAACCCTAACCTCAAAAACTTTAAGAACCTGGAAAAGAGATACTAACCAAACAGCTCAGAAAACACCTAACAATACAACCTAACTCATCTAAATCTCCAGAGTGGTCTAACAAAAGACAATTTCTCCATTCTGCATAAATATGGCCACTCGGTGGGAAAATTGCCAGACAGCCCATTAGTTTTGTTTAGAAGAAGCTACTGTACACAAGCAGGAGGTACTGAAGACAGATGGGGACGGACTGTGGTTTTGGGCCACGTACAGAATTATGAAATCCCAAGGCTCACCAACACCAAGTGTTTTTACCACCATTACATAAAGACTCAACGGGGTGAATGCACATTGCTCAAAATGAAACCACACACATACACACAACACAATGACTCAATAGTGTTTGAAACACTTCATCAAAATGAAGAACCAATGAATAAGGACATAGAACAGCCTCAGGGGGAAAATCTGCCATCAACTTGTACCTAATACTCAGTGCAAACTCAGAGCTCATTACAGGTTCTGATGTTGCCCAAAAAAAATCATTATATCAAGAACATTTGTCAGTTGCCGTCTTCAAATGTAATGCATTACTCCTGATTAAGGGATTCAATTTTTTTTTTCCCCCTAGAGGAAATCTGTGCCAAGTAGTCATTTAAATCCTGCTGTGAGCACATATAATTCAAGTGGACCAGGTTGTCAGCGATGATAGTTTTGCTTGTTAAAGTGTTTTGGAGAGACGAAAAAGGACTACAATAGTTCTCTAAAACATGCATATTTTATGACGTTGTAATAAATGTGAAATCTCAGTGTCATTTCATAAGAAAAACTACAAGCACAGTGAGCTAGGAATACCAGTGTGATGACAAGCCATGTCAATAAAAACTTAAAATGGATGCTTTATTTTACCTGACCACCCACGTAAAAAACAAATCAATTCAGCAACTACAAAGGATCTCAGTGATCACCACTCTGCAGAATTCCCAAGTGGACAATGTTGAGGGGTGCAAGAAGTCGGGTTTTACAGACCATCCCGAGGTGCAATCTTTGCAGTTCACAGGACTAATCTGACATGGTCTGATGGGCCACTACAGATGGAAGCACATGGGTACTTTTGGATGGGTTTTCTGTAACCTTGGCACTGTCAGGAGGCTGCCACCTTAGTGCCAAAGAGAGTTGTGATCAAAGCAGAACAGAACTGCTGCCATTTCCCTGACCAAGTACTGAAGCAGGTAGCTGAAATGGTAGAGTAGGTCTGTTCCTTTAAGAGACATAAAGGGTCACAAATAAATGTGCTAATAAACTGCTAGTGTGGTGCAGCATTTCCCTGCTGTGTTCCACGTGCAGGCAGGAGTCCATAGTGGGAGAAATGCAGCAGCAAAACCACACAGCGACACAGCCGGCGCTGGCCCCTCGCTCTGGCAGCGCCTGTGTCCAACGTGCATTTAGCGGCTCTGCCGCCGAGGCCACAGGGCAAGCTCACCCCTCTGCTCCCTTAATGCCGTGGTTTCAGAGGCAGAATCTGGGCAGGAACTGCAACAAGGATGCCAAACAGGTCATACAAAGCTTATTTACAAAATAAAAGAATATAAGTGTAAACCCAGATCGTCCCTGGAGACCCACTGTGCATGCAATCTTCATCCCTTTTTTCTGCCGCTTGCTTTTGCCTTACAGACCAAAAGGTTTGACTATATGCTTTGAAGAATCGTTTGCTTCCATACAATTTGCTGGGATTTTCCCCGTCTGTTTACTTTAGGAATCACTTTGGGCGATCATTTAAACCTCTTGCTGAAATTATCACACGAGGTTCACTCATACTGAGATATTAACTAACCGTAAATTAAACCCAGGCATTTGCATATCACAGAACACTAAGCACTTTTTTCCCCCTGCCTCAGTATTTCTAACAGCTGCTTCAAATGTCTTAGCAAATATAAAATGATGCTATTCACACAACCATAAAACTATGCTACCACCTGACGGCATTACCAGTCTGAGAAGTGAACTATCAAATCACAGTGACCAAGGGCTCTACCTCTGGCTTCTCTAATGAACCGCTATACAGGGGCAGTCATGAGCATCAGCTCTTGCAAAGCCATTAAAATAAAAACGACATGGACAACTGGCAGTCAAACTCACGAATAGAAGAGAAATGCAGATACTTGTATAGTCAGGGCACGGAATGTACATTAAAAATTCAACAACCTATTTGAAAATTTTTAAAACAGAATTTAAAAATCTGGTTTCTGCATGATAAACAACAACATTAAGGCTTCATTTAATCTTGTTAGGCAAGAGGTAGATTTAAGCCTGAAAAGTACTAACAATGTACTCAAACAATAGACAAGAGCAGAAATTAACTTCCGTAGACTGATAGCTTTCTCTGTCACAGAATTGTCACATAAGCACTTCTGTACTTTGCAGACAGACAATCATTTCAAATTCTCAGTGGGGTGCCACATTTCATAGGCCCGGTGTCTACATCAAATCCAGTGCAGGCCACACATTGTTTCACTTTTCAATGCTTGCTACCTAACCTCACTAATGCAAACATTAGTTAAAACACTGATAATGCCCAGTTAATTACACAGCCACACCCAGTTTACAATATGAGTATAATTGCATAGCACTCCATGTGGGTATAACTCCTATAGGCAGTCTACAGTTCCTCTGGAGATGCATTTGCAACTTAAAAGTACCACCAATGCAACAACAAAACTAAGCTCAAAAACAAACATCAGCCTTTCACCAACATACAACACTCTGGATCCACTTGCTTTCACACTCGAAACCATTTTGGTTAAAATGTAGTCAAATCAGAAATCTCAATGCCAATGCGTGATATTCTCCCACACTGCAGTACTACATTTGAACAATTGAAGAACTTAGTCTGACCTACAAGTTATGATGCTGCTCTAACCACAATTTAAAAAAAATAATAATAAAAAAAAAAAAATCTGGTTTCGTGCTCAATTGTCCACTCAGGTAAAGCATAGGAGCTGGTTTAAGGTTTAAACAATTTACAGTAAAAAATTCAATTAAACCATGGCCATCTGCGTGCTTTATATACACTCCTAAACAAAAATATGCCAGTAGGTAAATAATGTCAATTAAAGCAAATACAGAAACACGATCCTTTTACAAACAAACGTGCAACGTATAACCATCATTGGGAGTCGGAAGTTTAAAATGTGGAACGTTGCGCAAAATTAACATGCTAAAATCGGTATAACCTACAATCATCCGATCTTAATTTGGCGATTAACATGAATAAAGAGGATTAGAAACTTGATAAAAGTTTACCGAAGATGGGTAAACAGACTTACCTGCAGTTCGGCGGGGGATCCAGCGTGATGTCCGCCAGCTCCTTCTGAATCCTGGCGGGGACAGAAAGCGGATCGCGCGTTACCTCCGTACCTTCTGCACGCTCCCGATCATCGGCGCGGCCTCGCCGACCCCCCGCACTCACAACAACATGGCCGTTTGCACCAAACGGCACTGCATGGCGTTTCCCCCCCACCCAAAAAAAGCATCAATAACTACTCCCCAAAGTGCCCCTGACGCAGACAACAAAAACTAAACGGCGATCACAGATAGATCCCGAACCGGTACACGCGATTCGGTCAATCGGGTCGGAGTAACAAGCTGTTTAACTTAATATGCAAATGACCCCGCTGACACCAAGGAGCGCAGCTCCTAGATCCCTCACGGTGAAAACACGACACGATCGAACTCCTGCCGATCCGAATCTTCCCAACCAGGAGTCAGTCCCCGAGGACCAGCCTTAAAACACTTACGGTCCGGATTCGGACGCTCTTCGGACCGCTGCCCCCCATCACATGTCGCCTTTCTCCCGGTGGACTCCTCACCTTTTCGCGCTGGTCGACAGCAGTTTGGTCGGCTTGCTCATGCTGCCTCTGCCCTCTCGTTTGTTGGTGGGGGCGCCTTTCTGCTTGGGCTGCTGGGTCGAGGAAGAGGATGATGATGAAGAGCTGGTGCTGGCTCTCGAATCCTCATCCGACATGTCGGCCTCAGGCGAAAAGGAAGCGTACTTACGGTTTTGTTGTTTTAAAGAAAAGCCATACAGCACACCGTAAAAAAGTTTCCGAAAGAGGCGAGTTCTGGCCCGTCCTGCGGGTAGGGACACCGGCTAGGAACGCGGCTCGGTTAGCGGGGCGGCTACTTATAAAACGCCCACATATGAAGTTCAGCGCCTGGCTACTGCAGCCGCTTAGCTAGCCGGTGTCTCTATGGCCGAGCGGTTCGGATGATAGCGAGAGAAAGCGTTGGTCTCACACGGGCCAGTACTTCCCGAACCCGACACCAGTCTGTTCTGCACGGTGGCTGCAGCTCGGTGGTTATGGGTTAATTAGCACTTAGCTGACCGAGGTCAGCATAGACGTTGCCTGCTGATAGTGACTTATCGCTACGGTTCGCCCACACCAACGCTCAGCGGGCTCGTCCGTTCCGGAGACGTCACACAGCCTAAGTTGAGTAGCTGGGTTACTAGCTGGTTAGTTAGGGTAACCAGCCGTCTGGCTAATTCTTCATGCTGCCTGGAAAAGTTTGACGTGACAGGAGCCGCGCGTCCCCTGTGCCCGACCGTAAGCACACGTTCGGCCGGCGGCTGCCAGAAGGTGGTCGACTGGACCTTTCCGGGCCGTCGAGACCCGACGGCTCTTCCGCGAAGCCCGACTGGCGTCTTTCTTTACACACCCAGCCGGTTCCGTCGAAAGCCCAGTTCGCTAACCAATTAGCCAGGCAGCCACTTCGGTCGGACGGGTCCTCACCCCCCGCGACCCATCTACTATCCCGGCTCGGCTGCCGAGCACTTCGACGAGCGGGCCAGCGGCTTTCGGGTTTACCTCGGCGAACGCGCCTCTCTCCGTGTCCGCGCCTCTCGCCACCTCGCGCAGCGGAAGTGCGGCCGCGGCAGTAGCTATGGAGTCACGCTCCGGACTCGCGGGTGATGAAGTTCAGGCGTGGAAAGAAGCGACTTCAGCGGAAACCCGATATGGTTCCACTTCAGCCGAGAGGCGTTAAACCACCTCAGAATAACTATTCAGCGAGCAGTTCCCCTCCCCGGAACCGACCTCCACTTTCACAAATAAAAGTAATTTATATAGTAGTATATAAAACTCAATCCAATTGTATCCTTGGACTTAATTCCCCTTTAAGCACAACCTTCTCATGTAAACTTATTTTGAGTACTTCCCACACTAAATTCCTTTATTTGACTCCAGTGTTATTAAAAAGCCATTTAACACGTTAAAAACGGCAGTGTTTATTTTAAATGCGATATTTACCGTTTACTACCGAAATAGCTAACGATTTCTCACGTTTTTCAGGTGGAGATGGCGTCGATTAATAAATAATTTAATAAAGGTAAAAGAATGTTTTGTTTGTATAATATGACAAATACTCATAAACATAACAATTTAGAGACAATTTATGCTAATTTTCATTTTAACCACTATCCTTCTTTAATTTGCCTAGTGAGTGTTTTTTTTTTTTAATTCACATGTGTGCCCCCAGTTCATTGTTTCCTTAATGTTATAAAAATGTGGAAGGAAAATTGGCTCAACCAGTTATCAGAGAGGTTGATTTATAATTTAACTACCACAAAAACACACAATGGGTTTATAGCACGTGAAACAAAGAGAATGAGACTAAATAAATCATTGACAGATGGACACAAGACTTTGAAGGATCATCCAGATATTTGATACAATGAAATCTTTTGAAACAAATATTATAATATCAGTAAATGCCTTGTAATAGAGTTGTGCAAAGACTCATTACGGAGGTTGTAAGCAATGTGATGGTCTACTTGACACACTTTGTAGACTACACCTCAAAAAGTGACAGCATTTAGACAGAAATGCCTATGAGCAAAATCAAAAACAACACAAATGCTAATCATGCTTTAACACCTTCTGTAATTGGCCAAGGTGATACTGTCTAGCTTTCTTGCACAAGGAATGCACCATGTCAGGCCCTGAAGAAGAGGGGATGAGCGGGAGAAGGAGTAAAGCCTTTCTATTACAGCTGATGCAGTACTGTGGTTTTTATTGCCTCTACAAGCCGCAGGTAAAAGGTGGAGGTAACCTAAATGGTCACGCAGCATAGCAGTCTGTAGTGTTTATGTCATTTGTGTCATATCAGTATAATGTGGTTTGAGAAGGGCTCAGACACTAGCAATTATTTACAGCACTTATAATAGTGTCACATGTCACAAAGAGATTAGAAACAGTATTTCCTGTTTTGTTAGCGAGATATCTGAGAATTTATCTTTAACATGACATCTGCTCTGCCTACTCTTCTTAACGTGATGGATTCCTTGGGCTTACGTTAAAGCTGAATGATTACACACTAGACATCGACTGAACAGTTCTACTTTGAAATCCATCCTTATGCTCCGAGAATGCAGGGTTAAAAAATGACAATGGAGGCCCGTAGATGGCTCAAAATGCCATATTCCATAAGAATCGCACAAAACAGGCCTGACATCCTGGCCACAATGACCATTGTGCATTCATTACGCGCACACAGCATCTTTGTTTTGTCCAGAATGGTCTTCCTTAAACTCGAAGACCGTTTTGCTCAGAATGTGTGGCTGCGAAGAGCTGAAGAGTGTAACTGGCTTATTCTTGTATTTGCACTGTTTTGTTATGGTGCAACTAGCCTTGCTGGAAATAGATAAGACAACGGCCCTTCACACACTACCCACATTAGTTAAACTAACACAGTGTTATGGATATCTAAGAAACCTTACCAAAAATAGTGAGTTACACTGTAGTTTAGAACAATCCGGGCAAGACGTATTAACACAGTACCAAACCCAGGGTGTAAGAGAAGCTGGCACTTAATTTAGGGACCTTCCTTTTCCTCAGACTCTCAAACATTTTGTATTATTCTGAAAAGCACATCTTCCGTGCAGCAAGACTGGAGTCTTTTAGCATAACCCCACTCTGCTTGCAGAAAAGACCCCAGAAAGCACTATGATTTAACAGCTAGAGCAGACTCTGAGGAGTGGAGCATAGACTCTTAAAGAGGACAGTACTGTTTTACATATGTACTGGTACATCCATCTTCTATATCTGCATACCTGCTTCCTATCCCAGCACAGTACTCCAGACAGGGGGCACATAGACTTACAGTCTACAGGGAATTTGTGGACATCCATCCACCCGAATGACATATTCTGTGGGAGAAAACCACAGAAAACTAAGGAGAGCACGTTCAGAACGTGCAAACTGCACAGGCGTGCGAGCACACACGCACGCAGAGGCAGGAATCAAGCTCTGGGTGCCACGAGGCCACTGGGCCGATATCTGTGCTCAAGCTGTGTGAGCAGTTCGGTAGATGCGTGGAGATTATCTCAGCGAGCATTAGAACTCGGGTGCAGCTGAAAGAAAATCAGCATTTTTCTCGTGTAAATTTTTCAGGAAAACCAGGTCTGCGTTTTCCTACCCTGAGAAGTTCCTTCTGCTTCGGCCGCGCAGCTTATCTTAGGCATTACAAGAATATGCACAGCCCATAAATATGAACCTGATCTCACTGTGAGCTCTTAGCTTGTTACTTACTTTTCTGCTAATGCTTTTCACAGCTTTATCTCCAACAATCCCATGTTGTGTTTCTTTAAATAGGGAGTGCAATAGGGGGATTCCTCGGTGCTACAGAACAGCCTTGAATGGTACTGATGTTACATAAACAGCTTCAGAGATCTGAATTGACTGCAGCTGAAAGATTCAGTTCAGTGTGGGTGTCCCGACTGCAGCAGAGATGAGATGTCATATTACAGCAGGAAAACCAAAAGTACCAGAAAGGAACAAGGGACTAAGAAAAACCCTGAGCA
The DNA here is from genome assembly GCA_026776945.1 of Isichthys henryi. Classification (NCBI taxonomy): domain Eukaryota; kingdom Metazoa; phylum Chordata; class Actinopteri; order Osteoglossiformes; family Mormyridae; genus Isichthys; species Isichthys henryi. The sequence continues at coordinate 17,282,134 of JAODJX010000136.1, forward strand.
AAACTACTGTTTTGGAAACACCGGGTCACTATTGAACACCCATATTTAATAAAGGTCGCTTGTGTAAAGGAGATGTGATCTTTTGAAATGTGGGACAATTACCAGTATTCTAATTTACCACTCACTATACAATACAATGCACAGGCTACTTAACCTTTGGCGCCAGTGGGATCGCTGATGTTGAAACAGGCTTAGTAATTGTAACAGGCGCAAGTAAGGTTAAAAAAAAATAAAAAATTAAAATGGACCTTTTTAACGACCCACGCCGATCTATATTCACAGGCCTTGCTGTGATCCTAGTGGAAATAAGGTTACTGCAAAGGTACATTTTCTGCATGTATTACTCACTGTAATCAACGAGCATCAACGGCACTTGGGGGCAGGAAGTCTGAACTGTTAGAGCCAACATAATGATGACAGCTTGCCATGTAATACTATGTAGGATATATAATACAGGGTGGCATGGTGGTGCAGTGGTTAGCACTGTCACCTCACACCTCTGGGACCCGGGTTCGAGTCTCCACCTGGGTCACATGTGTGTGGAGTTTGCATGTTCTCCCCATGTC
>JAODJX010000136.1:17323938-17334595 GCA_026776945.1 Isichthys henryi
CCCCCCCCCCCCCCCCCCCCCCCCCCCCCCCCCCCCCCCCCCGCCGGGGCGCCCCGCCCCCCGCCCGAGTGAATTACAGCCCTGTGTTTTATGCTCTGCGTGAGGCTCCACTGAGAAGCTGTTCCATTTGTGCTCCATTATTTCCCATTTCTAACTGCTTAGCTTTAAGCCAACACTGTGTGCAGTGAATTGAAACATTTGCCGGCAATCTGACGCTTTCCTTTATTTTCTGCTTTCACAAGTACATTCTGCATTGTGTGAGTGTGTTCGTGAGGCTCCCTTTCCATGCCATGGAGCTTGCTAACTTGATAGGAATCCAAAACGTTGCTGGTAGGACGGGGAAGGATAACATTTTCTTTTAGTTTTATTTTTTTTTTGACGTTATTTGAAATTCTTTGGGTGCCATAGAGGCTCAGTGGGTAGCTTTATAGTTTGACACTCCCAGGTGGCTGCAGGCTTGAATCCTACCTGTATTTGTAGCTTGCATGTTCTCTCCATGATATTCAAGTCTCCTCCAGATAGCTCATGGGAGTTATACTTACACAAAAATGTTCTGAGGGCAGAAGGAACAATGATTGGTTCAGAGAGATAACCAATCAAATTGTAGAGGAGGTGGGTCCAAGCAACTAGAGGAGGTGGGACCAACCAATCAGATGTCTTGGCCCCGCCTCCTCTAGTTGCTTTGACCCACTTCCTCTACACAAGCTCTAGGTATCTGCTGCCCTCCCACCATCCAAAAACATGCAGTTCTCCAAACCGCCCTTGGTGTGTAATTGTGTGTGTGTGTGTGCGCATTGTGACTAACTGGTGTTTCAGTTCTTACTGCCTCCTGGAGTTGCCTCTGGACTCACCATGACTCTAGATAAGAGATTTCAGAAGACTAATGGATGGATAAAAGTTTGAAGTATATGCATGAAAATATTATTACTGTAGCTTGGATCCTGCAAAATATTTATCAGTGAGAACTTCATTAAATTGGCTTATGAGTTTACTTAGGTGTCTGGATTGCTTTTATCTCAATATGGGTAATCAACATATACATTGCACACTACTTTTGGTGATGGGAACTGACGGAGTCATCCATCCATCCATCCATCCATCCATCCATCCATTCATCTTCTAACTGTATATCCTGACCAGGTTCACAGATTATGTATATTTGGGGGCAGTGTGTGGTTAGTTGGTTAGGACTCTATCTGTGGTCAGAAGGTTGCCGGTTCTAATCCCAAGGCTGGCAGAATGATTTTATCGTTCAGCCCCTTAGCAAGACTCTTAACCCCCCAATTGCTCCATGGATACTTTCAAATAAATGTACGTAGCATCTGCTCAATAAATAAAACGTACATGACTTATTTTATTAATTATTCCTGGGAAATGATCCAGGCTCACTGTAACCCTGCATTAAATATGTGTTTTTGGAAGACAGATGGTTTAGTCTTTAGTTCAACAGAAAGACAGTGAGATTATCTCATGGCTCTATATTTCACCTAACGTTTCTATCAACCTGGCAGGCAAGCATGGAGTTTCCACAGAGACACACCAAACGTTTTTTTTTAACAGCTTCAACAATGAGCAACTGAACATGTCATGCGGACAGAAATATACCCCAACAAGCAAAACAAACAGTGATAAACAGACCAGACCAGTAGGGTATGCTGTTGAAATCTCACGCCGTTGACCAGCCACTGAACACTGAACTGAGGAATTATCAATAATGCATTACAGGTGAATTGGATTTTTCACTTTTAAAATGAGCAAATTGGTAATGCTAACTGATAAACATTTATTTAATATGCAGCCTCTCAAAAATATGACAATAAATAATGAGATCAATGTAAATCAAAAGAATATAATTATATAAATATAATTATTCCTGAAATTATTATTTCTCAAGTTTTTTTGCCCAGCAAAGAATACGGTATAGAACCTTCATCCCATTCAGAAACCAAGGCAGCATGACACACACTGGCAGCATGCATGAAGAGCCCTGAGCAAGATATAACACATCAAGAGTTCAGAGTCTCGGGGGGGTCAAAAATATATCCTGGAGGCTACGGGCGTAAGGCAGGGAACGACCCAGGATTGGGCGTCAACCCATCACAAAGTACAATGTATCTTCTTGTAAAAGATTAACACTGTGAATAGAAATGTGTATGGTATATAGATCTGTATTTTCCCATTCAGAGATACAGAAAATAAAGCGAATGACAAAGGTCTAGGTCATATTATAAATCCAGAGTTTAAGATTCTCAGAAAATCATTTGTCATAAATTCATAGGCATGAAAACCTCTCTTAAATGCAAAGTACACCCTTGATACCTAGAGGTTGATGCTTTTTCGATTAACTCAAGATTACCACAACATAAAGATGAGAGTCGTTGACTTTCACTTCTCAGACTTTTCTTGCAACATCAAAGAAAATCACCTTGTAGCTGTACAACCGGGAGGTGTTACACAAAGCAGGATTTGTCAGTTAGCTGGGATAACTTAAGATTGACGTCATGATTGTCCAATGAGGATTTAGGAAAGGAGCATTCTTATTGGACAAACATAAATTCTAGTTTAAGTTAAGTTCTGTTCGGTGGAACACCTCCCTGGTTAATACTCATATCCAAAACAAGCTATCATGACCAAATCCAGTTCCTTTGTATTCTGGTGAAATAAAAAATAACAATGACTAAATTACATTAGAGTATGAATGTTTGATTCTGTTCTTGCAGCAGTAGAATATGTGTATTTTTTGTTCTCTAAAGCCATCTATTCATGTTCTGTAGCCACTTGTTCAATACAGGGAAATGCTGTTCGGTAGCCTAACCCAGAAGCTCTGGACACAACAACTCATCGCAGGGCACACTCACACACCCTTCACACAGACAGTTTGCTAATTCACTTGTGCCTGTGTTTGGAGTGTGGGGGGAAACTGGAGAACCCGGAGGGAACCCCACAGTGACAACATGCAAACGCCCCACACATGAAACCAAGGATTGCCATAACTGTGAAGTAGGAATTCTCCTTACCGAAATGCTTATTAGACAATCCTGACTTCTAGCTTAAGGTAAAACAACTAACTGTGTTCACAGGTCAGAGATTCATGCCCTGGTCCTAGAGGTGTGAAACGACACTGCTACCTACTGTACCACCAGGAGCTCTAAGGCATTGGAGTAAATAATTATGTCAATAATTGATTTAATTGAACATTCTCTGGGTGCTGAGGTTATTGGAACTGGGAAACATATTGTGTTCATCAATTGATTATTTCCCAGTGAGCTAAATTACTTTACTTAGGTTTAGTTACACACTGTGACAATTTAATTACATTTTTTGTCATCTGCCTGAAATTCTGCTACAGTTTAAACAAATTCACTATTCTGGGCAGCTTTAATTGGAAATTCTCCTCATTTAAAAATATACACATGCTGAGCAGCGTACCGTACAATCTGTACGCCATAGAAAATCCCAGTGACAACAAATGGTGTTTCTACAGTCATGGGAAGATCTTCTGTTTTTAGTGAGCTGGATCACCCCTGGAATAAAACCACTATTCCAGTACTTTACTTCTGTTACACACATTTTCTGCAGTCAGCTTTGGTTTATTGAATTTTTGGGACTGCAGAGACAAAACAGAGAGGAGATAAGGTAAGTGTAGTAGGAGTATCCATTGTGTAATGAAATTACACCATAAGAGAGCTCTTTAATTCAAATACACCTTTTTCTGTTCCAGAGTGGGTCTTTCTCTAGCAAATGATTAATGTCCAGGGAGTGGCTATTTATTAACAGAGGTTGAATTTAAGGAGGAATTAAATCTGATTCATTTGTTTTTTATTGTGTGACTGAATCATTATTTCCTGCATGATTTTCCTAAGCACTGCAATATAAGCTATAAGCTTAAGAATAAATATTTCTCAGATATGTGAGACACACACACACACACACCTATATATGCATTGATTCTTCTATTCATCTGTTGTTTTTCCATCCATCTGCCTCATCGATTTTAGCTTTTCTTCATTTCTCTTTACTCGTTACATATTTTTAAACGACACTGACGAGGATTTCCTCGCTGTTCAATGAATGTAGTTCATCTCTCGCCCGCAAATAAAAAAGGTCATATAAATCCTTTCCAAATTGAGAATTATAATTCCAAATTGTCCTTGATTACCATGCAAATTGGCACTGAAAGATGTGCCGATTTTTAATTTCCTTTCTTGGAACGCAGTGTGGTCTTTTTCAGTCTGACTGCTTATGTAAGAGGTATTATGTCATTATAAGTTTCAAACCCAACCACATTAAAAGTGAAACATTATCTGTGAACACAGTATGCGAGTTGCTTTTTCAAGGTTGGTCGTCTATGCTTCGGCACATTAGCAAACAAATTAATTCATTACACTAAAAATATCCCAAATGCCTGGAGGGTTTGGGCTGGACTATAATGGGCTGTATAAAAAAATAACACAAAAACAGAAAAAAAACTCTCTTTGTTCAACTAAAAGTTTCTTACGCTTATTCAAAGTGGCAATAGGATTTTTAGGAACAAGATTAAGTCACTGTTGCATTTTGGGTAACCTGTTGTCCCATTCTGGCAAACCCATAGTTTACTGTTAAATGAGAAGAATAAATGAAAAGATGAATACCAAATGTGTGTTTTCAGTTTGAACTTTTGTAAGCAGTATTGTACATGAGAAATCCACAGAAAAAGGCAAATGGCTGTACAGAAAGCCTAGGCGGACAGGCCACCCTGAGTATTCCCTACCAAAAGCCCAGGGTGTGATATCTGTTTCGTAATGATGCGGATGAAAGTGGAGGATTGGCGGTTCAGTGTATCTTATGCAGCTTCGACGCAGACGCTGCCCGGCGTGGGGGTGATTGTCTTGGGCTTAGATGTTTTATTCAAAGCCGCATGCGTGACTGTGATATTGCCCGCGGCAAGACGCATTTCTCGAGGCTTCTAGTGGCTTTTGTCGACACGCAAAGGTCGCAATTAAACGGGGAAGGCAGTGACTCTGGATCCTTTGTTTTGTTCAAAAGCTAATGAGGGGAAACACTTTACATTTACCGTGAACTCTGAGCAGAGCGTAAGTAAGCGTGTAGCTGATAAAGGAAATTGAGGGAATCAGCAGGCATTAAATGGAGATATTGGGTATAAGATATTGCCTTTTTAATAATGTATTTTATTTTTTTTAGCAGATGCTTTCATCCAAAGCAACATACATTTGTCTTTTTTTGGAAAATCTGGTCACACAGTCGCTCAGGGAATTAAGGGTTAAAGACCATTCTCAAGGACCCTATAGTGAAATCACAGGGAATCAAACCAGTGACCTTGTGATTGTACAGAATTCTAAACAACGTAGCCATACGCCATCCCATACAACCAAATCCTTAGAAAGTGCCGCTACATAAGTTTATGTTACATGCTCGGTACCCTGTTCAGGGCGTTCCTCTGCCTTGTGCCTCGGGTTCACTGTGATCCCGAACTGGATAAACAGTTTGAAGATGAATAGATGGATGGGTCGTTTTCTAGGTTTTTAAAATACATGCAACATGCAACTGCTCCAAGGTGTTTGTTAGCTGGGGTCAGTCGTGTAACACAGAAGACTCCTGGAGATATCTCCACTTTAGTGGAGATGGAGTTTCCTGAAGTCTCCTTGTAAAAAGGGTATTCAGCAAGCATACATAAATCATGTACCTCAGAAAATATAGCATATCTAACAAAAAAAGACAAAAAATGTAGGGGAATAATCAATACGACAACAAAACAACAGCTAAATTGGACAGGGATGTCAAACTGGCTGGCCTATAAATGCTAGGCTAAATCTCGGAACACTCAACTCAAAGATGAGTGATGATACTGCGAAGCACAGTCTGTCAGGAGGTCCATCCGTCAGCTCACACCTGCAGCACACCTCCGGACCTCCTTTACGGTGTCTCAGTCCTGCAGCAAACCTCCGGACCTCCTTTACGGCGTCTCAGTCCTGCAGCAAACCTCGGGACCTCCTTTAGGGCGTCTCAGTCCTACAGCAAACCTCCGGACCTCCTTTACGGCGTCTCAGTCCTGCAGCAAACCTCCGGACCTCCTTTACGGCGTCTCAGTCCTGCAGCACACCTCCGGACCTCCTTTATGGCGTCTCACTCCTGCAGCAAACCTCCGGACCTCCTTTACGGCGTCTCAATCCTGCAGCAAACCTCGGGACCTCCTTTACGGCGTCTCAATCCTGCAGCAAACCTCGGGACCTCCTTTAGGGCGTCTCAGTCCTGCAGCAAACCTCCGGACCTCCTTTACGGCATCTCAGTCCTGCAACAAACCTCCGGACCTCCTTTACGGCATCTCAGTCCTGCAGCAAACCTCTGGACCTCCTTTATGGTGTCTCAGTCCGCCCACTAGACTCAGTCCTGGCCTATGTGTGGACAGATGTTTCCCAGAAGACCCACCCTCATGTTTCTAGGGATGATATATTACACATCTCCTTAAAAAAAGAATGATGGCGTCCTGGAAGGGTGGTTTGCCAGCAGCTAGGATAAAAAAAATGCACCGATTTATCTGTGTATAAAAAGATAACCCTTTAAGTAAGACAGAGAGTCTGGTGTGTCTCCTATTTATGTTAAAGCTGTATACATAACTGACTGTTTTGTGCAAAACATACTAAAAAGAGTAGGGAGTTATTCTGCCTTCATGTTTTGCACAAAACAGTCAGTTATGTATACAGCTCCTTCAGCCTAACAGCAGAGTATTCTCAGTTATTTTCATTCCCTCTAAGCAGTAAATACACATGCTCTTTATTCTAAGTGGTTAGCATGGTGGCTCAGGGGGGGTAGCTACCACTGGTGCCAAGATTGGGAGACTGAGCCCTGCGTTTGCTGGATGTGTGTGTTTGCAAAGTCTCTCCCATCTCATGTGCGGTTAAGTGGATCGTTAGTCTGCGTGGGGTGTAGTCCTGCTTTGTGGCACGTGCCCCCTGGGGTTAGCTGGTGTGGATGATGGATGTGTCTTAAAGGTGCTTTCTAGGAATAAGTGATTATGTTCAAAGATGATTGTTGAGTAGTGTTCCGGAGATCGTGTCTTTACCTTTCAGTTGTTTGTGGTAACTCGTGCTCCAGACTTGCGACCACATCTCCGTGAGGCTCCGGCAGATATCGGTTGCTGTGAACGATTTTCCCTTCCCGGAGTCGGGGCAGATGGAAGCACTGAGGCATATAATGAAGGTTACCGGTGTCCACTCTGGTCTTTTTTTCCATTTGCTTATGTCAGGTACGGAGGCAGGGTTCCACATCATCACCTGACAAAGCCTGATTTGACAGAACGCTGCTTCCAGCACAAGGCCGATTAATAAACACCTGTGACGGCGATGGTGTACACATCCACTCATCTTCAGCGGGCCAATCACATGAAGTACAGGCAGGGGACACCTTGGGCAGGATCCCAGCTCATAGCAGGGTGTTAACACACACTCAGTCACTCTTCGGGCAATTTCGAGCCGCTGGAAATGCATGCTTATTGGGTGGTGAGAGAAACTGGTAGACAGCAGATATGGAAGAAGACAGCAGCTATGTTCACACAGACCTAGAATGCTACTTCGTAAACATCTATTAATATAGTTGTAAGAAGCGGTCTGGACAGAGGTGTTGATAGGTAACGGCCTTGGGACAAGGTGTTGGGTTTGTTTCCATCACTCGTTCCTTTCTGCCCATCATACAGGATTGGGGGCTGTTTTTGTTTTCTATTGGAAGGTTCTTTGCTGTCCTTTGCATCTCCTGCTTCGGTGATCAGAAAAGAAGTGACTTGTTTGATTGAAGCAAGATGCATATTTTATATCGGCGATCATTAAAAGCCATTTCCTACTTTGGTAGTTTCACCGTTTCCCCCCACTGTCGTTCAATCTCAACGAACTCGTATTTTACAACACTAGTCTGACTTAAAGTGGCTTCGTAAAGTGAGTCACAGATCTTCCCCGTTTTATTACTCCCACTTATAGGTATTTTCGATAGCTTTTATTGATTTGCGTCCCGTACACACACAGCCCAGCTTTTACCCTATTTGATTACGCAGGCATCTCCGTTATGTGACTTACTGGTAGTATACAGTGTTTTAAAGTTACTCTTTCTAATGACTAAATTCTTTTCAAAGTGACGGAAAGTGAGCCATTAATATTTTCTGTGTCGAATGGTGCCCTGCTTGTCCGTTCACCCTGGGATTGTTATAATTATTTTAAAATGTGTAAAAATCGCATATCGCGGCAGCTACAGTTGCCCGACAGCAAAAATACATCTGCACCTGTGAGCTATGAATAGGCAGAGCCCGAAAAAAAATATGGACTGTGTTGCAAAGCACATTATCGCCAGTACTTACATAACACTAGGATTTTGACAGGCTCCCAGTGTCCCAGTCCAGCAGATACCAGAAGACTTGGGTAAGACGGCAGCAAGGAATGATAAGTTCTTCACTTGTCCTGCAATGTGGTTAACAGTGATATCAATTACTTAGTCAATGACTTACTGCCTATGGACCATGTCTTTCAAATATAAATATGCTCTTATAAAGATTTATCATTTTTCCATCTGGGGTATTCCCTGAGATTCCTGATCTGGATAAGGGGCTGGCAGCTGGATAGATAGATGGAAGGATGGTGTTATAATCCTTTAAACATAAAACTGTGCACTTACTCTGGTAAATTTTAAGAGGAATAAATCCTCCCTAAAATGTTCTTGCCTGTGTGCCAAAGCTGAGGTCTTTCACGCTGGTTTTCTTTAAGTGTAAGGTTCTGCAAAATACCCATCCATTTTCTATACCCACTTGTCCTATGCAGGGTCGCGGGGGGGTCTGGAGCCAATCCTGGAAGTTATGGGCACAAGGCAAGGAATGACCCAGGATGGGGAGCCAAACCCGATGCAGGGCACACTCACCATTGACACATTTTGGCAACTCTACGCTCGTGATTCATCTTAGCATGTTTGTGGACTGCGAGGGGAAACCAGAATACTTGGAGGAAACCCCACAACGACACGGGGAGAGAACATGCAAACTCCACAAACACAGAGTCATGGCAAAGACTTAAATCCTGGTCCCAGAGGTGGGAGACAACTGTGCTAACCACTGCGCCACTGTGCCCCTCTGTAAGCTCTATGAAGTTCAGTCTCTTGACACTGGAATGAAGATGTACAAAGATGTCTGCTTTCGGTCTCACATATTACAAATACAACACATCCAGCATTGTCAAATCTCTCCTACTGGTAGCAGAGTGTGAAATCCCAAAACAGCCAGTGAGATTATATCTTAAGCATGAACTGGTTCATTGGTACAAAATGTTTACGAAATCCTTTTATGTGTTGCCTAAGAGACTCCAGAGATGTGGTATACTCTGCCATATTGTGTGGGGACACTGAGCATAGATCTCTGTATACTGTACGCATCAAGATAGTCTGAAAATGTATTGAGATATGTCACAACTATAGTTTAAAATAATGCATTCATCCAATTGTTCTATGGGTAGAATTGAGACCTTGAACGACATGGGTTGAAATTCAGACCTTGCACATTTGACTTCTTCTCACATGGGGGGTGATTCAGCATATGCAGATTCCTCTTGTGCGATTGCACAAGTGTGTGAATCAGTAGCCCATCTAGGGTCTACCCTAATATGTCAACTGGACAGGAAGTGAGAAAACACGGATAGGTAGAGATTTCTGTGTTAGAATAACAGAATAACTCAGATTTAGATAATGCTAAGACTAAGTTTTTCTCAATGGAGTAGCTTAGCTAAATTTGACTTAGGCTTGTTCTTGATCTCAGCCCATTTTGCTGGTTTAAGGTTGTAATGTAGATAAATCTGCGTGATATTTGATGGCAGTCCGTTTGTACGAAGTGTCCATAAGTTGCACGATATTGACCTGAGGACTGCCTGTAATTAAGGTCCGGTCTGAACTCTGATGGTTAACACCGTTTTATTAGCGTGTAAAACGTCGTTCGGTCCCAATCCTCATCATTGTGTTATCAAAAATATTTATCATCCATACTTTAAATCTGAATAGTGTGTGCAAAAAGTGAGTAAACATAGATGAGTCTACTGATCGGTTGAAATTAAAGTCTTTAGAAAAAAAAATAACCAGCTCATATTGACTGCATTGTCATGGTCTTCCTGCTGGTACTTGTCTCTGCTGAGATTAAATGAGCTACAAAAGATGGCAGAATGATTGAAAAGATGAAAGCTATTTAATTGACTCAGCCTGCAGCTAATTACCTGGCCTTGTTGCGAAGGCCTGCTTCTTCCCCGTCGCATTCCCCCGTCAGAGTGATCGCTCCAATACTAAAGCAGTAAATACCCTCCCCCACAGTCGCTTGCTTCTTCACAGAGCTCTCGGGGGGTGTTGGCAGTTCTCTGCAGACACGTGTGTGGGGGGGAGTAACCCGCCTTAACATTCCTGAAGGGAGAAGATCTCTGCAGTGGGGAAGAGTACAAATTGGATCATGCAGCATAAAGGAGGAACAGAAAGAGAAGATTTATGGTGCATCGAGGCCCATGAAGACAGGAAGGTGTTTAGTTTTATTTGTCCAGTGGAATAAGATGGCTTGGTGACATCAGTGCTGCTGTACACACACACACACACACACGCACATGTAGGGTATACCTATCCTTATGGGGCCCGCTCATTCACTTCTATGGGAAAA
>JAODJX010000136.1:17336354-17347191 GCA_026776945.1 Isichthys henryi
AGGAAACCCCACGACGACATGGGGAGAACATGCAAACTCCACACACATGTGACCCAGGCGGGGATTCGAACCCGGTGTGACGCGACAGTGCTAACCACTGCACCACCATGCCGCCCCCCTTGTAAATGAATGTTATTTTTAAAAAGTAACCCTATAGACATGTGGTTTCTGTGTGATTCTCCCTTTTATCTGTATAACATATTCCTGAAAACCTGTTTTATGTGGCTGCAAGACTTTTAAAGGGCTTTCAAAGGCAAACCAAGGATAATATTATGAGAGCAAATGAATCCTCAGATGGGTAAGATGGTCCAGGCCTTTGCGATGGTGAATCCTGCGCGTCGCATTCGCCCAATCAAACAGTATTCCTCAGCGTCCGCGGTTATACAAACCAGATGGCTGTAAAGCATCGGACCAGATAAACCGACGGAACAACAAATCTCTACAAACCCCTTGAAAGGCAATATAATCTCAAAATGATTATTTTCGGGACAACAGTGCAGTTGAGTAAAGAAATAAACATCCTGGAATTGGAAGCTCAGTCTTAATTTCTGAAGTCGGCTGACTGCCGCCCTAATGCCATATGGAAGTTGGCAAGGAGGGGGCTTTGGGTTCTTGTTCTGTGTTCTGTGGGGGGGCAGGGATGGGGCAAAAGATCAGTGTCTCTTGAAGGTCATGTGTGAGAACCTCTCCTTCCAGAGACAAGGAATTCGGAATTCTGGGGGGTTGATTGTCTGGTTCTCATATTTTACAGGAATCCCTTGATTTATGAACATAATGTGTTCCTGATTTTTTTTTTTTAATAAATTGTGAGCCAAAAGTCTGTAAATTGAAAACACAAATCACACTGATTTTTAAGGGTTCTGAAATCCAAACGTTTTAATGTAATATTTTTAAGGGTCTCCAAGACTCCAAAAATGCCAAAAATAATAGCAAACAAAATGACTATTTATTTATTATAATATTTTTTGATTGTGGTTGCTAATTTTTATAAAATTGAGTTTCTGTAAAGATTTAATTTGTCAAGATCTCATTTACTAATTACCATAAGATGACTGTTTACCGAAGTTTATCTTCTTTACCTGTATCCTTCTGTTAATTGTAAATTGTATGAGCAATAGATGTAGAGCCTGGTGCATTCCTCACGAGCAGAGGAATGAATTTTCACTTCTTTTCCCACACGCTTTTGATATCTATGGGCTTTTCACGTTTCTTAATGATTTTTTAAAAGACATTTTTCTCACCTTTAGGAGCTGTGATTATACTGCAAGAAATCTCGTGAAATGTTTGCACTAAATAAGATCGCTCAGTATAGTGGTTATTTCTGGATGGAGTGTTTGTGTAACTGCAACTGCATATGAATAATATCTGAGTAACGCATGTGTAAAACACGTTATAGTCCTAATTGATGAACAAGCACTATATGACATTGATACAGTGGAAACAGCCTAAACCAGTGAGTTCTTCATTGTGCTTGCATATTTTTGTCTGGCTTTGGGAAAATAATACCCAGGGTTATTAATTGAGATTCTGGGCCCCATGAAAGTCTATCACAATAGACCCACAACCCAGACACATCCAATTACATTCCAAATTTTTGGAACGTCACTCAGGGACCCTTGGAATCATCAACCCCCCCCACAACACCCTAGTGTATATAATATGATTATTTTTCAGCGGGGATATGAAAAGGGTGGCAAAACATTTCAATGATTCAATGATAACATTTTGTAATTAGTACAAACTACTCAGTATGAACTTACAATGACATCTCATATATTTGGTAAATCATACGCTTTCATTAGAATCAAGGTCAAAAGCCAGCTGAAGGCAGAGAACCTTCACAAAAACCAGCTTGAAATGCTCCACGTCTCCTTTTATCCTTAAAGTGAGGTGCACTCTGATTATTCCAGGGATTGAATTACAGTTTTACAAAAGCTGAGTTCTCCTAGTTGCCAGGGCTATGTGCATCTGGACTGTATAGACTTGGTTCAGCATTTAAGAATTATTACCTTTTCCATTTATGGTGAAGAAATAGTGTTTTTTTCTGTGGTCTTAATGATACTCCTGTCTGCAGTGCAGCTCTCCCTCCCACTGCCTGGCAGATGAGCAGAGAGGAGGTGAAGCCGCTTCAAACCGCCATGTCCTTTCGGCATTAGGCCTGAGGTGCTGACGTACTGCATCAACAAACTAATGCTTGTTAGCTCATTAATACAACAATGCAGCTTTCGGGACTGATTTTCTGTAGCGTTCTGTTGCTAAGACGACCCCGAAACCCGACTGGGCGGGAAATGCTTGGACTATACTCGTTTTTTTGGCTCGGAGCCCATAACGGGGCTCACACCTGGTCCACCGAGGCAGGTTGTTGATACCCCATCTGGACGCCATTAAAACAGGAAGGAGAGAAGCTTTGGGTTCTTCACACATGGCGGTGAAGGGCTATGCCTCTGTAAATAGCCCCTTGTAAAACTGATTTGCTTGGTTTCTCGTAGACGCTGGCTGCTGGGCCATCGCTGCTAGTGTCATTTATCGAAGGCTTTTATATATGTCAGTCCTGCAAGTGGCAGAGCCATCCTGTGTACACAAAGTAAGTGTACTGTTTACAATTTACTATAAGGTCTTATTCCGCTACACACCTACCCAGCATAAGTGATGTAGCACTAGGAAATGCTGCTTAAATAGAAATGGAATTGTGGCTTTGAGTTATTTAAATAACATAAATTATAAGCTACACTACAATAATATGAGCTGCTCAGGGTAAAAAAAATTTAGGCTAGTCCAGCAAATTCATTGTTAAATTAACATTGTAATACATTTTCCTGTAACACATCTAAGAACAAAACAAAGTTCTTTCAGCCTCACTGCTTTAAAACCATGAGGGGTGTAAATCAGGCCCTATTTACACTTTGTTTTTAAATGAATCTTGGGCGACTGGATCATAAGTGGACAGCTGAGACACATCACTGTTTACACCTGTGTCTGTCCTGCATCTCCAAGGTGTCCAAAGACATGCAGTTACCGTCCTTCTCAGGTATGCAATAGGGCACATTTGCATTTATGCTACAAAAGACAAGTTGTCAAGTGTGTCCCTGACAAGCTCGGGAAGCGGTTTGAATGATCGGGTCGCAGTCTGTCTTGGTGGTCATTTAGACTTAGTATTTAGCGCTGTCCGCTTGCGATCCAAGATACCTTTTAGAACCAAGTGTAAACAGAAAAGATTACCCAAACACAGCACACACACGAGAGATGAATGAAATGACATTCATTCAATTCTTTGCCATTATTATTATCATGTTTTTTTAAGTCAAAAGTATTTCTACCAGATGAGAACTTTTTGACCGCTAGAATGCCTCGGTTAGGAAAGTTTTGTTCCTCGGCACTCCAAAGTACCGTATTTCAGCATCCTGACCGCTTCTCATTAGAGAGGCAATTCACGTAATTCATGCATCTCACAGGACCCCACCGTATAGGGCTGACCTTGCTCTGCCTGCTGAAGGCTCACTCTCCTTTCTCAAGTGTGCTCAAATCCAGTCAGCACAGTGTCCCTCTTCTCACCCTCCAGCTGCGCAAGGTTAGCTTTTGTGTGCCTCTTATTAGAGGAGTATTTAATAGTATTTCGCCTTGAAAATGAATGTGGTGATAAAGCCCTTTGCTTTAGCATTAAATTATAAATAATATTATACATTGGCATTTTCAACATGGAGGGCTCTGGCATGTTTAAGAAACTAATGCAGCAGTACTGCAGATAGATTGCATGCAGTTCGCTTTGGCGCTAGTGTTACTGTGGATGGACTGAATGGGAAAAATAACAGAGCAGAGAGAGCAAAAGCAGCCAGTGGGGAAGAGCAGGAAAAAGTCTTGAAGATTCCAATGCCAACCTGGAGCCCAGCCTCAGAGATACTAACTTTGTGTGATAAGAAATTGTGTTGCTGCTTGAGGGTGAAACCCTGGCGGTCCAGGCAGGCTGAGTGTCTCGTGTTCTCCTCAGACACGGTATACAAACGTCCAGACTTCGCTGTATCTAGGGTGACCGCTAATTCATGGCAGGGCTTGTAAACTACCATTTCAACCATTTCAATCAAAAGGACCCATGTTTCACTTGAGCACTGAGTTGCTGTGTGCTGATTGGTCAGTCTCCAATAATTATGCACGTGTCACTGATGTTAAAGTGAAACAGCCGAATGAGTCTTTCAATCAAGGAAAAAAATCGGTAAAGTCCAAGGCAAACCGAACAATTTAACCGAACACAGGAGCCTTTCGGGTTTAAAGTAGACGGTAAAAGTTGAAGAAGCTTATAGTGTCACTCCTGACGTGGATTAGGTGCCTGTTTTCAGAGGAAATGAAGAAATGGGAATGATTTTGTGCACTTTGTAAGAGTGATGTCTCAAGGAAAGTTGGTGTTATGGCATTAAGTGTAGCATGTTAACTTCATTTTAATTATTTATATGTAATTTGCGGGTCTGTATAGAAGCCGGTGGTCTGCTTGTAATTTTGTCTGCACCCCTATATGCTGTGTGAGAAATGGTGATGAGTGTCCCCTAGTGCAGTGACTCAGCTTGTGGCCCTAGACTCTAGTGTGAGTGACAGAATGGGGGCAGTGAAGGTTAATGTCCTTTACATGACTGTGCAAAATCTATTGATTACAGGCCCTGCATGGAGGGCAGGCGAGATGTGCAGCTGTCAGCATATAATCATCACGATACTGACGCCCTGTGGCCTGAAATGGCTAGGAAGGGCAGGCTGGCGTAGTGAAAGTACAGTGGGGAATTCTGGGAAACAGATAGATAGATAGATAGATAGATAGATAGATAGATAGATAGATAGATAGATAGATAGATAGATAGATAGATAGATGCTTTATTGTCATTGTCATAAAACAACAAAATTGAAGTGCCTCTTCTAACCCTAACCCTAACATTCATCCAAGATAACTTAATAAATACGTAAATGCTCATGCATTCATTCTGGCCCCTCCTCCTTTTCCCACACACTCCTTTCTTCAATAACACCAGAAGTTATATAATTTCATTTCAGCATTGACTAGCATAATTGACTTAAGATAAAAACTGTTTTTTAACCGGTTTATTCTTGTTTTAAGAATTAATTGTAATAGAACATTTAAATGTACTTGCACAGCTCTCGAATGTAAATAAATGAATCTTTCTAGCATTCACCTGTCGCATGTGTTCTAGCAGGTGAGCGCTTATCAGCTTACTCTACTTTACTTTCTAGATTAATAAAAGTTATGGTGTCTGCTTAAGTATCTCTGCACCTGAGTCAGTGTGTTCTGGAAGGATTGCTGGCTACAGCTGAAGCTGTGTGTTTGTACTTGGCATTCAGCATAATTTGCACGCCCATTCTTTCTTGGAAAAGGGGACGTCTGGTGTGTTTGCAGATTTTTACAGTCACACCCTTTTTATGTAAATATCACAAACTTGATTTTTGACCTTGATTTCAGTCTAATGTTAACCTGATCCTTAGACCTATTGCATATTTTTAATCACACACTCAATTGAATGCAGGAATACTTTTTGCTGCCAGTTTAGGGGAAATTGTGTTGTTTACACATATGCCTCGCTCAAGGACCCACAGCCTTGACTACTCTGCTGAGACTGGGCTCAAACTGGTGACCTTCACAGACATTTAGCTTGTCGAGCTACACGCTGCCCCCAAAAGGGAAACCCAAGCTGACACTTGGAATTCCTTGACGGGAATCCCCCACAAACAGACTTAAAAGGCATTTATGTCTGTTGCCGTTTCAGTAATTATACAAAGAAATTACATGGCTTTTTAATATTTTTTTTTACATTATTTAAAGATACATACAGATTGACATACATCATGCGAACGCATATCAGTGTGATCCCAGGACACACCTGCGGGGGTAATGTTACAAACTGCATGCATTCATAGTTTATATACTCACACGGTATGATTTGGTATGATTCTTTGCATTTATTTATCAGACATACAAGCGAGGAAAGTTTGATGCCAGACAGCAGTTGCAGCTACTGATTAGCAGTGCTGGGGCAGGTGGGGTTGAGAATGTTGAACAGGCACCCATTATTGAAAGGGTTACTCTGCTTTCCACAGCGTTTCACTCCACAATTGTACAGACAGACACAACTGGCACCTCAGCTATATGTTCAAAGACAGGATGTTTGTACATTGTGAGGCATTCAGCGCCTGGGAATACGTTACCTTCAAGACAGCAAAGTTGATTGGACGTCCTGATGTCGAACATTCATGTCAGTGATTGGAACACAATTGAGGGGCGGCATGGTGGTGCAGTGGTTAGCACTGTTGCCTCGCACCTCTGGGACCCGGGTTCGAGTCTACGCCTGGGTCACATGTTCTCCCCATGTCGTCGTGGGGTTTCCTCCGGGTACTCCGGTTTCCCCCCACAGTCCAAAAACATGCTGAGGTTAATTGGAGTTGGTAAATTGCCCATAGGTGTGCGTGTGTGAGTGGATGGTGTGTGCCCTGCGATGGGTTGTTCCCTGCCTCGTGCCCATAGGCTCCGGACCCCCCGCGACCCAGTAGGATAAGCGGTTTGGAAAATGGATGGATGGATGGAACACAATTGCCATTGAGGAAACAAGTAAACATAAGTATTTAAGCGTGAACATGGAGGAATGGGCATAGACACAAATATTAATGTACTTGGTAGGTATTAACAAATTAATGCGTAAGTGGGAGCAATGAGAGAGCAGGAATATCAAATATAAATATGAAATACTGGAACAGTGCCAAATACCACACAGCCACGCATATGTTCCTGCTCTGTTAAAAAACGATGATGTTCTGGCCCGATGTGAATTCGCAGTTAGGTGCCCGAGTCGACAATATGTCTCAGCCAGGATGACAAGCTCAGTGCACACAGGAGATACATTCATCTTCGGTGAGCAGTTTAAACTTGCAGAATCACCCCAGCGCAAGTTCTGCAATCGTAGCTCCGTGAGAGTGTGCTTCCACTTTTCTGGTTTCTTTTTCTTTAATCCCTAGTGTTTACTGCAGGTTTTCCCCTGCAGCAGTGTGGGGAATAGAAATCTGACAGCTCAAATCATCCACCTTTGAGCTCTTGAATGCCGTGATGTTGAAATTAAGTTCATCCCGTCCTGTCGCCAGCTTGCACATTGCTTTTCAAACCGAATATTTCCTCACTTTTCTGACTTTTGTCTTTTTCTTCCCATTTACCGAGTCACTGTCATTGCAATATTATGTCATGGAAATCTGACTTCGGTGTGCAGTACAATGGTGG
Source organism: Isichthys henryi (assembly GCA_026776945.1). NCBI lineage: Eukaryota > Metazoa > Chordata > Actinopteri > Osteoglossiformes > Mormyridae > Isichthys > Isichthys henryi. The sequence continues at coordinate 17,343,613 of JAODJX010000136.1, forward strand.
TGCAATGGTTTGCATGGCAGCCTCCTGCCTCTGGAGGCCCACGGTTGGCCTTGGCCCCAGCCCCATGCGTGGAGTTTGCATGTTATCCTCGTGTAATAACATGCCAGTGTAAATCAGGATTGCACCCACATGAGTTATTCCCTGCTTTGCACCCACAGCCTTGGTGCTGAGCTCCAGCTTCTCACTGCCCTGAACAGAACATGTGTGTATGGAAAAACAATGGACTGATATACATGTGGTAAGGCTCAGAAGCGTCTTTGAGTTTCCCCCATATAGTGTCTGTGTTTCCTCTCAGAACGTGCAGATACAGTATTAATTCAGACAAACACACAGCCCAGGTCACCTATAAAGGATTAAAAGTGATTACAGCAAACTGACATTAATAAATTTGATCTATCATCAATGTGAAATCAATTTTTAAATCAGTACCAGGTACTAAAAGGGCATAGCGTGTTATTGGTGTCTAACTAATATGTCAAAAACTGAAAGCAATTTGTTTGCTGCAAAATAATAAGATTTTAAAGGACACTCTATTAAATAATTTATACGCATTTTTAAACGTCCTGATCTGAATGGAGAGCAAGCTCAAATGCTTTTAGGTTACATTTGCCAGCAAGTTTTGTTACAATAATTACTTAATTACATTATAAACATGCACTTCATCTCAGGTGATGAGGAATTTAATTATCGGTGGGAAAAAAAACAGCACAAAAATGTTCTGTTAGTCACACATATATTAATTAAGTAGTAAAATAGTAGCTGGGTTCTCTTTCAGTGGGTTTTGCATGACACTGCGAAAGCCCATCAAAGCCATTTATCTCTGTTTATGTCTCCTGCAGCTTTTAACAAGTGCGACCCCGTGTCTGCCTCTCTCGCCAAATCAGAAATGTTTGCACAGTGTTGCCTCATAGCAAATTTACTGTTGTGTTTTATATTTTTTTTGCCGGAATTTGTTGTACCGAGATACAGAGATGATGTAGTTCCACCATCTGATTTTCTCTGTTCAATCGAGATCCATAGCAATCCGTCCCATCGCATATGGTAACCATTAACAGACACGGAGGTTTCGAAGTACTGGATCGTTCTGGAATTACTTTTTAAGTAGCGTAGCAGAAATTGATCTCTATTCATTTAGCTCCCCTGTCGTCAGAGAGGCAATAGCTGATAGATGAGGGGATTTTATTTTTCAACTGATACCGATGAAATCTATCAAGGAGACTTTGAAATTCTTCCATGCTGTATGACTGGAAAGGAATTACCTTACTCCCGTGGAAAGGGTCTCTGAGACTGACGCTGTGCATCAGTGAAATGTATATAGAGAACTGAATGATCCAAGTAATGAATTACAGCCTACGATCAAAGTCCTTACAGCGCTAAACCTACTAATGGAAAATATAAATGTATTTCTCTGCTGTGGTTTTCTTTATTTCCCCTGCATTGATGTTTCCTGAGTGCTATTCCTCCTTCTGTCTTTTGCCACAGTGGAAGATGTATATGTAGAATAACAGAACATTTCAAATACACAAAATGTACAATATACAAATACAGACTGCGAATGAAATGCATAATGCATCTATGTGCACAGAAAGGGTTTATTTTCAAACAGCGCCAATGGATTCCTGGAACAGTTTGCAATGAATGTGTATTTTAGACAACACTGACTGTACTGTATGGCGATTATAAAGACACATATCTGTACAGACTAGCTGGAGCAGGTTAGCATTTTGAAACTTTGTTTGTATAATCGTTTGCTTGTATAATCGTTTGTTTGTATAATCGTTTGCTTGTATAATCGTTTGCTTGTATAATCGTTCAGCCAGAAGCACTAGGTGACATTAAAATAACAAAATTTCATCTGAAAGATGCGCTAATTGTCTGTTGGGCAATGGGATCCAAAGATTCTGGGGGAAATATATACATTCCGCTTCTTCATGTTATTAACTGGAGACCCATGATTTTACTGTAGCAGTAACTGTTTTTTCATTTAGTAAAATGAGATTGCAGGGTGAATGTTGTAGCTTTTGATCCGTCGATGCTGCATGTTTGGCTTCTATCAGGAGGATTGTACACTGGAGCTCTTGCTGGTGGGTCTTAGATGATGCCGGAGGAATGCTAGTGACATGTTAACTATCAGCGCTCCAAGCATGCTGATAAATGCTCACGTTCACAGTGTGGCTTGTCCACTGCCTGCATGCTGCTTCCCCTCCATGCCACCATTCGGGTCAAATTCTCAATCTCTGTTTTTCAATCTGCCCAGCTAATCCCTTCCCAGATTAATTTAGCTAAGGTAAACTATACCCCCCCCCCCCCACCATCACCTGGGTGTGCCACATGACACAGATTCTCAAACAAAATGACATGTAACGACATGCACTTTTTTAATGACTACACCTGCAATTTATGCCACTCTGTAAAATATACTTTGCGTTTGTCCACTTCTTGCAATGGGCGACTGACAATACGTGCATATGCGTTTTCCGTGATGTCCTGGAGCTAAAGTGATTCTGTTAAATAAACAGGCAGCAAGGCCACCTAAATGAATGACATGAGGACCCGCTGCATGGTGATGACTGTGAAACTTTGCCCTTGGTTTGACTTTGAGAAGACGCACGTTTCTGATGAACAAAATCTGACAGACGAGTGAGGACTATTGAGTGTTGCTGACCACCGGTGCACGCTGGTGTGGATCGGCCGGCTAGTGCGTCCACAGGGACTAGCGTGAATTCTCATTCCGCTCAGCCCAGGCTCCTGCACTGACCCGTTCCCCCTGCGCCCGAATCAGATAGCAGTTGGGAAGCATTTAGCCGCCGAATGCATTCGAACTGCACACATCTGAAACAGAGTGGATCAGATAGCGCAGTGACTAATGAAAAGAGTCACGAAAGTGACAGTATGATTAATTAAGTCCATCCTACCGTACTTGCATGCAGCTCAACACTGGGACTCTGGGGTTCCAGTGCAGTCAAGCGCACTTCATGGTGACAAATACTGCACTTTTCCAGCTCTGACACTTCAGTGTCAAGGATTAAAAAATCGAAACTTTTGCTGGCTCTGCAGTAGGAGACCGAGTCTGGCATCAGGCTACCGTTCTGTAAGTGGAATGCACCCATTTCAGATGGGCTAAGGCAGGAAAGATGGGAGAATTAAAGGCTTATTGCAAACAGCTGTGCAAGACCAGGCGTCTGCCATATCCGAACGGTAGCCAGTGGAAGGGAAAATGGAGAGGAGAAGTTCAGTAGACTGCTGCTGATACAAACCACATGTATCACGATTGCGTGAATCGCCCGCATTTGTATAAGATGTAACATAATTGCATGGTAATCAGTGCACTTTTGTGCCTTGATGCACGTGGTGATTTGTAAATAACCAGCTGTCACTGTCAACTCAAAAAATTAGTTCATATCACCGGAGCGGGATAAGAGACCAAAGTCATGCCTGTTTGGTCTGGGACGCTGAATGAGTGTCAGTAACACTGATATAAACACTCTCTTACTCCCCATTCTGGTAACTCCGCCATCCTGCTTCCTGTGGTGTGCAATGGGAGGGGTGCCATGCTTGTCACCTGGGTACGGTGTCCTG
>JAODJX010000136.1:17347291-17360066 GCA_026776945.1 Isichthys henryi
CCCCCCCCCCCCCCCCCCCCCCCCCCCCCCCCCCCCCCCCCCCCCCCCCACGAATTAGGCAGGTGGGAGAAGTGGATCTGTCACCAGCGATAGTGCTGTGTTACGGGTTCTGGGAGGGCTGTTTAAGGACGAGTCATATTACCACTAGTGAGAGAGAGAGAGAAAGAGAGAGAGAGAGAGAGAGAGAGAGAGAGTGAAAAAGGGAAACGGAGGCAGGAGAGCCAGAGCTCAAGAACAGTAGACAAGAGGCCAAGCTCCTATGAAAAAAGGAAGGAGAGAGAGCGTGGAGAAGAGGAGGACCAGTCAGAGTGCTGGAGAGGAGTGATACGGGAGAGAGACATCCCCAGACAAGTCCTCCCAGGGGGAGAGGGAGAATGACGCCAGGGCAACTTAAACGGAATCGCCGGGATGATACGCGATGGTGTTCGGTGACACGTTGAAGTTGCCGGGAAGCACGGAGGAGAGAAAAGAGGGCGAGAGAGAGAGTGTCTGATGTGCGACCGATAAGCGGCAGCATGTATTTCGGTGAGTGGCCGCCGGTCTCAGCTCCCGGTTCCCGGGGGCGCCGCAGCACATGGCGATGTGGAGACTCGGAGCTGTCATCAGCACGCACCGTTATTTAGACAAGGATGTGAAGAAATACCACCCGTATAATGACACAGCTCCCAGCCCCTATTTACAACACCGTGAGCTGTCTTTACGCATTTATGGGATTTTATATTTAAACGCCACAGGCAGCGCATGCTGGTTTTACGGTGAATTATGAGTCGGCATAAAGTGGGATTTGGTGTCACGCAACACGAGATCTTGTCAGAAGTGATCTCGCATCCGAATGCAGTGACGTTAAAAACACTTTCATTTAATGTCATTGTCTTGATAGAAAAAGAATATAGAAGTGAGTGTGGAGTGTTTTTCATTACGATTTATCGTATACCAAAGACAAGCGGCAAGTGCTGATCGTGAGGGACTGGGGCAGCTAAGCCAGGGCGGGTTTGCGGGTGCTGAGCTGGTAACGTGGGTTAGAATAGAACTTCCCACTTCTGACTCCAACACCCACAGGCTACAGAATTATATAGAGACGGCTTCATCCCGACAGTAAAATATTACTTCTCAGTTTCATGCAAACTGCTTCCAGTTTGGGCAAGGTTAGAACTGAAGCCCAAGCATTAAAAACAGAATAAAGATTTAGATACAAGTAAAGAAAAAAAGTAAAAAATTAGTACAGAGTGCAAAGGAAATTACTTTTCTGTAAAAAAATAAGTCAATATATGAATTTGCTTAAAGTTAAAGCACTTTACTAAAATAATAGGTCATGAAAGTAATAATGAATATGTGTTTATCTACGTGCGCATGTGCAGACAAACGAGCGCTGAGTGAGAATGCCGGCGTTTGCTGCCTGTTAGCCCACTTGCTTTCCGCCGGGGCTGACGGATGTGCACAGCACAAGCCCGTCCTGCTGTGTGCCTTTTCGGGGCGTAAATAGCTCCTTGGTTAACTTCAGACTGCAGCGTGCATGACGGATGGCCGCGCGAGCGGGCTGCGCGCTGCCCGTGCGTAATGATGATTAAGAGACGCGTGACACTTTGCCATTGTTCCAGATACGGAGCCATATCAATAAAAACACCCTTTTACATTAGTGAGTATATCATAAACACAATAGCAGAACAGAATGCTTTTATTGTCATTGCACAGGTGATATCAAGTACGACGTAATTCAATCTCTGCATGGCCAGTCTCGCTCTCCTATTAGACGCATGCGTATTGAAGTGAGAGTAAGCCTGGTGTCAGAGGGCAGGGGTAGGCATACATCCAGCGCCCCACAGCAGTTCTTGAGAATAAGTGATATGGGTATTATGCCTTTGATTGTCTTAAACCCGCAGGGCCCCAATTATCCATTAATACTATTAATAATTCATATTATCCATACCTGATGGAAAATTACCGTCAATAATTTTCTGTAGTCATGATACCAAAAAAGAAAAAAAGCACGATTATTATACGACTTTGGCCCACTGCCCATGTGATTTAATTTTTAAAAATATGTAAAATGTTCAATGACTACAGAACAAACATAGAAATTGTAAGAACTATCCTTTCACACGAGTACCTTCCATTTTTTCTGGTAATATCTGTACAGTAACTAGTTAGTAGGTCATAAGTCATTCTCAACCACTCCAGGCAAACACAGAAGATAAACAGCCTTGTTAGAATGGAAATGTTAGAGACATTTATTGCTAAATACCGCACAAGTCAAAAGCAAGAATAAAACCACACTAGGTCAAGTGGAAATTTGGTGGTAAACTGCAGGAAGATCTTGCTCTGAAGCAAGACCAGGAGTCGAGGGCTGTGACTCTGAATCAAAGGAGTGATGACAGAGTCCCAGTTCGGCCGGTGCAAGGGAACATTATATCAGACTCTAACTCGATACTGATGAAGTCCACTTATCTGAAGTAGAAGGAAGGTTTGGGCCGACATAAAAATGTTTCTCTGTCATGGGACTTCAGTATGAAAGGGAAAATGCTATGCAAGAGGTAGGCCACCGGAGAACAGCTGGCAGCTATAATGTTCTGCATGTTTCCTGAAGCTTTGTAATCTGAAGGTTGGTGGTTTGAGACCCGGGGGGAGCCGATACCGCTCCCAGGCGGTGCACTTAATGTGAACTGCTCCAGTAAGACTAGCGGCAGCAAAAATGTGCAGAAATGTCTGCCCTGCTGCAGAGGCAGAAAAGTGTCAAGTAAGCAACAAAATAGCAATAAATCACAGGAGGTTATGAGTGTGGTTTTGTCAGTTTTATTCTCACTTCTGTGATGAATCTCAGAGTGGACTATTTCAATCTATCTTCTGCAAAACTGTCAGCACCACAGCAGAATTCCATTCCATCAGACCAATTTCCAGCCATAGCGTACAGCACAGACAAGACGTGTACCACAACACAAGCACAGAGTTTATTTTATAGTCAATATCGCAGTTTTTACGGTACTTAAGTCTACACTTTGGTGTAAGCATATTTATACTCTGCCATCTACAAAATAGCAGATATTGCCACAGATTTCTAACCAAGCTCATTTATTGTCAATAGACGTCAAATAGAGAGTAAATGGAGGTTCACCTTTTTCGTTAGCCTCCTGTCACATTGGTTTCGTGTTTTCACGTTCTTTCGGAACTGGCTCTCCACGCTGAAACTCGCAGTGTTCCTGCAGGAATAACAAGTCGATAGTCTGTTGGGAAGCGGCCTGATCGTATCGCTACCAGAACGCAGACGGCTTTGTGATGGGCTTTGCTTCGTAACGAGTTGTGGGTCTAATTTTCATTATTATCTCTTAATGCCTGCATGTAACTCACCCAGGTCGGAGCTCACATAAGGGCGTTTTTCCTTCGTTAAATCCTGCTCCTTAATACTTATTCTTTTTCTATGTCATTTATTCTGCGTTATTTGCTAGTTCATAAAGGAAATTTCAATGGTTTGTTATCTGCCCACTTTTCTAAAATAAGGCACATTAGCTGAAACTCTGGAGATCCGCCATGCAGAATGCAGCAGGTCTGGCCAAAACACGATATGAAACTGAATAATTGTAAGTCTGTTACTGGGTTAGACTGAGAAAACATACAGTATCATGCTGATAAACTCATGGCTCAGGAAAATGCACTTTACTCTAACATGGAATTATGTTTACAAAGAGCACTATTGTAGGACAAAAGTAATATTTACAGATAACAAATAACACAATTTAAAGTACTGAAATTTAAATGGACTCACAAAATGTTACGTTTGTCTTGTCTGAAAATATGAATGCAAGCCGTTCCCCCTCATTTCCCGTTTATGATCTATCGTCATTTGACCTCATGGTGGTGCAATATTTACATTTACATTTACGGCATTTGGCAGATGTCCCGAGCCACCTTACATTAATGCTTTAGTGTCTCATCAGAGAATACAATCTGATACTGGTTCAATAAAACCTGGCTAAGAATACAATCCCTTTAAAAAACTCTGTTGGCAAGTAATACATTTTTTTTATAGTAAGAGTATAATTCTGGATGTGCTAATCCAAGTACCTATGAAAGATGAAGGTCTTTAGTTGTTGTTTGAAGACACCTAATGACTCGGCTGTTTGGACATCTAGAGTTCATTCCACCATATAGGTGCCAAAACAGAGAAGAGTCTCGATGCATGTCTTCCTTGCACCTTGAGAGATGTGGGACCAGTTGAGCGGTGCTGGAGAACCAGAGAGAGTGTGGTGCATTGCGGGGTGAGATAAGTTCATTTAGGTTGATGAATTGGTGAATAAATGGATGATATTAGGTATGGTGATGGATAAAATTTGTCTCGCACTGTCACAGCAGCAACGCCTACATAAGATGACTATCCAGACAGAACACATGCATAGGCACAATGTTACCGAAATGCGTTAAAATCCATCGGCAAAGCATCTCTATCAGGTCATTTACTCACTGCTACAATGTTGCAGAGACATCGCCACTAAATATTTATTCGACATCCCCTGGATGTCTGCGCAATGTAGCGTGTTTCCCTTATGATCCAGCTCGTAGGATCCTCATTACTGAGGACCTGAGCGGCTGGACCAGGCCGAGGGGACACCCATGTAACACCTGCCTGTGTTTTCCGGAGGGTGGACCTCGACCTCATATTGGCCTGGGGGGGGCCCTGCCAACCGGGATCCCAAGGTGTTTCATTGTGTGGTGGGTGCGACAATGCGCTGTACCAGTGCATGCCCCGCACCTGACCTGACCTCTTCATTATTTTAAATATTGACAACATGAGAGAACCAACAGGCATAACATTTATGCTGAACTGATTAAAGCAAAGTTATTAAAAAATGCACCAGCAGAATCACACTTTAGTGTATGCAGTGATTTAAATACTATTAATAGGACTAAATGGAATGCAATCATTTAACAACATTCCCACCTTAAACGATATTAATTTTGAATTAAGTATCTAGTAACTATAACTAATTACTATTTTCAGTTACTTACACAACACTTGTCACTGTGGACTACACTGCCTGAAAGTCTGAATTAATGTACACACCTCCGCTGTGCAAACCGAAGACTGATGGTAGGCGTGCTGTTCTTCTCACAGCTCCCGGGCCACTCCCTTCTCAGCGTGTAACGAAACCAGCGCTATTCCACAAACGAAGACACAGCTGTTACCATAGACTGACACAAATGCCGCTTAACGCCTTCATAGTGTAACGTTTTCATTTGTGCTCAGCTTTTAGACGAGCCTTTTAAACCAGAGATGAACTGCTGTGGTGATTTTATTCAGTATTTTATTCCGGGGTCTCTTCATCCAAAACACAAACTAAAACACAAGGTAGGGCCGTAATTTAAGAAAATCCTTGTAGTGTTTTGTGGCATGATGAGCAATGGAGCAATGTATCATATATAATATAGCATATTATATGTATGCTATAAAACCTATACACAGTTTAGCTCTGACAAGCTTGCCCATTGTGACGTGCTTCTACAACAGCAGTACTGCAGACCAGCCAAAGTATCTGCAACTTTTATGACCAATTTTAGATCAGAGGTGAAAACCTCAATACCTCATGAGTCATAATCATCGTTTTTCCAACTGAGGTTCGCAGTGGTAGCATATGGAAGCAGAGCAGACCAGGGATCTCATTTATCAGACTTTGCGTACATTTCATTGTGAAAAAGTACGTAGGCATGAAAAGAAAAAAATGCGTATGCAGAAAACAAATTGGATTTATCATTTCCACTTGGAAACGTGCATGTGTGCATGAGCCTGGGATCCTGTGCATTTGTGCATGAGCCTGAGATCCTGTGCATTTGTGCATGAGCCTGAGATCCTGTGCATTTGTGCATGAGCCTGAGATCCTGTGCATTTGCTGTCCACAAATAATCATAATTATAATATGCAAATTATATTATATGCAAATCAAGCCTTTCTGGTTGCAAACTTAAATGAGAGCGACAATAAATAAAAAACCAAGAAGAGGAAATTTCAAAATATATCCCAGTTCACAAAATGCTGCATACACCTCCACCAGTGTTTAGATAAATATACAATTTTTTCCTGTCAAGTTTTGGTTGATTGACCCAGAATTTTGCGTAAGAAGTTGCGTACGCACATTTTCAGCATGTTTTTCCCTTCTGGGGGGCCCTCAGCTGGCTCGACTCGATCCTAAGGAGCAGCTGCTCTGTTGGACGCCCAGATAGATCTCAACCTCAAGAGTAATATTTGGTTCGATTAGCATAACAATTAATACAATCTTTGATTCTGAGTTAGACCATAAACATGCGGAAAAAGGCCAGGGTCGGAGACTGATCGAAATGTCTGCATTGTATTGATATTTTTAATGAACCATCAATGCTAGCATCTGCAAATAGAATAGTCTCTTTCAAGGTACCACAGATGGGTGCTAACAGCATCGTGCCCCCTCCCATGGCCATTAGCTTCAAACTTGTCGATACGCTACAACTGAGTTACATTAATGTTTTAACCACACGTTCCAAGCAGAGACTAAAAGTGTATCTCCTTTCTAGATGCCCACAAAACCAAAAATTAGACAGTCATTGTTACAATACCAGACAAACGTCTGGATACACCTACTGAAAACCATTATTCAAGAAGATAACAGCTATAAATATACCTTACGGTTATGTAGCAAGTATTATCTTGTGAACAAGGAATGAGATGGAGGGCTGTGACAGATGGAAGAGTAAACGTAAGGTAGCCAACTTATGGCCAGAACTTGTGGAAACTCCTTCTAGACTGTTGGAGAAGCATTCCAGGTGGCTACATCTGGAAACTGGTTGAAGGAATGCATGCCAAGAATGAGTCTGTATTGTTGTCATCGAAGCAAAAGGGGGTATATCTAAAGAGTCTAAAATTTGAGAAAAATTTTGAAATGTTTACCACCTCACTGGGCGGTTGCATTATTTGGTTTTATCCCTTGCTTCAAGATTGCTTGCTATTAGGTGAATAACATGGTTAAAATAGAGAAAAGTTCATCAAAAGCAGGTGTGTCCAGAGTTCTGACTGGCAGGGTGCTTGCATGCTAATACGAAGCTCTGAGTGCTGCGTAGGTATCCTGTGGATGAAAGCAGAAGGTACAAGAAGACACCCTGCAGCCAAGAAGCCCCGGTTGTCGTCCAAATAAAACAACACAACAAAACAACAGCAGGTAGAGCCACAATTAAACTCAACTTTCAAATGCAATCACCTCCCGATTTGCCGAAGGGCCACAGGACAGCATTTTATGGTGCGCATTACAAGTTGTAGTTGATTAAAACATGGTTGTATCTGGTTTTCTTTTAATTACCCTTTAGCATTAACCCTCACTTAGCGGTCACATTTACCAACAACGATGAAGGGCATGTTGCCAACTGATCAGACTCTACCTTTGATCTGAGGGAAAGGGCGAGCAGGCAATTTAGACCGAAAGGCGATGCAACATCGAGCCGTTGAGAAAAGCACATGCATTATTTATTGGGTAATTATGTACTCATGTTTTCGCTAAGTAACAGAATCGCTTCTTAAGGGTCCAGGGCAGGCACTTACTCTGATTTTGGCCAATGAATTTTAATCCGCCACAAATACGTTACGCGTTAGACACACTGCCCCTATGCGGCTTCCCAACATAGCAAACACTTTGCAATCTGCCAGCACATTATAGTCACGGTTAATTGAATTTGCTGATGTGGACATGCTTTGTGTTCTAGACTTTCTGAGTGTGCATAAGACAGTGCAGGTTCTGCTTGCTCGATAGTTTTACGGTTCACATACGAGCGACGCTGTTCTTGATGCCTATTGGGAGAGAAGAGACTTCATACCTTCACTGGCAGTAAAGCATGAAGCAAAGCAAACGTTCCTCAAGCCCTGCAGTGGCATTACAGTGTCAACGTGAGCTGAGAGCTGTTCAAACTCCAAATACGTGTTCATGTGGTGCTTTGAGTGGTGGTTGGAGGGGGTGAGGTTGAAGTCATCTTCAATTACTGAAGGAGTGGGATGATGATAGACAGGTGACTACAGGGGGCAGCGGTTCCACTCTGCCGGCTTTATAACTTCTGGATTTTTTTAAATCTGGGTCAGAGTTCCACGACTTTTCCATCAGTCCATCTAGAACAGAAATGCTTTTGTTTTTGAAGGTTATTGATCGTCCGATTTGCTGATCGTGAAAGGAAATGTAAAAATGTTTTGCGGAAACCGTGAAAAACTGACTGAGACTGGCAAATCTCGCTGCACATTCTGTGAAACATCTAAAGCAGTTCTAACTCCAATTCAACTTAGCGTGAGTATGGACTCTGGGGGTAAACTCCTCACACACAGCCAGGTCAGGAAATTCAGTGCTGCTTTCCTGATATGGGAGGCAGCAGCACTAGCTACTGCACCACCATGCCGGCCTCATTTAATGCGAGTAACATAAAACACCTCTTTCCTGGATTGTCTAGGAAGCGCATGCCAGAGTGCCATCCTGCCTGCACTGATGCGCCCCCCTGTGGCCAATGTCCAGCCATCGCTGGGAACGAAGCAGTTCCTCCCTTTAGCTCTGGACACCGCAATGCAAGTCAACCTGTTGCCAAACTTCAGGCTGGTGAGTCACGCTTCGGTGTCTTTAAAAGATCTTTCTTTAATGCTATGAGTTACATCGAGCGTGTAACAGGGACGGCGTACAGCTCCTACTAAAAGTCCGGTTTTGGGGTTTTTTTCTGGGGAGATTGGCTGGTCTGCATCATCTCGCCTATGATGCTTCACCTTCCTGTAGCTTCTCTGATTGAGCAGTTTATCTATGTTTTTCTGAAACACCAGCAGATGCTGGGATGGAAAAGGATGCATCTTGTTTAAGCACCGGCCTAAACAGGGACCCGCCGCAGAGGGACCCACGAGCAGTAAATAAGAAAAATCTCACATATCTCATTACAATTCATTCTTACCCGGCAAGCCAGTGTTGCCTCATTTTATTAAATAGATCCAGTACATTCTATGCAATATGTAACTTATATTGCGCTTCTGCTACGTAAATTGCAGTAGAGAAGCTGGGAATGATAGAAGTAATAAAACGATAATCAAAACAAAAAAAGCTCAATGTTTAAATACGTGAGCTTATTTACGTACCTTTCCATCACATATAAGAAAATGCATGTATGTATTTGAAATATAAATATATGAGTATATTTAATATATACGCAAACCTACACATACTTGTATACAATATATGTATGTGGGGAATGACTATTAAAGATCAACATAAGAATTTTTTGGCATAATAATTTATCATCGATTCATTCATTGTCTTCCAGATTTTAAAGATGAGTTATATAGTCAGTTTTCACAGTTCTGTGATGCTCAGGGCAGCTCAGACTGGTGTCAAAATATAATTCATACAAAATGAGAACTGTTACATATAATTAATGTAAAAGCATATACATGCATCCTATCCCATGCACCTGCTTATAACTGTGAGCACTGTAAATATTCTCTGGAGTTTGGGAAAGCAAAGTGAAGAAAAATTATTAAATTTAAACATGACATTTTTTGTGGGGATGAATTCTTCCTTCTTAGGTATTGAAGAGTTCCTTAGATTTCACACCACTTTATAGGAAAAAACAGCTGTCAAATTTGCCCAAAAAGTCTCCTTGTGGTGAATTTTTTCATCTTTTATTTAAAAAAAAAGCCCCCTTGGATGGAAATGTTGTGGGGAGAATTTGTCACTAGTTTTTCGCATGTGAACCCAAGAGAAACTAATCAGGTTCGGGCAGATTCCTTTTTGGGCTGTAAATAATCTCCCAACCAGCCTTGGGGCCTGGAAGCTGGCTGTACAACAGCGCTGTGGTTTTGGCTGGTGATGGGATTAATATTCCATTACGGGGCCCCTCTTCTGTGTTACAGTGTCCCTGAAAGGCAGGCTTAATGACAGCTGCACGTTCTTTTTCTCGAAAATGTACACAATCTCCATTAAATGAATTTGTAATCTGTCTAAAAAGTCCTTTAGGAAATACACCCAAATGAGATCAGATCTCGCTTCCAAGCGAAAGTATTGCCTTTACAGCTAATTCTACAGAACAACTGTCAAACGAATAAGAATCAGACCGCAAACTAGTTATTAAATATTAGCTGTATAGTATAATTGCCTGTATGATCTGTGTATCTGTGGACGCCTTTTGTTATAAATGGAAATCATATAAACCCAGTTGATTTCACGTGGAATCAGTTTGCCATCACTCTGCTCAGCCTAGATGTGATTTCCTAATTCATTCTGGATTTTATGCTCTTGTGTTGCCCAGATTTTGCCATACATATGCCAACATCCTTCTGTACGAATGTTTTTGCTGTGTATTTATTTCAATACTCACTGCTTTCTAGTGCAGAACATAGTTATTGCGACAGTAGCTGCCATTGGCTGTTTTTATCTAGCCGGTTCTCTCTGACTGTAATCCTTCCCCAAATGGAAGATTTAACATCTCAGTGACAAAGTCCCATTTATTTAGCTTTCCTGCTACCGGGCAAGGGGGCGAGGAGGGGAAGATTGGCTGCAAGAGGTACATTATCCTTGGGCCCAGGGGTCTGTAGCTGATGTCGATGAGAAGTATGGCAGGCCTGCCTTTAAAGGCCATTTCCCCTTAGAAATATCTGTCAAGCCACAGCCGGTGAATGAGAATTCAGCCTACAGTCTGGAACACGTAGCATTAGCGCCCAGTCGTAAGCCCGTCTCTCATCGTCAGCTTGCAAATTTAGTGTAATTAGAAGCTAAAGCAGGAAGTCCAATTACATCTGCATGTCAGTTCACGGAGTTGTAGCACGTACAGTGCAGTGTGCCTTAAATCGCTTCATATCAGATCCTACTACTCTATGTTTATTTTATTATAGATAAATTTTATTCTAGGTAGCTGCTGGTTGAATTAAAACAAGTGTATAAAATATTATATAAATGATGGTTCTGTTACAGATGGTTCCGTTTTTGTGTACTTGCGGCCTTCCTCAGCCAGCCCTTCTTCGTCTTGCTCACCATTGAAATGGACTGGATTTGTTTTCACAGCAGTTCCCAAGATGACAGTCATAGATTGGCACCCTTAGAAGGATCTGAGAATTAGTCAGAGCTTCATTCCTCTGTTCCGAGTGTCAGACTGGTCTCTCCTCTGCTTGTGTACTTTCTGTATGTAGGGTTTCCATGGCGTTTGGAATGTGGATGTGCAACTGAGAGTTTTAAATAACAGATGGGATCCATAAATTGGGACGAAGAGTGATTTTTTTTGGGGGGGGTCCAGTCAAGTTACAGTGTGGAATCACACCCATTTATATAGCTCTCGGTCTTATTGTTAAGCCCAAAGTAATAAATGACTAAGTACCGGATGTTATTTCCTGTACAGCAGACATTTTTAAGGACCTTACAACACAACGTGATAGACATACATCAAAATTTGGAATTGATAACCGGTTTACTTAGGTCCTTAAGAATTTCAGGCAATATAGTGAATCCCCAGTTAATACAGTGAGACTTGATATCTGCTACAGGTGAAGTTGGAGTATGGGAGTAAGGAATGGGTAGTAAACAACACCCAAATAACAGATTTTTTTTGTGTGTCAGCAGTGATACAGGAAAAGGGAACGGTTATTGGTTATTGGGTAGGACTGCATCAGTGTGTGGGCATCAATTTGAGAGGGAGAGAGAGGAGAGAGAGAGAGAGGAGAGAGAGAGAGGGAGAGGGGGGAGAGAGAGGAGAGAGAGAGGAAAGAGAGGGAGAGAGAGAGAGAGGGGAGTGAGTGGAAGAGAGAGGAGAGAGAGAGGGAGAGAGAGAGATTATTTTGTAAGTGATATAGCACAGGTGAAGTGAATCAATGTCCTTACTATGTAATTTTAACTTAGCCGACGTGTCCCCCCACCTTAGTACAGGGAATGATGTTTAATTTGAAAGCCAATAATGAAATCAGCTTTGACAAAAACTGCTTTCTTTTGTGAAACGTGGACATTCACTTTCTCTACGATGTACTGTTCTCCTCAGAAATATCTGTAGAATGCTTGCATTTGAGGTTAAGTACAAACACCACCAGTGGTAAAGTTTTCTGTATCAGAATGGAGGAGTTGAGAAATCCTATTTCCCAACAGAGCTTTCTGGAAGCCATAAAGTGCAGTTATCCAGATGCACTTTCACAAACCCGCTGTATGCTTGTGATGAATTACGCTAACAGAATAGCGCAGATTTTTAGCATCGCGAGTGTTGTGTTTGTGTCATGGCCGTCACAGATGGTAAGAATAGTTGCATGGAAGCTGCACGCTGGAGGGAAACTGCCAAGTGCTTCGGTGGCTTTAGATTAGATGAAACAAAGTACTCAAAAAGTGGGGAGGGCGTCAAAAAGAGGACTTAAACAGGATATGGGGCGAAACAAAGAGCAGGGCAGAACGACGTGGAGAGTGGAGAGAGGGGGAGTTACGTATGTGTAACAAGGAGGACAGGCGGCAAAAGAGGGCCAAAGGTAAGGCTTCCGCCCCCCGCCAAAAAATATTGCTTGTCAAGTTTGATTAGCACATTTCTCTTTTGGAAACAATACAAGTTGCCCCCTGTGTTTCCCAGTTAGTGCCATCAGCAGTGTGACCTCTTGATTTCCCTTCAGTGCCGCTCGGCGGAAAAATGTTTAAAACTGTAAGATGCGAGAATGACACGTGGGCTTGTGGGGGGGAATAGCGTCACTGAGGAATAACTGCATGGCTTGATTCTCAATGCAGATGCCGTGGGGGGGGGGGGGGGGGGGGAGAGGAAGTGCGAAAAATAACAAGAAAAAAAAAGA
>JAODJX010000136.1:17392082-17405456 GCA_026776945.1 Isichthys henryi
TTGCTTCCGGGATAGGCTCCGGACCCCCCGCGACCCAGTAAGGATAAGTGGTTTGGAAAATGGATGGATGGATGGATTCTCTGTATAATGTATCATTTCTTTTTATAGGAGAAGTTCTAGATTCAAAGATATGGGAACGTCCTCCATGGAAACATTTAAGTTCATTCATTCAGCTCAACCAAACAAACTACAGCTTATTATGAATAGAACTCAAATAATATACATGCTTCCGTACATGCAAAGTAATGGACAGGTGTGTGAACCAGCGACATGCCCCATGGCTACTTTGTTAAAAACGAACACTGAGAGTAATATTCAATAATGAGTACAATCGTAATAAGCCTATACGTTTCATTTTATAGCATCGTGTGAGCACAGAACATATTCATCTGGAGAAGCGGAATGAAGGAGGATGATGGAATATTCATTTGTGGATCACTGTGGATGTGTTTGAGTTGACATTATTAAAAATAAAATTTTAATAAACAAAAGTGTCAAACATTATGACTATTTCATACTGTTTCTATAATACCCATATTTGATGAAAAAACTATTTTAATACGCAATTAAAGCCAGCGATTCGCTTAAAATCCCCACGGATTGGAATTTCGGTACTCAGACTCTAACTAAATTACATAAGGGTGCAGTGCCACCTACTGGTTACTAAAAATGATCAGTGTAAATTAATTCAATGTAAATTACTTACACAATACTAAAACGCATCAAATAAAATAAATATTAAGAGAGATATGATTACATCACCTAGCGTTTTATTTTCTATTTTATTCCACAAACAACTGATGGCACTGGATTCCTTGAATAGGCCTAAACTAACCTAGGTCTATCAGCGATCTTTTATTACTTCTAGTCGTTTTACTAGATCAGTATATAATGCAGTTAGTGCTCAGATATCTAATTAGATTTACATATGAATTACTGAAATGTAGGACAAACATGCAAGATGCAAACTTACAAAATCAGTAGGCCGACAACAGAATTTGACAGATTCCTTCTGAGTGCTGCTGTCTGCCTAACATCCAGCGAATGAATCACATTATGAATTTGCGTGTTAAAACGTCTTATACATTTCTGTAATTGTACGCTATGCTGTTAATAGTGTTCAACACTACACACCCATAGCTGAGGTCCAGTTTATGTTCACATTGTGCGGCCCGAACTGAATTCTTAGACCATCCCAGTTACAGGGTTGCCAAATCTCACGCTTTCAGACTCTGACGCTTACGCTAGAAATCTATATCTTTGCATTATTAACGTAAAACGAGCTGCATCAAAAGCGTTCGGGGTAGTTTGCAAACCCTACCGACTATTTACAAATGAGATTGCGTGTGCGCAGACTTGTCTCAAACTTGAAATCTCACGCCAGCCTGCTGACTGAAGCTGGCAACCCTGCAGTGAGTTAATTAATGCGAGCTATACATTTATAAATTTATAAACGTGAACGTAAACGTTCATCATTAACGTGAGAAGTATTTAGTCGTAATGCAGGAAATACACGTTATTTTAATTGAGTTCCCAAGGAAACCGGTACCCGGTAATCCTAAATAATTCAAAGTAACCTGACAATACTGATTTCGTAAGTGGTGCAGCGCAATACAGATTAACGGAAAACATAGCGTAATTTATTCATTACGTGGAATATTTTTAGACTATACCTACAAAAGAGGGGGAAAAAAATATTTGTATTTATTTATTATTTGCAAACAACTCTTTGTGTCCTACTATTATTCACTGGAAAATCAAATAAAATGTCAGTTAAATTTTGGAGAGAAACCGGAAAAATAAATTTAAGTTTAAACTATGATGACGACAAAAACCGGTAATATACTAATTAAAAATATGGTGAAACATGAAACTCTAATGTACAGACACGGTGTCGTCTGTCCACGTGGGTGGAGAGAATCCCTTCAGTTGTAGGTTTAAGGCATGAACTTAATTTTGGATTTTTGATGGCTTCCACCTCCAGTGTTCAGCCTGGTTATCCTAAAGAACTCCCATTCGTGTTTATGAGGGACTATACAAACATGACTCCTCGAAAGCAGTGGAAAAGCAGGAACTTCAGACAGTATCAAGTTTCGACACCCCATTTAATTTTAAAGGAGAAGCTCTAAAGACAACCTACTCACAGCCACTGTCCCTGCAAGACCGACACAACAGGGATACACATAATCACACAGTCCTCACGCACACGTTCACCAGGATGGACCGTCCTGAGCCGGGGCTGAAACAAAACTTCCAAGATCCGGTGTAATGACCGGTGTGATCCAGTGTAATCTGCCTGAAAATTCCCTGCTGACAGGACAGTTTATTATAAGCAGGCACTGCTGCACCAGGGGTGTCTGATTTCATACCCCACCCTGGCATCGGATAGCAAATTCAGGGAAGATACGTATCACTAACTCTGCTTAGTATGGATTCATATTCCCTTTGGCTGAATTATAGCCTACTTGTATGTATAGGTATCACTCATATGCATACCATCATTTTGACAAATTTGACATTTTTTAATTCCTTGGAATTATGTGTACGACAGGTAACAGTCATGTAGTTTTGTATGAAAATGTAAGAGGAATCTAACTTACTACAGATCACAGCACCTCCAATCCTGATGAAAGGAGAAGGATCCTTGAAAGCAGGTGGATTCAACTCTGGCAATAAATAGTACAGCCAGGTGAATGATATATTCAAGGCAACCTGTGAACTTGGCGACCATGGTGACATCACGTTCAAGAGGTCAGTCCTCGCCAAGCCCTTCACTTTTCAGCTACTCGTGTGAACGTCCAGCGGGCCGTGAGATGTCCTGCATGACCATGCCACAGCAACCACTGCCCCGTGACAAAGTCCTTCTGAGATGGAATCACCAGTCACTTATACACGTGCAGATACCCCAGAGTGTCAGGATGCGCATGCCGATGGGCTCCGTAGATCAACCAGTGAAGATGAACTGGAAGCAGGAGTTTCGTTGAAGGTGAAGTTGGATATTTTGCCAGGAAAAAAAAAAACCTGTGAATAATATTCATGCCGAGACTGAGCAGAGTCAACAGACAGCATGCGAGGAGGCACCGACAACATGGGCAGAAAACTTGTGAAAGCTGCACTGGCGTCAGGCTCAAGGGAAAATATATCAGTAACTCTTCTGCTGTTTCAAGGCCTGGATGCCCTTTATGCCAGGACTCTGCCAAAAGGCCTAAAATTACATAATTACAACATTTGATATGAATGTTGTGCAGCTATGAAACGCTGCATAAACACCAACCTTGTCTCAGAACTGAAAATACGTACCGCAGTAAATATACAAATAAAACCAAACTGAATGCACTTGTTTATGAACCAATTTATTCATAAACTAATGAATAAACATTAGAGGGGATAGCTGACAATGACATCATTAAGTACATGAGCTCCGCTGCAAAAGAACGTCGGAAAGTTCAGTCAAGCTACTTGTGATAAATCCGATATAACAGATTTCAGATGTATATGGTTTCCTACATGGGTGGTTGTAGTTAAATGACATGTATCAGCATATTAATATGAACAAAGGTAGGGCATTAAGAAAATGCAAAATCATCTCTGAACACTACTTACATTTATAAACACCATCATTTAATATAATTTAAAACGTAAGAAAATCCAAACCCACAGTAGCGCTGTTTCTGCTCATGGTAGCTTGATTAATCTAAGCCCCAAGAAAACCTTAACCTCCCACGCCTTACATTGTACACTACACCACAACATCCTATTTACAGCATATTTATATTATGCAATATGGAAATTGTAGAATATCTCTGCTTTCTATGAGCAAAGCATAAAACCAAGGCTTCTGTATGATGCTCAGAACCTGTGGACTGGATTTTTAGATAATTGTCTAGATTTTTCTTAAGCACAAAATGTAACGTAGACAGACATTGCGCTTAGGAAATTCCAGATATACGACATGTCTTTAAAACTTTAAAATGGAATGTTGTGCTGAATCAGAGGATGTGCGCCCAACAGTCACATCTGCCAGCTAACCCCAGCAGGTATATTTGACAGTTCACTAAAACATTCTGCCACAAATGAACCAACCGAGCAGAGAAATGCTGTGGGTTCAGGTATAAACTGCATCAATACTGTATGCTGCTGCACAATGCTGCCTGAAGACATGACAAGCACAGATGGGGCAAATGTTAAAAAGCGGTCACTAATACCATTAACATCCAGGGAAATGGGGTATGGGGAACTTAACCTCATTAGGAATATGGAATTCAGGTCCACCTCTCCTCTTCCACCAGCCAGCCGTCCTTTGCCTTTTCTGTCGTGATCTTTACGATTGATAGTTTAATAGCCTATTTCTGAACTGTAAAAAAATGTTTCGGCCTTGTAGTGATACATGCGTTCATAATCTCTGAGATTGTGTAAAAAAAAAAGTTAAAAAGTATTAGAAATGCAGCTATACAGTCTTTTACTATTCCAGAGAGCTGGTTTGGGATAAAGTGGTCCCAGTCCAAGTGTTACTCAGTTAGAAAGTGAGGTAAGCTTGGGGGATTAGAAGAAATCAGGTTAGTTACTACTACAGCAGGAGCTCTTGCTGGGCTGGGCTGTCTCAATTAGGTCTACACCTCTGGTTCTGCCAGCGCCCGGCCCAGAAGCTTGGGCTTCATTCTTGGGCAATCTCTTTGCTGGACATGGGGGGGGAAAAAACAGTAGGGTGAGATTCTCACAGACATTTTGTTTTTTGTTGCCTGGATGAGAGAGACAGCAATAAACATACCAATTTCCATGAAGATTTCATTGACATTCACTGAGGTTTTTGCTGATGTCTCCATGAACAATAAACTGTTTTCATCTGCATATGCCTGTGCTTCCTAAAAAATAAATTATCGTTATATTTACAGAATCCTTTTAAATGCAAAAAAGCACCTTAATATGGATTCGGATAAGAATCACTTTTAGAAAGGGTCAGGTTTAGAAATGTCAGAATTGTACGCAACCTGAAAGTCCACAGCCCTCTTGTTTGCAAGGTCAGCCTTGTTCCCAGCAAAAGCTATGACAATACTGGGACTTGCTTGTCTCTGAAGTTCCTTCACCCAGTTTTTTGCACGTGCAAATGATTCCTGATTATCCCAAAAAAGCAAAAGAGTTAGTTAATATTGAGCTTTCTAAAAGATACCAAAGAAAATGCTTTTCCCCCCCCATTCATAAGCCATTAAAACTGTTGAATGCTACTTAAAGGTTGTACACATTTTAATAAAACAAAACAAGTTCATAGGAACATCTATACTAGCAAAATGCATATATATTCATCCAGTATCCTTGTTTTTCAGACTTTATGTTAATCATTTCAAGGCAAATTAGGTAATGGATATTTTTTTAAATAAATTCATTTAAAAAGAAAATGCACAGAGTACATAATTATCCTTTGGCTGCAACAGGGTATCAACTAATATTCATTTTTTGTATTAAGCACTGGGCAAAAAAATAAAGAAAATGACACTGTGAAGTTTACTATGCCAGTATTTATAATACATTTTCCATCCAGCCTTGAACAAAATACAATTCATTTCTCCGGGTACCTGCCAAAGTAAAAGCTACGACAGAGTTGGAACGTTAAATAAAATAAATTATGATAGTGAATACTTTGCTTGCTTGCACAATGTTTAATTTAAATAAAAATTAATTACAAGAGAAACAGAAAGATGAACGACCTACAAAATGCAGCTGTCACTCTTCTTCATAAATACCCTAAATACAAAATCGCTCTAGCACTGCATCTGCCATTAAAGTTCACAAGAGGTAATGTGATTTTCACCACATTTTGAGGTAAACGTCCACAAGTTCACACAGCTGGAACTGAGGACAGATCTATTTGTATTTTATACCAGCAATACCTGTGTCCCACTGCTCATCTCTTACTTCACGTATGACATTATTGCGACTCACTTTGTTCGTGATGTCATACACCACAATGGCGGCCTGCGCACCTCTGTAGTACATGGGTGCTAAACTGTGGTAACGCTCCTGTCCAGCTGTGTCCCAGATCTCAAACTTCACCGTTGTATCATCCAAACAAACTGTCTGGGTCAGGAAGGCCGCTAAGTCAAACACAAAAATAACAGAGCTTTCTCTGGTTCTGCGCTATAAAAATAAATCGCTAAATCACACGTAAAAAAATGTCAAGCTATATAAAGGAAGCTTCACACCATAGTTACACTGTATAAATGACTGTGCTGTCTGAAATCGCTTGACTTACCTCCTATTGTGCTCTCCTGGAACTCATGGAACTGTCCCTTAACAAAACGGAGCACAAGGCTTGATTTCCCCACTGCAGATTCCCCTAGAAGCACTAACTTAAACTGGCAGATCTTGTTCCCGGTGTTTGATCCATTCGGCCGTGTAGCTCCTCCACGATTTGCCATAATCTCAATCCAGTTTCTGCTCAGGACTAATGGGCGGTTCTCAACTGGTCGCTCTTAGAACTTCAAAAGAACAGGGAGGACATTACCAATAAGATCTCTCACGTAACTGCAGAGTGCTTTTCACGTTGTTCCTAATCCTGGGGAAGGACCAAGTTTAGGTCATTTACAAAGCATTCAAACTTCTGCCGCTCGTCCACACCCACTTGATTTGGATGAGATAGATCCTTTTCAGGGTTTTCTGATCTTTCATGTCCAACATTAGCCCAAAGTCACAAACAGGCCCTGGAAGCAGTCCCAGGTCTTGTCATACTATGGGCCAGCAATCACTACCAAACTGAGGAAATGAACTTGGTCAAGCATCTCAAATCACATTCCTATTACTTTTCGCTCAATATCCTGTGGCAGTTCTTCTGGAACCTTGAAACTCACTGGATACACCCAACACTCACGTTCTACTTAAAAGGTTAGCAACCGTTTCTATAGACAAGGAGAGATGAGAGGATAACAAACTTTCTATAACGGTCAGCTTAATTATGTACAATCAAAGAGTGAAGGCTAATGGAGATATAGGGATTCCACAGCAGTGCTCGATTTGAGGAACATATCATGACTTTTGGGCAAATGCTCAAATGCTGTGCCATCGAGGAATTATTATTTTTTTATGACCATAACATGGTTCCCGCAGTGACTTTTAGTATGCTGTCAGCAAACCATGACTAAAAACCAAAAATGACACTACGTGAGTGGTACCACGGTGGATCCAGGAATTTCACAAAATGGTGCAGTGAAACATTTGAATAACTCACAGTGTGTCTAAATATTCTTCAACATTTAACTTGAAACTTGAAGGGGGGGGGGGGGCATGGTACAATTTTTTTCATTCCAGAGAAATACCAGATATTTGTACAGCCATTTACTAGTCAGCACATTTATTCTAAATAATAATAATAAAAAATCTTGCGGGATTCTTGTTCTGCGAGTGACACTCATTTTCCATAAATTTGTCTAAAAATGTCTCTCCTAAACTGAACTTAAAATAATACTTTGACAACAAGAGCACCACATAGCAAATCGTATTGTATATCTTTTCTGTAGGACGCTGATGGCATTTGAATTCAATAAAAATCATTAAGGGATAGTTGTAATAATGAAACACACACACACACACACACACACACACACACGCAAGCCTCGTTAAGTTACTGATACATTCAAGCAGGATCTGTCTATTGCGATAAAACAGGAACTGGTCTATTGCGATTATTTACTTTAAACTACGGCACCAAATATAACGATGACAGACACACCAAACGTGAAAGTAAAAAGTCAGAGTAGTCATACTATGTTAACAAGGTAATGGCAACGACATGCCGCGGTTTCACAATGTTTCAAAGTCAAGGCACAGTCACAGTCACAGGTAACGCCAGTGGCGACTTAAATATCGCAGATGGGCGTCGCTTTGTTTCCCCGCACATTTTACGGGACTTACAGCGTTTTCTCTGTCACCCGACGAAGCTTATCTCACTGCTCTATGTGACGTTTGCTCATACCAAGTTTTATTTCCCCAAAAACACAAAAAACGAGCCACTAATGTTTTAACAAAAGTGTTAATGCATCGCCGACGAAGAAAGTACGGCTAAAGTATAAATAATTCGGAAGACAATCAAGAAATACACCGCCCACCTAAAAACACTGCGCAAATACATCTAAGTTTCTTCCGTGAAATATTAAATTAGTCCGCATTTTTGATCTCACATGCAAAAAAAAAAAAACTGTTAGTATAAGTCAAAGTAAGTGACATCTAGGAATATAAACAAACCCACCCAGCCGCCTCTAAACGGACTTAGGGCGTAGATAAGGACACGCAGAGCCTTAGACAGAGACACCCGCGTAATGAAACGCTAATTACAAAATATCGTCAAATATCCGCCGGCTACTTTCATTTCCTGGCCGAGTTTGGCCTACAGTTACTGCCTGGCAGGAGCCCCCCACCTCCGCCCCCCGGAACCGCTAGCTGACCGCTAGCCCACTTACCTGAAGGCCGCGCCAAGTGCAGCGCTCTCCGCTTTTCCGTACCGACGGCCGTTTAGGGGAATATTAGTCACCAAGTTTTATTCGCGGTTACTTCTATAAAACTGAAATTTCTGCCCCCCACAGCAGCCCCTCTCCCTCGTAACTTCCCCTCAGAGCGAAAACACTCACGTACGTAAGGATTTCCGCCCCTCGTGCCACGTCAGACACCCCTCTGCTCACCCGGCGCGGCCGATTCTGACCCCAGATCGGTTTCTTCACTGCCGCCCGGCGATAATACAGCGTCCCTCAGTATCGGTCGGCGCGGTGAAATTTGCCTTTAGATTGGCTTCTCCTCAACTGTGTAACGTCAAGTCCATGCATGTCCGTATTAGAGGGCGAGATGAATTCCGACCCCAGATCGGTTTCTGCTCCGTCGCACACTGTACCTCCGTAAACGGCGAGTTCCGCTCGGTGTCTGAGACCGGCTTGCGTTACCTCATTCTATTCAGATTATATCGATAAGAGAGTCATCGTTTCAGGTACTCAGGGTCCATCACGCGTGATCATTAATCTAAATTAGCACTCATTCCACGTAAGTAGGCCAATATTTCAGAGCGTCGGTCACACAAGGTTAAATTAGTTTTAAAAAGGATTACATATTGTTCAGTTGTCACTAAAATAAAACAGGAATTCTAGGGAGAAATCTGCCTCCTACCAAAGGAAAAAAAGTAAAACATTTTATCTAATTGTCTTGAAAGATGGTTTTTGACTCCCCTGTACCGGCCAAGCATTTAGTCATTATGTCTTTGAAACAAAGATAAAATTCTATCCAGAACTGCAACCGTAAAACGAAGTGACACCCTTTAGATCTATCTAAGGCATGCTAGGATAAAACAATGCACCTGAAATTTAAATTAGGTCCTGAGCCTGGCAACGCGTTGAGCAGATTTACATATCAATTCAGATACACAATTATTCATTTCTTTATGAATAGTATAACTTTCACTTTGCTGAGGACAGTAGTACCAAACGGCATACTATTAATTTCAGTTTCATAAACACGCGCTTAATATTTATACAAGATAGTTTTTATCTGCTATTGCGTCACTGTAATAGGAAGCGTAAAGCTATGTAGATGCCGCATCTGGGCAACTGTTGCTAAGTTACAAGTCATAAACATTCCGTGAGATAGATGGCATGACAGACTGCTTACCTGATCGGCGGATATGGACAAGTGTCTATGCAGAAGGAAATTAATATAGTGTTTTGTTACGACTTTATTTTGTCTTACAAGAAATATGACTCAGACTGAGCAAAACACGACACATGTTTCATCATGCCAAAACAGGTTTCCAAATATACATGCGGTAATTATTTCAATATAGCAATCTATTATTTATTATTTAAATTAAAGTTAAAAATTGTGTAATGTTAGATGGCTAATTTTTATTAAAAATATTTTGTTCTCATGTTCATGACTTTTTGCCTTACTAATCGTAAATAATCGTTTTTTTCCTTACACTAGCAGGCAGGTAAACGCCTACCCACGGATGACGAGGTAAAAACTTGTCTGCAGATGACACCCAGGGTAAGTTTCTATGACCTGTACACAGTACTCGTATTTGTTACATT
The DNA here is from genome assembly GCA_026776945.1 of Isichthys henryi. NCBI lineage: Eukaryota > Metazoa > Chordata > Actinopteri > Osteoglossiformes > Mormyridae > Isichthys > Isichthys henryi. The sequence goes on from JAODJX010000136.1 coordinate 17,402,141, forward strand.
AATGAAAACAATCATCAATGCTTTAATCGAGGGGCTGTTCAATTTTTTAATAATATATCGGTATCATTTGTTTTTCTTTACAGCTAAACCGTCTTCTATCACTTTACATTTTAGATTATTTAACGATGTCTGTACCATTTAGCAGCAGGCCACTCCACCAGTGATCAAGAAGTTCCTGAACACCAGGCGTCCAGAGGTTGGGGCAACCCGGGTGTTTTATGGGAAAGCTGGTGACCCTGACATCACCAGCGCACTGCGCCATGGCGTGAGGACCAAGGCCTCTGTAAACGTGAGTCCTCATAGAAGGCAGGAAAGATGGACAAGTTGTAACATCAGCTCAAAAGCCTGGAGTGTGAGAGGGCAAATTTAGTGTAGATACTCAGACTTTCGGGAAGATAAGCATTCCAGAGTTTACCATGGTATTACAACACAGATTTCTGGTTTTGCTGACCACCTTCCTCTTCTTAAACAAGAGTCATCCATGTAAGACACTTATCCTTTGGCAATTTACAGTTTACAGCCCCATGTTACATGACTGAAGTAAAATGGTTCCTCATGTTCCTTGTCATACGTCACATGTTAGAAATCTATTATTACTCTCTTATTTTATATTTGTAAGAAATAAATCGGATATGTGGTTTGTGTCATATGGAACAAAGCCCGTAATCTGAGGATCACAAATTGTAAAGGACAAGGTGTTACTTCACGTTTAGAATTAATATAATAAATGTTGCTTTATTGATTGATACTTTATTGGTCCCTGTGTGGAAATTCTCTTTGTCCCCCCCCCCCAACTTGCTCTCTGTGGGTGAGAGCAGGCTGACTGTGAAAGGCAGCTAGCCATAGCGACACCTGGGGAGCTGGGGGTTAAGGGTCTTGCTCAAGCACCCACAGATGTTCCAAGGCTACAAACGGCAACCTTCTGATCGCGGGCACTGAAACTGAGCCCACTGTGCCACACACTGCCCCCTAGTGTTATGTATTAATTGAAAGAAGACAATCGGGAATACTCGAGATAAGAAAAATGTTGATCATATTTAGCTAAGGTGTTTTAAGTCTACACTTTCGATAATATGAAATATTAATAAACATCATGTTCAACAGCTTTGTTTTGTTTCCATCAGGGAGGGTTAGTAATTAACCCGAAACCAAAAACCGTCTATCAGCACAGACTCCTACAGCTACAGGAAGCTGGCTATTTCAGCAACAGCAGTGCCCCCCTTGGGAGATCACATGATCAGCGCTCCAGACTGCCACCGGGACTGGACCCTAGTACAACTGCATTTGGCATGAAGTCCACTCAGTGTAAGTAAAAAAAAAAGTCTTTGATACTACATGAGTCTTTTAACATACATAGCAGTTTGTTACAGCGTAAAATATTCTTTGTTTCTGTGCATGAAGGTTTCACTAACTTAAAAATACTTGTTATACATATTTATTCCTGTCTCCCAGAAGGTCTATTAAGCCAAATGCAAGTGAATTTTAAATACATGTGTTTAGAAATCAGTGCAAATTCTTTCATTTTGTGACCATATTGTTTTCATATTTAGTTGAATATCTAGAATTCTGCCTTGTAGGTTTGTTCAGAGCAATTGTTGCATAACTTTGACTGTTGAATGTAATTGCCACTGTTTCTCATATGTGCAGCTGGCAAAGCTGGTGTTATTATTAACCCCTTGAAGACTCCAGAGCAGGTAAAAAAAGAGAGTGAGGAAGGTCACCAGTTGTACATCAGGTCTCATCATGCATACAGTGTGGGTAAGTAAGTTACATGGACGTAAAGGCTCTGTCCACCCACCTTCCTGTTCACAAGGCCCTTTCCTCATGAATTACTCACTTTTATGCATGAATTTTACATATGCAAATATTTGCATAAAAAATAAATGATTCCTCACTTGGCACTAAGAATTAGTAGTGAAACGATTTTCCTAAATGTACTGATGAGCAGAGGTGGAGATTTCAGGGCCAGAAAGTATAAATCCAGACCACGATTTTGTTTCAACCAATCAGTTGAGTACTCTGTGACTCTTTATACTCAACTGCTTGGTTGAAACAAAATCTTGGTCTGAATTTGTACTCTCTGGACCTGGAATCTCCACCTCTATTGATCATTAATAATTTCTGCCCCGTTAACAAGCTGGCTTTCTAGTTCCAATAAGATCTGCCTTGGCCAGGTGAACGTATCAGCAGGAATTATAACTGCAGTCACATTAGGGGCGACTGCCGGTTTGGACTCTCCACCCCCCACTACAATGATGGACGGAGAGTCGCCAAGAGTCTCCACTGGCTGTAAGAGTTCATTTCAGTTTTGATTAAGATCAGTAACTACAGCACCGGCTTAAGATAATATGGAAGGAATTAAGGGAAACATGCTAAATTAAATTAATCTGCCATTTCAGATGTATCAGAGAGGCTTATTGTGTCTTCCAAAGTTATTGCATCTATGTAAGGTATTTTGTTTAGCATGAAGAGAAAACAGGATTTTGGCCATCCATCCATCCATCCATCCATCCATCCATCCATCCACCCAACCATCCATCTTCTGTACCTACTATTCAGGGAGCATATGGAGAGCAAGGAAAGGGGGCATTTATGGCCTTAATGGTCGAGCCTCAATGGTAATATAACTATAATTATTCCTCATTTGTAGGATTTAGGATTTATATAATACCTGGATGAATTCCACTTTGTTAAATCTCCTTGCTTTTGTTAAACCCTTTGATCAAATGGACATTAGCAGCAATGACTGCAAACAGATGGAATCCACTTTGTACCCTGTTACAACTGTCCCCACAGGCAGAATGAGGGGAAGTTAGTTTCAATGCGATACGATGACTTCAGGAAGAGGACTCAGCCTCAGACCGGGAAGGTGCATGACCCGTAAGTAAGACCCTGGCAGGCAGGAATATGAATGTAGGAAGCATAGCTTTCAACTCATGGCTTCAGCATTGTTATATGTAACTCATTTTATGAAGCAATATTGTGTTTGTTATAGAATTGCAGAAACACTGAATGTTCCAGAAAATCACACATTTGGGATTCTGTCCTCTTGTGATAAATTCGGTAAGTTTTTATTTTCTTGACATCCTTCAAATTACTGGATTGTGACAATGAAGAATGAAATGAAATGTATTGCAGTACACACACGCACACACGCACGCACACACACACACACACACACACACACACACACGCACGTGTAGGGTATACCTATCCTTATGGGGCCCGCTCATTCACTACTATGGGAAAAATGCTAACGCTAACTATGACAACCTTAACCCCCACCCTGCCCTAACCATAACCATAAGTAACCAAG
>JAODJX010000136.1:17421350-17448093 GCA_026776945.1 Isichthys henryi
AGGGGATAAGGGGGTAGCATTCCAGCAGCGGTCTAGCTTCCCCTGCATGTCAGATAATGGCGTCCTGGAGCACACAAGGACTCACTGATACAAATAAGTACACTGGCTGGGTCATCAGGAGACGACTCCCCCCCCCGTCAGATGTCCTTCAGAACAAGATCTGCGCATGCATTTGAGGATATTTAATCTTCCTGTGGTGGAGCGTTAAGAGATCTTTGCATCTCAAAATACTGTAATGTTCTGTAAGTAATATCCATTCATCCATCCATCCATTTTCTTTACTTCCTTGTCCTATTCAGGGTTGTGGAGGTCCAGAACCTATCCCAGAAGGTGCAAGACAGCAATTAATTTTTTTTTTTTACCAAATTCTGAACCAAATTCATTTCAGAAAAAAAAACTTGCGTAGTAATATTAAATAGAACATCGTGTAGTAATAATAGTGCTGTATGATGCCTTCATCCACTGTTAAAAAAATGTTTGACATTGGAAAAAAACCATCCACACACTCTACAACTCAATAAAACGACTCAAAAGTGAGACCCACCAGTTGAGAAACAGTTGGGAGATGCCAGTCCATCATAGGTGTGTAGCAGCTCTTAATGAAAAGCTTAAATGGATGCAGACTAGAAAGTCATGAACAAAATAAGCCATATTCATCATAAGTGGGCGTAAAAAAAAAAAAAAACAAACAGAAGCGGGAGAGTAGGAGTGAGACGGAGATGAGGAGCGAGCATCTCTGTACGTGACAGCGAGCAGAACGGGCGGGGGGCTTGGCATCCGCACCCGGGCGGGTCTCCACAGCGCGTACGCGTCACAGTCGACAGCCACTGCCGCGGGGGCCTTAACCGCCAGTGCATGAGGGCCTCAGTGGCGTCAAAGGTGAGCACAGTGGGGCCCGGGGAACGAGGCTGCCATTGAGAGCGCGGGGGCGTGCTGGGGGGGTTGGCGAAGATGTAACCCAGATGTAACCTCAGGGTTGGGGCCACGAAGGGCGCTCGACCGCGTGCTTGAAAGGAATGCGTCTGCGTCACACCTAGGAGCCGGAGAGTCGTGCTCACGCTTACGCCTAAAGAGCTGGGGTGAACATAACCATAAAACCTCATCTTCTGATTATATCAAAAGTACCCAGTGAGAGCTACAGGCAGAAGTAAAGCTAAAAGTACTTCCATATGGCCGGTAGAGACACATCACCGACCGGTGAACCGAGTGACACCTTCAAATCAAGCTGCTTTGCGTCTTAATTTCTCGAATCCGTATCGCACAGATTTTGCCCGCTATTTTTTAATTTTACGCTCATCTCCGTCCTACTTCTGTATACACATAGTGCATCGTATTTTCATTACATTACAGATGCTCGAATTTTCCTAAGTGTTATCGTTTTGTTGCCGTCGGCTGCCAACTTCACACGCTAGTCCCTGCCAGTCCTGCTGTTCATTTCTTAGTTTGTTTGCGCTCCACCTTGGAATTTTTGCCAAAGGAATCCTGAAGCTTTAATTAAATTCATCCTACTTCACAGTCTATATGGAAATAACTATTCAATATGCTGAAGCCCACCTTACCTTCAGAAAAGCATATTCTGTATATTTACTAGAGAAAAACAAACAAAAACAAAAATAAGTTGTGTGCTAAGGTCTCTAGACAGACATGCTGGTAAAACAAGGAATAATACAAATGTCGAAATGGCACAAGCAAATTATTTAATTCATTTACAAGTAATATATTCATTGTTTTTTTAATAGTGAAAAAATTGTCATAATTGCATTTAAAATACTTTAAAAAGACAAACATGACAATAAAAATGATTTAAGATTTTAAAGAATGCAGTCTTTAATTACGCTGACCATGTAATTAAATTAACTATAGTGTTTGAGTAAACCCACAAATGTATTTGTGAAAAAAATGCATTTTAAATTTGTGGTGGGAAAAACAGACAGACACACACACACACACACACAAGAGGGATAATGAGCACTTACTGGGAGATATTTAAAGACACACTGGAGATCCTTAGAACAGGAATATAAAATGATGAACAATATTTCACGTCTCAGGGACGAGCATCACAGCCAAGACAGATAAATCATTTTGCCCCAGGAACAAACGCTTAAACGGAAGTTTTTACTTCACAGGCAAATTTATGAAATTATGGCTCAAATAGAGCACCATGAAGAGGGTCTCTGACAGCTCACAGTGAGAAAAACTTCAGAGTCTGATGTCGTATCTAGGAGTCACAGCAAGCTTCTGACACACACTTAAACTGTGTACAAATATTATGTATTAATTATACTAAATTGACAACAGAGTTGGAATAGAGTATATAAAAAGGCATTAAAACTCAAAAAAATATAAATGCATTTAAGGGTTAAGTGTTTGTTTTGTTTTTTTATTCCACCTCAGTTGAAGGGAGATCAATGCTCTTCAAAATGTCCTTTTCACCCTCTGTGAGTGTTTCCTTTCCTGTGAAGGATCTCTCCACTTTCAATATGGACTTTCCACGCTATCAACTTTTTTAGGGCCTTGTTAAGATCACCTAATGGTAGCTGCTCCCTGCCTCCCTCAAACACTTCTTATTCTCCAGTAATTTTTATTTTTATTTGGTTTACAGGCGATTTCCAATTTGGCCACTGATGACATAATTCATTAATGTTTGCCCAAAGACATGATTAAAAATCTGGAAACTGCTCCTCCAAGCAGAATAACTATTACAGAGGCCATATGCACCGGTTTAAATGTTAAATGGTTTGTTGAAGTCAACTGGAGGTGCGCGAGACGGTAAACATAAATTACGGCTAATATACTGCATCAGTGGCTTCAGAAAAATAAAAATTACTGACACAGGGAAAACACTCCAGAGGCACTGCGGCAGCGTAACGGGCCTAATCCGTGCCTGGTGAAGCGTTTGGACAAAAACAACGCGGGCGCCAAACGCGGGGCTGCGAGGCGCCCTTGAACACGAAGACGGGTTACTGCAGAGCTCGCGCCTGGGCGCCTGGGCGCATTTATTTACAGCCCGGCTCGTGTCAGCGTTAAATCGCAGGACCTGCCGTGCACGAGTGTGGCGTGCTCATGCCTTGGTGACAGGAGGGAAATTACACACACACACACACACACGCACACACACACACACACACACATATTTGTATTCATTTTCTTGTGGGGATAATCCATTCACTCCTATGGTCTTTTTGACATTTTTAGTTTTTTTATTGCATTCACAGATTTGAATAAAATTGAGTTCACATTATGGGGTACATTTGGTCCCCACAATGTAATCTATACATGCCCCTCCCCCACCACACACACACACACATACACACACCCGAGAAACCTATTCTGAACAATAACAAAAAAACTAAAATCAATATTAAAGCAAAAAAGCTGGAATATGTAAAATGCTACTGCCGCTAATGTAATAAATATACTTATCAATATGCAATACATAATAAAATTTACATCTGCAGTCTTATATGTATGTGTGCTGGGTATCAGTAGGATACAAATCTCTGTCCTCTGTAGGTAGTCAGTCATACTAGAGAATTTTAAGGGGTATTACAGCCACATGGCCATCACAGTGTCATCCTGACATGATACTTGCTCACGTTCCTCTCCAGTCTTTTAGGGCAAAGTAAATTCTAGCACTTGCAAATATGCTGATTTTTTAAAAATACTTCAGCACCATTTGGACAGTTTTCCTGTCAATCAATTTTAATCCACCGTCATCCATTAAGAATAGATAAAAACAAGTTCGGAAGAATTAAGGATGAAAGAGCAGGCAAACAGGAGAATTTTTTATAGTATAACACTTTCAAAATCACTCAGTTAATAAAATGTGTATATTATAAAAAATAAATAGGAAAAAGTATTAGGGTTATATCAATCTAGAAGATTTCTCTTCTGGGAAATGTTTTTCATATATGACCCATGAATTTATTAAACATATTTTTTATTATTGAGGTGCAGGGGATTTCCTCAGTTAAGATTATTGCTAGATGTTTTTATTCCACAGAAAAAAATCACAGTGGAAATTTTCAAAACAAAACCTGTCACACTGACACAGAGGGTTAAGAAAAAGATTCTGGGATGTGATTTACATGATTAGAGCATCGCTACCGATGTTACTTGGGCTGCGTTTGCTTTTTTGTGACTCATTTACAGAGGGATTCTTCAACCTGTCAATGAAGCTCACTCAGGTCAGGTACACCAGCATCGCCTGCTCGGCACATGTCTTGTGGAGTAGAACAATTATAACCCTTAAAAGCTTGGTTCTCTTTGTATACTTAAAAATAGGAAGATGGGCCTTTGATTCTCATATTTACGTCTGCTATTCTGGTAAGGATTTCCAATGCTGGCCTTCGCGGTATATGAAATAATCTCGCTGGTCGTGGCTAACTGGCTATCTGTAAACGTAGCATGCCTCACTCTCTTGGTTCCACGTGCATGCGAGTATGCGTGTGCGCACGTGCATGTGTGAGCGAAATCCTGCTCTCCTTTCCTTCAGCTTGCTGGCTGAATCGCTGCCATATCTGGCATGGAATGAGGCAGCAGTGAAGGGGGCCGGGATGAATATGGCTTAATCTTCAGCAGGCCACATGTGTGTGAATGATAACATGGACGCCTTCCTCCTGTGCGGGCTCCTCCTCCTCCTCCTATTGCCAGCTTGCTGTTTTCTTGTGATATTTACACATGCTGAAAGTACTATTGAACCTCAGGAGAGGGTTAGCGAATGTCGTTGGAATTTAAAAACAAACGGTTTGTAATTCCTGGTGCTTTATTGACACCAAATAGTGACAACAAATGGTGTTGATCTGTTGGGGAGGGAAAAAAATAAAATAAAATAAAATAAAATAAAATAATATATATATGCGTGTGTGTGTGTGTGTATCTGCATGTGTATAATATATGTTTAAAACCTTTTAATGCATCTTAAAGAATATATTTCGCTTTAATATCTTTTAATATCTGTATGCACATTTCTAAGTGTCTTTTTATAGGGTCAGCTTAGGCGCTGCTGCGCTGTCCTACTGACAATTAAATTTAAAATTGCCGAATGACTATTTCACATAGCTGAGCAGAAGTCAGAAGTGTAAATATCTTTCTTTTTTTTTTTTGCACCTTCCTTTCAAACACAACCCCATTTAATATGATTGCATTATCATAAATGATTTTATAACATCTGCTTGTCAATAATTATCCTACAGATCTCTTTGGCTTTTGACCCCTGGTTTGGATGAACCCCAGGTGTACAAGTCTGCTTAATGAGCAAGACAACAGCTCCACATTGCCCCCCCTCCCACCTCATTCCACCCCCCGCCACTCTTCATGGCAGTAATAACTGAGGGATATTTCCAGGAACATGTGTGCATGTGCATGTATATGTGTAAGTCTATATACTGGTCAGATTAAAATAGAAATTGATTTGTGGCAAAAATAAAGAAATAAATAAAATCTCGACAGTACAATAACATGACAGTGTGAGACAGATGATATGGTGACACAACTGATATCTGCCAAATGAAACAGTTACATTTGTCCACCACAAATAGTAACATTTTTCATTCAAATTTTACTTTTGAAATGCTGTATGCTTTTACAGGAAATAATCAAACTTAAGAAAATCATAATTGCCTATTTCACTCCCCACTAACTTAACATACCTCATAAACCGTAATAAATGCATAAAAAAAAACACAGGGCATGCAATTACAATGGATACCTTTGACCATTTAAAATGTTTTTGAAAGTCAATTGAAACAACGTAACACTACACTAGATTTGAAAATGTAACATCCATTGTCTTTGCAAATAGCAACGTACTAGTGCTGGAAATAACTGCAAAGTCAGATGTGACTTTAATTGAAAAGTTAATTATCTTTTTTAAAACCATCAGTTGTCATTTAAGGAGATCAGATTCTGGTGTCGTCCCCAGAGACTAACTTTATTTCGCTCCTGATGGCTAGGGGCTCTCCGTTTCTCTTTCCGTGAACATTTGGTCACAGAATGCGCCATTTATTGAGTATTGTTTAATTAAAGTGAAATTAAGAGAGCTGTATGCAGAATTTAATTTCATATATAAATTATTTTTAAAGCTGGAGGTGTCTCTCTTCCCATTACCCTCCCTACTTCTGGAAAAGCTTCATTGTTTCCCACTTTGATCTGTACGTGTTTGTTGACTGTTCTTAAACAGGAGTAAATGCAAGGTAAACACTCACAATGCATTGCTTTGACTCCACTGGGAAATTATTGTGTTTTGTGTTGGTTTTTTTTCCTCATTTTTGTTACTTTTTTTTTCTTTTCTGGGATTTATTTTAATATTGTGATGCCAGCACAGGGTTCAAACTATGTAGGCTGAAAATCGAGGGCAATTTATAAAAACAGATGCATTAGAAATCATCACAGTTGCTTTGAAGGAGATTATCGAACTCTCTTAATGTCATACAAATGTCACTCATGTCAGTTAAACAGCAGCGTTTTGGATGCAGTTCTAAAAATGAAAGAACTGAACATATAAACGGCTAATATTCTCCTGACATGTAGCCAGTTAATTCTAAGTGTTCAGAAGAAACCAGTCGGTGTGTGAAAAATAAACAGAGAATGAATATTATCTGTTTTTGTTCAACAAAGCCCAGACTGAACAAGTAATAGTTACATAACACAACTGGTCCTTAAGAATGATTAATCAGAATTGGAATCAATTTAAAATTCACTGGGTATTCAGTGTATGGAGACGTCACAGGGGAAATGATTCACAGTGCAGTCAGGTGACACGTAGTGCAGATGAAGAACTCACAGAATTCACAAATTGTAGCAGTGTTGGTTATGTGATCGTTACGGAAAATACAATATGAAGGACACAATACGAAAAGGAAAGGAAATGTCTCTCACTGCTGAAATCCAAAATGTTACATTCAAGTGACATTCAAGTGATTGTCATTTTGTGAGTATTTAACAAACGTTTAATTAGTTGCTAGGTAAATAGTCCAGTTTTTTTTCTTGAAGAGATAAACGTCCAGTAACAGGATAGCGGAGAGCACTGAGGTGTTATATAATGCAACAACCAGCTGAAACTGAGTGTTAAGTCAAAGTCTTCTACTGGTTCTTCAGCATGAATGTTTCACACTGTGTCACATGTTACCCAAGCAGGACATTTTGAGGATAATAAATCTAATTTTACACTTTTTCCAAACATCCACTAAATCTACTGTCACCGCCAGAAGAAGCCTATTCTTTAATCCCCCTGGCACTATTTATGATCCAGACTGTACTTGCACTGCGAGATACACTGTGCCTTTATTTTTCTAACAGTAAACACCACTTCGGAAACTCTTAAGCTGCTCATTTACAAATATATAACCTGTTCGAGGTACTAATTAAGAAAGTAATTCTCCCCATGGAGGCTTAGAGTTCCTTTCATTTTCTCATCTTATCAGTCTGTGGCATCTTCTTCATCAGCAAACCAGAAAAAAAAAACACAAAAAATGTGTTATGCAGTTTCTGAGCTCCATGGCAGTTGAGGTGACTCCCCTTCTACCTCTAAATTTTCTATTAAAAAACAAGAATAAAACCCCTGGCTGCCTGTAGTGTTTCACTGGCTTCCATTCACGACTCTCCCTATTGCCGGACCCAGCTTTGCCGTTTTGCTGCCGCCCTGGTGTTTGGGAGGTGTAATGCACAGCGTGCTCTGTGGCTGGATTGTAGCAGGACTGTAATTTTGCCCTAGCTTGCAGAGATGGGGCGGATTAGCGGGGGCCCCCATTGCCAGATGAGGGCGAGCACCACCCAGCACTTTCACAGCCGCCTACTGACACCACCCCCCACCCCCCACCCAACACGCCAGTAAGACTTTCGGCCGAATTGTAGAATGTGCATCAGATCCCCACTTTGTTCTAAAAAGGAATCACCGTTTAATATTGCCGGGGCAGATTTCAGGGTGTGCGTGTGTGTGTGTGTGTGTGTGTGTGTGTGTGTGTGGGGGGGGGGGTGTTGTTTACAGGCTTGGCATAGGTTGTGGGAAGAATTTTTCTTATGACGCCACCCAATAACAACATGAACGCTACGACTTAGGCAGTCATAATCAACTACCAGTGAATTTTTTTTACGCAAATTACACAGTAACGATGATAATTCCTATGACGCATCACCTATCAGACAACTGGAAACCAGATGACATCACAGTGGGTAATATTATGGGTAAGAACTGTACCTTTTCATTACGAAGGGAAAAGACACACTCCACCATTTTAAGAAATTACAGAATAATTTTGATGACTGCCCCCATAATATATACCACTAATGTAATATTGACATTTATCTATTGAAAATGCATTTTAATACAGTACACCTAACCTAACAAACATCATAGCCTAGCCTAGCCCACCTTAAACATGCTTAGAACACTTACATCAACCTACAGTTGGGCATAATCATTAACACAAAGTCTATTTTATGATAAAGTGTTGAATATCTGAGAGTGAAAAGAAGAATGTATTCAATGGAATTTGAATACCCGTCGTAAAGTCGAAATATCGTAGGATGGACCATCGTAACCCAGGGGGTGTCTGTATAATTGTTGACTGTTTAGGACCTGGAACATTAATTGATTTTCATGTTTTTTAAATTTTCAAAGGAGGTCTGTGAAAAGGAGAGTCACTCAGTTCAGGTATCAATTCCATGTATTTTTCCCCAGATGCATCTAGTAAGCAAAAAATGTAATTGGAAACAGGACAAGTTTAAGGATGTTTAATAATATTATTTGCTACCCAGTAACAGACTACTAACTGCAATGCTGAAAAAGGGTTCTCCAGAATATTCCGATTGACGCAAGTCCAAAGCACTTTAACCATCAAATAATGAGGCCACTGCGGGAAAATAGATATTCCTCAGCTGTCCAAAGCACAGGCTTTAGCTGCACTGCACTGTGCAATTAACACGCCGTGAGCACTTACGGCAGAAATGAGGCTTTGAAAATTGGGTGGGATTCACCACATACTGCTCAGTGTAACCCAATGGGGACCAATAATGTAACCAATGACAAGTGGGTTAATCCTGCTGCTGACAGCCACCGATTATCCTACCCACTGCGGATTTCCTAGCACCGTTCCTCTCATCGCGAAATATAAGAGGCTATTAGCCCCGCACTGCAAGCACATACAGTGTGCAGAGAATTTAAGTACAGGCATGAAAAAAATGGCTACGTGGGAAATGATTCAGTTAAAATCTAATAATTAAACACACAGCATATAATACTTGTTAATACGTGTTTGAATGTACTTAATTATAAATAGTTTGCGTTTGGCTGCATGTGTATCAGAATGTGTAAATCCAGATTAATAATAAGGCTATGAAGCACTGAAAGACCCCTTGAGGTTGTTACATGTGGAGCCTTAATGTGATTTTATGCACTACTTTCTTGTGTTCAGTGTAATGGGTCACATGATACATCAATTATATATTCATTCCAGAAAATTCGGGGCACATGAGGAATAAAAATGTGAATGGAATTACTCGTGTCTAACTGTTGGCAGATAGGGTTGCCACTTTCAGTCTGAAGTAATATGGGATGTCCCGCACCCTCAGTGTTTCCCCCACAATAAATTGTGCCGAGTTGTTGGGGGGAAAAAATCACAAAATACAGGATAAATCGCATCCCATACTGGTTCAAAATAGCACACTGCAATTTTTTCAATACCGGATGATTGTAACTGATGGACAAACTAGCGGTAATTTCCCTACCCTACAACCTTACGCTCTTATAGCTCTTTGCGGGAAGCACCCGCCCCCCCCCCACGACCTGATTGGCTCAGGCCAAGGAGCAGGCTGGAGCCACGCCCCCCCATCCGGGCTGCTCAGCACGTGTGCATTTCCCATGTCAAAGTGGCAGAAGTCCAACTGCTTTTGTTTATCACGAGAAATTCCACCAGGGCACGATAAAGGGCTGAGAGTTCACACCTTCACAATACCAAGAAGAACCGCTGTCTCAAACTATTCGGCATGCCTGCATATGCTAATTGAAATATTAGCACGCCCTGCGTGCAAAGCGTAGCCAACATCAGTGGCCAGAAAGCATTAAAAGAGCTCCTCTTATATATATCAAGTACAGAGATTAATGTGTGGTAATTAGATTAATATTCTTCACGTCACACTCAGTGAGAACATCAAAACAATACTGTTCCCACTGATGAGATGAGTCGACGCGCTTTTCATTACTAATACCCCGCTTCAGGCTTCCTTCGTTGCGGCGCAACCATGCTTCTCTCTTTCTCTGAACTCCTACGTCTTACCTGAAGTTAGTCACCTCTTGCCACTCATCTGTCTTTTGGAAGGCTTCTCCTGTCACAAACAGACATGCACATTTCTACTACTCATGCCCAACACGCTCTTCCTCCAGTCGAATAGGTTTGTTTTTATTAATAAACACAGATTGACTGTGAGCTTAACAATGGGTAAACTCCAGAAATGGTCAAAAAAAATATTTATTTATTTCCTTTGAGGTTGAACTATTTTGCATATTAGCTTAGAGTATGTTATCAGGCCTAATTAAATAGCAGAAAAGGAGACTTGTTATACCACTGAGATAGACAGTGGTGCTAAGTGGGTAATTACCCTGTTACATCTGCTTTGTTTGACTGTAGTGTAGTAATTTTGTGTCATCACCTGAGAGAGTGAAAATGGTATTTTTTTTTTTTTTTACTCTGCTAATCTTTTATTGATGCAGATTTTAGGTCATCGTGCTGTTATTTCCTGTTATTCGATTCATTTTGCTTTAACTTTAACCAGGGCATTATAGAGCTTCCACAATTTGTAAAAATCACACAGAATCAAAGTGTCAACGTCCCAATGACAGCAGTATAAGGACTGTAATGAATGATGTTTTTTTCATAAATGACAGGGATACAGTTGTTTTCTTCTAGTAAACCTAGAGAAACATACTCTACAGACCAGCCCTTTGTTATAATCACCCAGCGTCATCAAGGGTATAAATTGTGTTTTTTCAAACTTCAGGGTTTTTCTGTCTCCTTGACCATCATCCCTTTCTAAAGAAAATAAAAAACGTTAACAGTTCAGCATTTTCCCCCTGAAAGTAGCTATATGTAGACAAATGTTGCCTTTGAAAGTCCATGTGGTTAGAGGAAACTGCATTTCTTTTTAGTGAAACCATTTCTTAACATATGACGAGGCTAGGTGTTCCAGGCAAGGCACTCTCTCCGATACGTAGCGCTCATACTGATGTCACGCGCTCTTTCCAGTTGTGTGAACTTGTCCTGACCTGTGACTCGACTTTTAAATAATTTTATGTCTCTAAATGGATGTTTTCTTATGTATAGTGATCGACTGGGCTTTAAATTGAACGGCACATGAGAAAAGCAGTCCACGGAACCCCATCTCTTTGCTCCACCTTTGTGTACATTTCCTGTCGGTGATTGTGATGATCGGGTTATAGGGAGGCAGCACACCGATGGCTGACAGGTACCCTTATGTGGAGCCATCAGTGGCAGAACATTGCTTCATAGGAATGTGTTCTGCAAGCATTTCAGCACTGGCATCAGTGGTAAGGGGCTGGGGTGGCACACAAGACTCCCCCAGCATGCTTGCACGCACACACACCACAGCGCTAGCTCCCATAATCCAATGCATGGGGCTGATACGAGGAAAGAAATGGACAGTGGTTCTTATCGACGCCAATCCAGATGAAGCGAAAGACATGCTCGCCCAACATTTCAGGTCTTGTCGCTCCATATCTGGAACCTTTAACTGTGACAGACCCGAAGGCACGGGAAAACACTGCTGCCAACACATTCAAAATTAGCCACATTTCCCAAGGCCCGGGGGCCCCTGGGGGCTTACTGGCCTATAGAGGCTTAAGCCCCGCCCTCCCTCAGGAATCTCGGCCAACGGGAACGCTTGGCACCGACTGTTTATGATGGATCACAGAGCAGTGAATGGAAAGGATATGTTTTCACCATGAGCTATTTATGTCATGCAGAATTTGCGAGGGAAAAATTGCGTTTGCTTGTTTGAGGTGTTTCAGTGTAAAGACAGGCTGATGAGCCGCCCTCATATTTCCTACCTCAGGGAGATTATACAATGCAGTGGCTCATTCTTAATCGATTTCCCAAACGAGGTCATACGATTGTGATACTGACCAAAGGGACATTTTGCCTTTATATTTTCCCATAACTTCAACCTTAGAAGCACAAATTTCTCTCCATGCGTGGCAGAATGCGACCACAGCTGGACACTGATCAGAATCTCTACTTTGTTTATACCACACATGTAACTGGCAGCACTGGCATTCCAGTTAGCAGCCTTCAGCAATTTTCAACCTTCAGATTGGGGATTCACAGTGACGGGCGTCCGCACTGTCATCTCATCAAGCAGGTGTTCTTGGGAATTCCTTGACCACAAGACTTGGTGCTTCTGCCCGACTTGGTGCTTCTGCCCAAACATAGTATCAGCTAGATGAAGCCACATTTCTGCTGTGCAGCTGGTTCTCCTACCTCCCATCTCTTGCTTTCTGGGTCCTGGTTCCTGTCTTCTGGCTACAGCAGGGATCTCCAACTCCAGTCCTGGAGAGCAACTTTCCAGCAGGTTTCCTATCCTACCTGACTTCTTACGAGTCTGGATAGTTGCTCTCCAGGACTGGAGTTGAAGACCAACCATCTCACTACAATAAAGTCCTTTTTTTCGACTAATGAGCTAAAATTGGAACGTGTTGGCCCACATTTAACCATTTATATTCCGTGAATAAAACTGATTTAGAACATGAGTGAAAGAAATGTGACACAAAGTTAAGTGACATTAAAAAATTCTGTTGGGGAGGAACACGTCAACAGAGAACATCAGCTAGAATGTCAGTCGTTAATTTTAATGAAAGAATTAATGAGCTGCAAATGTATTAGAAAGTAAGATCAGTGTCACACACAACAAATACAATCTCAGTTTTCGATAGTACAGTTTCTACTATTTGAAACATTTAAATGTACTAAAAGGAGTGGGCAATACAACAACTAAAAACATTACTACCCACACTGTCCATGTTTTCACATTTCCCTTACTGCAATTAATCCCAGGGTAAAGCCATTATATGCTACAGCAACCCAAAAGTGTAATAAACGTTTATGATCTTATATCAGTCATTAAACATTTATAAAACAATGTTGTCACAGTCTCGAGTGCCACATGTTTACCTTTAACCCATCAAAACCATACTGTCATGATATATTGCAGTAATTATTTAATTTAGACATGTACTGCTTTGTAATTTACTTTGCTTGATGTGCCTTAATGATTTTGATTAATAATGGATTTTTCAGCCAGTGAAAGAGATTGATACAACAATTCATCTAAAAAATCCAAATCATTAGCGGCTAATAGCAAGCATGAAAAATTATGTGAATCCTTTGGTTTTCTAAGAAACAGCCTAGTCGCTCGCCATGCTAGTCTGTCCCCCCCCTGCTGTCCCCCCCCACTGCTCATTAGATGTCAGTTTCTCTTTATAACTTTACCACAGAAATAACTGAGATCTTAATAAAAGCGTGACAACGGGAAAATGCATGCAGAAAAAAAAAGCTCTAAAACTGGGTCAATGATGATTTCTGAGAATTCTGTGATTAGTATTGAAAGATAATATGATTTCTGGTAATGTTGGGATTAGTTTTGAAAGATAATATATGCTATTAAAAATGTACATACTTTTGGCCACCTGTGAATTCTTAAAGAACCAAAATATAATTGGCAAAATGCACAGTATTAGCATGTGTAGCAAGACATTAAGTTCTTGTCCTTTTTGTTTACAGTGGTCTTTTTTAAATAAGTACAGTAGTAATATTTACGTAGCCTTGCGTGTCATGGTCTTGCACAGGTAGGATGTTAGGCTGGATTTGCGTTACAGTAGCTGAGCAGGAGGACACAATTCTCTCTGGACAAACTCCAATCACAATAAGGGAGAAGACACAAGTTTGGGATGTGGGCAAATTTTTGGATGTTGTTAAGAAGCCACCTGCAGAGAAACACAAGAAAGTTGAAAAGAGCATAAACGTGAGATCAGAGGAGGATTCCTAGGAGAGTGAAGTACATAGATGTGAAACACTGCGATCATTCATCTTTGCATAGCCATTCGGACAGCATATATTCACAATGCATGACTCAACATATACGGAAACACGAGGAGGGTCAGGAGAAAAGGCAGGTGGGGTCACTCAAAACAGCAATGGTGACTTAAGCTGTTGGAAAGATCAAAAACCCAAAATGTTTTGCACAGGGAGCACAGAGGAATATGCTATTCTGATCCTTGTGGGAGTCTGTTACTTTTGAAGTGAATGTGCAGAGCAATATGCCTGCCTGGTCACCTAATTAAATAACCATAAACGGAATCACAGTGCTAAGGATGTCCTTGAACATCTATGAGTGAGTCAGGCACTTTATGTGGATTTTATGTCATTTCTCCAAAAAGGATGAGTGGTGAACTGTTGACTGAGAACCTCAAAGACTCACCTATTGGCACATCGTAGTCTATAGACGTTAGTAGCCACCGTAAGCTACTGCATGATACTCAAAGGATGTGACAGATGGAAGAGCGAAGGGAAAGGCGATGTGCGACTGGAGAGCAGTTCCCTATCTTGGCAGGGGTGTAGGAAAAATAAAGGATGGAGTAGGTTGTTAAGAAATCCATATTTCTGCAAGGATGAGAAAGAAATAGGGAAGCAGATCTACCACATGCAGGTCCAAAGGGCAACTCAGAAGAAAAGAACAATTGGGGGGGGGGAAATCTGGAGATAGTCCAAGTTTTTGGTACCGTCTGGACCAGTTGTTGATGTAACATGTCGATGGGCAGAGAAGCTACATACAGGCATGTTATTAACATGTATCCTTTCTAAGAGGCCTCACATAGGTTGACTCGTGTACCTAGTGTCAGTACCACAGATGTGCCACCTACACAGCTGAACTGAAACCGGGCTCAGTAACGAAACAAGATCTCAAATAATATTCCAAATGCTCTTCAGCTGTACTGACTGTTAAATTACCAAAGCAGTCAGCTATAAATTGTAACGGTAACCATGTGTGAGAAAAGGACAGATATCCTCACTAACATATTTAATTATGGTGACAGGTAAGTGACTAAGTATAGCATATAGCAAAACCTTCAGCGTGAAAGGCTCAAAACAAATCACGCTATTCTCATAAAAATCACACGTTTGTGTTAGTTACTCTGCCCTAAATACACATCCTTTCTAGACTTCAAATCATGCTGTATGCTACATGTGTAAATCAAAATATAAAAAGTAATTGCTGGATCTAAAGTTCCAAAAGCTAACATGGAATAGATAAGCAGGAAACAATTTCTTTTCACTGCATCTGAAGGTGCTGTGGTGCTCAGAGGCCTCCAGGGTGGAAAGCCTGAAGGGGTGGGTGAAATCTGAGGCGCTGAAAGCGTTGGACGTTATCGGTATGACATAGCTGATGTGCCACATCAATATAGCATTGAAGGTGGGTAAAGAACCTCTGGTCAGGCAAATGGAGGTGATGGTTTTCAGGGAACCAGAAGGTGTGTTTCTACTATAGGAAGAAGGTAGTTCTCAGCTCAACTGAGAAAGCCAGTGTCAGGCTGATGGAGAGGCTTCTCTGCCCCGTGGTTTAACCTCTGAGAAGAAACAACACAGAATCTGGGCTGGCCGTGAGACAGACTAACTCCTTTCCCTTGCACAGTTCATAGGAATATGCCAACACAGTCTGCATGTGCTTTATCAACATGGAGATGGTCTGCTGCCACGGCAACCCTCACCAGGAAAAGAAATGTGAAGAAGATGAAGAAGTCTGCTAGAAAAAAACATGCATTTAAATCAAAATCAGATTGCAATGCCTACGTACCAAGAAGCAAAGGTTTTAAAGAAAAAAATCTTCACTTTTTTTTGCCTGAATAACATATAGTGGTGTTAACTGATGTGAATAATGGTTTAAATAATGGTTTAACATTGATTTAATCTTTCTCAGATCTTCCTTTTCTTAGAGAAATGTTAATTGAATCATTTGTAAATGCTGCACTGAAGTGTTTTGAATGCCCTAATGAAGCTGACTATCGGAAGGTGCTTTGCTAAATCCACGGTGATTGGCCATAGCACAGGTGTTTCCTGGCACACGAGACATTGCCATGGTTACATGATGTGTCACAAAGGTTCCCTTCCCAACATCAATTGAATCTGAGAGGTTACAATGATCTCACAATTGATCACTTGTAAGACTGATGGAAACTCATATGCATTTTGCAAGAAACCAATAAAGGACCCAGTGACAGAATCATCCACAAATGTGTGCTAAAAAACTTAGGTTGCATCTCATATTGTTACAAAGATGTTCTACACGGTACGCCATGTTATGATTACTTATTCTGAGTAACATCTGACAGTAGTGGGAATTGATGTTGCTATGGCAAGAAATGTGGTCCTTGGCTTCTGATTATAAACTCTGACAATAGAAACCCAAATCTCCATTGAGGATAAAACAGTAAGCACTTCTCTGTTCCACAATCCCCATAGTAGTGACAACCACAAAGCGGTTTCCCCTTATATGAACCCCCCCGCAAACCTAAACAGTTTCACACAGGATAAACTCCACTAACACACTAGCACAGCAAACCCAGCCAGCCCAATGCTATTACTGTGACAAAGAATGTCAGCAAGCTAACAGATACAATGATAATGGGGCAGACCGTAACTTCATTTAGACATATTTTTAAATGATGAAGGATTCAAAAATCACAATAAAAAGACATACAGTAGGGTATGTCTGAAATTGTTTGCTTGCACAGTAAGTACTGAATTTTGTCAGAAGTCTACTACTCAGCCGTTAATGTAGTATGTACTGTACGTATGCATGCATAAGAAATGGATAAACGCACTCCGTCATACTGCGGTCGCCATCTTACCTGACCCAGACGTTTACTAACGACATAGTGCAACCACTGTGAAAATCAAAAACCGTTAAAATCAGCAACCGAAAAACAACGTTTGAGTCAACTTACGTAACCAGGTATTGTTTTCTACTTAATTTTGTAAGAAGCTGGCACTCCCCCCCCCCTCCCCACCCCCAATCATGAGTCAAATTTCTGAGCAATTGAAGTTTCTTACCATTTGCCTGCTGTCTTATCAGTACTGAGGATTTGGACACTCTGCTTACTTCATTTTGCATACTAACACTTAAACTCTAGGAGGGGCAGCTGCACTGGGGTCTACAGAAATGGGGGGGTGGCATGGAGAGCTGATGGGCCCCTTCGCAGGGAGGATCAGGAGGATACTGATCTATTCGTTTACCAAAGTATGTTATTGTGAACGGTCAGAAGCCAAATGATACGTATACAATGTACCTGCCTGTTGCACGTGGACTGTTCATGTCTGGATGCCATTTGAAGTGGTACAGTATCCTAAACTCAAAGCTTCTTTTGCATGGTTGTTTATTTGGTGTGTTGAATTTGTGAGTTTCTAAGAATCTGAAAAGTGCACATTATTCCAATTTTGGGTACCTGCCCTCTGGGTTACCATCAAACCAGAGCTGTTCTAGAACAACATAGTACTTGCAGTACTGGAAAAAATGGAACTTAAAGCATCTTAAAGTTGCACTATACTCTGGTTTATAATAATATACTTTATTAGCTGGTAAATGAACTGTCAGTATTTATAATGATATCATGGCAAAGAAGTGCGCATGCACAGCTTAACATTACAAGCAAGACACAGTATCTTTATAAATTGATCCTGAAATGGTAACTCATACATGCATTTATTTGCTAGTGACAATAAATAGACTGCTATTTTTGCCCAATCTAGCTACAGGCATAATCAGCCTCTCTAAAGCACGTAATGCAATGACAGCCAATAGGTTAACAGAGCACAGAATGCAAGGTGAGAGGCGTGACGGTTAGCGGTTATGTAATTGTTGCATTGTGTAATCCATAAGGTATATTAATAAACATAAAGAGGCATATATTAGCATAAGAAAAGATCAATGAAATTATGGATTTTTGCTGTCTATGTTGGGGGGTCGTAAAGGGGCTGGGAAGGGTTTGGAGGGGCAACATAGGAGAATTCTAAGGGTCCCAGAGGGGTGACCTAAAATATTTGGAACATAGCTGGATTGGTCTGGGTTGGGGGCTCAGTATAATATGCTTTCATGGGGCCCAAAATTTGTAGAAATCTACTACATCAGCTTGACAAGTTCTCACTGAAACTCTGCCCAGTATCCTTAAAATTAAACAAATGATTTGTGGGACCCAGTAGATAATTTAGTTAGTAACTGAATTTATCGTTTCGTACACTCTGCAGAACTTCAAGGCTAATCCCACTAATTCACTAGTATAAACAAACTGCTTCTTTCCCATAACATATCCGTCTGAGGCTGACATCTAAAGGTGTAGCCTTCTGTAACAGGTGGGATCTGCTGCTCTTACACGTTTACGTTTCTGTGGCGAAATATCGGCTGGAAGCAAGCAGAGGAGTATCTCTCCATCGTGGTTACAGTGTCAAAATATGTCAACATAAGGAAAGATAAGACTCTACTTTAAAAATTAGCTATAGGCTATGATGGTGTACCTGATTTTTCTGGGTATGTCAGTAATTAACTTACACTTAAAGGTCAGTTACAGCGGATAATTTAACTCTGACCGAGTACAATTAATAACTCGAAATATATTTCGCTAACAGCAATTATTTTATAGAAAGCAAATAAAGAGTTTGAATTAAGTTTATATTTCATAATCATATATTTTGTGTATTTGTTACACTGATAAATTTAAAAACACAGCAATAAATGCCCAAAGTCCTCTAAGAAAAACGTCACTTTATCTATCTTTTCCAAAAATTATTTATGTAAAATCTGCTTACATGTCAGGTTTTAATATTCGTCCTGTTTAATTGATTTATAGATACATCATTAACTTGGGGGGTGTGGGGTTCTCTCTATAAGTTACCTTTAATAATAATTACCCAAGTGAACCAATTTTAGCTACTCGGAACCAGATTCAGTTGCGTAATTATCAAGCTGGCTAATTGCATTTGCTTAAGTCAGGGTAACAGGCCACTCTGTAAGCGAGAAGGGTTATCTGTGACTTGAAGCAAATTGTCAATATGTCAGCAATTTTTTTTATACGTTTAATTGTGATACCGCAATTATATTGGCAACATACTTCATGATCAGGTCTTCCTGATGAGAACTATATCAAAAAAATGTTTTAATTTAATTTATGACAGGGAAGACGATATGTCACTCTGTCTGTAAATACTTTAAATGTTTATGTTTTGTAAATGTCTTATTCATGTCATTATTAACATCAACGCATTTGAATAAAAAAAAAACATTTTCTGGAATTCAATTTCCTTTTCTTTACCTTTCTACATTTTTCTACTTCTGGCATTTTTCCACTAATCAACCTTTAAGGGGAAGTTTATTATCCTACTCAAGGCTTTTAAGCTTTTTCTCTATTCCTTTAGATTCCAACTAGTGTTTAATGAGACAATGTAGTTTTAATAACAAATGCTTCAAGGGCTTTAGAAGTGATAATACCCCATAAATCATCCTGTTAGAAACCCAGAATGTGTTTACATTGACCAGGTCTTAGCAAACATGGTGCAAGTGCAGAGCTTCTACTCACTATTTCTAATTTTAGCGTCACGCAGGATTAACGTTTGCCTCACAGGATTACGCTGAACGTGCCGTATTAATTATAATAGAGAGATTGATCTTCTCTTTACTCTGTACATGTACAAAACAAAACTATAAAACAAATTCCATATCACACTCAGTTTCATGTCTGTATTTCCTTTAGTCATATTTTCAGACAAATTAGCGTTCAAATGAAATCGTCTATAATTAAATTGTCCCCAGTTATGATGAGACGAGCAGATAGCTACAGTATAGTTATAATTTCCTGCACTAATTCCAGGGTGTCTCACCTCAGCAATCCATTTCTCCCCTAAGCTGTAGTGTAATAACTGTCAGAAAACAGCCTTGCTGATTTTTCTGGGCCAATTGCATAACCTCAAAGAACAAACTTAAAAAAAAAGATTTTTAAAAGCTTGTGCTATTTCAAATTAGGGCTATTACTGGGTCAGACACACCAGAAGAAAGTTGGAATGTGAAATGTTAACCCATGAATTAAAGGTTGAACTTGGGTCAGAATCTTTAATAAGACATTTTATTTGTACATATAAATATTAGTGTTATTAAAGGGCAAAGAATCCTATATACATCTTCTATACCATTTCATGTTTTATAAGATTTATATTATTAAGACAATATTATTCAATACATTCTGTATATCAGCAGTGAATGTTGGATGCACAAGAGTATTAGTTTCTTTTAATAAAAAGTCACATATATGTGAATCTATATATTGAGTTAAGTGCACATGTCAGCAAATTTCACTTGACTTTCTGAAGAGCAGATGTTACGTAATCATCAGAATGTTTTGGGAAGCTTGCAGATATTGCTGTCATGTAGATATATTACCAATCTAAACCGACATCATGCGTAAAACTGCATAAATATTATTTTTAAATCATTTTTACTCATTTTTAAGTTGTATAGTTATAGCACAATTAATCTACATTTTCCCTTCAAATATGTAGCCTTATCAGGCAGAAATGTAAACCAGAAGCGCTGTCTGATGAACTGCCTCCACTGTTTCTACTCAGAGGCCCACGGAATTTACCACAAATGTCCCCCTGGTGGCGACTCAATGAATGACATCCATAAATAAATTCAGTCTGTCGTTACAGACGCCTATTTAATGATGTCAAATCAGTGCTTTTTATATGAAGTCTAAGACTGCTCTGACAGCACGATAGATAGGCACATGGATCATCCTGAAAATATGCACTCTTTAATGTCTGACAGGGGCCATGTAATGTAACCGACAGAGAAGATTAATTTGGAGGTCATTCTCATTTATGTCCGATTAACTTTGGTAGATTACGAAAAAGTCACATTAAAATTCATTTAACATTTACATTAGTGTGCCCAATCAGCTCTTACACTCCCTCCTAAAATTGCAACAGGCAGGTTAATCATTCTGAGAACACACCTTTCAGAGGACACTGATGTAGATGTCAAAATCTGACTAAATGCGAAACAAGTCCTCACACAGACAGCAATAAATCTGTACTTTTCTGGGAAACATTGATTAACAAACAATTGTTGAAAAGAAAAAACAGTCCTGAGGGACTTACAGGTATTACCACGTTAAATTTCTTATCATTACTGTTTGCTACAGAATCATTTCCTGAAGAGAAAGCAAATCAAGGAAATATCAATAGAGACATTGTCCACTGTGTTTATTTTTTAATCTTAGATACAAACATCTAGCGGAACTTTGTTGCTAAATCCGAAAAGTGCGTAGCATTTCTAGTATAATTACAATGATATGATTACTGTATATGCGAAAAATGCCATCGGCTCCTCTGGCCTGGATTGGAGCTGGACAGTGACGTAGCAGTTAGAAATGCAACGACATAAACAAACAAATATTATTGTTTTTGTTAGCATTTTTTCTTTTATTAATATTATTTTTCTTCCCTAAAACTGAATGGGCAGCCTAAACCGTAAGACTGAGGCCGACCAAGTTTGGCCAGAAGACGCCAATTCCTACCCACTACTCAGACCATCCAACCGTCAGTCAGTCAGTCGGTCGGTCGGTCGGTTGGTCGGTCGGTCGGTCGGTCAGTCGCATTTTGATCGATGTCTCCTGTCTCGTTAGCCCTACAGTTGAAATTTTATCATTATTACTATTATTATTACTATTATTATTATTATTATTATTATTATTATTGTTGTTATTATTATTATTGTTATTGTTATTATTATTACTATCCTGTGTGCTGCACCATGAATAGGAACTTGTGACCCAAGACTTTCATTCACTAGTTCACCTGATCTAGTAACAATATAAGTGACTTGATTATTATTATTATTATTATTATCAATAATAATAATAATAATGGAACCCCATAATGGGTGCAGTGGATAAGTTGGTAGAATAATACAATAATAATAATTAATTTTGCTGTAATGACAGAGTACATGGATTCCCTGCATTGTTTTACTTTTTAGGATATTTTAATATAATAGAAAGACCACGACACAAGCTAAATGTACTTGGCAAATTGCCGTTAAAGAATCCAGAACTGCATTGTCTTCAGCACGCGTTAGATGCAGCTAAATCGCTGTACCAAATGCAGCAGCAGGATGACTGCACACATGCATGCCGGAGGAAAGGACAATGGAGAACTGAGGGAATCCATGCACCCTTCGCGGCTCAGATGTGATCATTCAGGGAAACCTAGGAAACTTCAGTGGGTGGATGATGCCTTCTCTGGGAGAGCATTTACGCACAGTCACTTTAGTACGTGTTGCTCAAACAAGGCAAAACAAATGGATTGTACCGGAATGCGCAGCCGACAATGTGGCATGACAGGTGAACATCTGTCATACGTACTAACAGGTACTGACAGATGGGTCAGTTGCCGCAATCTATGAACACATTGTGGAAAGCATGTTGCTGTATTACTGACTGTGATAAAACTGCATGCATATATAATCATTCTTAACGTTCTCCTTCCAGCAGAGTGACATGTACTGTATTTGTACTTTGTACCATGTCCCTGACTTAATGAAGACATTATAAGAATTAGCAGTTATTTTCTATTCTATTAATACATATCTACCTACGATATCAATACATACATCCATCATCCATCCATCCATCCATTCATCCATCCATCCACTTATCCTATTCAGAGTTACAGATTTTCATACCTACGTAGTTTTATCAATATGCCTAAAATATATATAAAAAATATAGCTTTGTGTTAATTGTATGTATGGTATTCAAATGTACAATCTGACGACAGCAGTTCCTAGATGCACATACAGAGAGATATATACTGGGAATGGATAAGAAAATCCATAAAAACCCAACATTTAATAACATGAAACATTCATGAAATTCTGGATCTTGGCTGAGAAATGATGAAATGCCAGGACCTACGCGAATACCACTTTACGGAGACACAGCCCTCGCCCGGTTCCGTTTGTAATGACTTATCATCAGTCTGTTTTCTTTGTGTTCATTTAGGTCCCTTCATCTGGTAACAAGTAAAAATGGGAGCAATTCCGGCATTTGTTTCCACGTTTGTTGCATAGGTGCATTCTTTGTATTTCCAAACACCAGAGGTTAAGCAACCTCAGCACTGTTCTGCATACTTTCAGAAATCACTTGTCCACCCTGATGTCCATGCCTGACACCTGACCTATTAATGACCTTATTCGGGTTTTCTGAACATCACGATTTAGACACATGTCCTTGGAAAGGACACCTCTCACATGTGTGTGATCTTAATGAAACCACCTCCATCATTTTTTCTCTTAAATAACAGTGGTTAAAAGTCCTTTCAGATACAGTACATAAATATTATTCAGTAATAGCAGGCACGCACGCAATTAACCCAACTTTACGCTTTAGTCATACAGGCAACAGTATGCCTGCTATTCCCAACGCAGACAGAGGCAGCGTATTGCACCACACTGGATACTGCTAGGAGACTTTCAGCAGAAGAAATCCGAGGGACGCGAAAAGCAGAGCGTTCGGTGTGCGGGCAGCGAGTACGTTAGTTACACGTAACGGCGGTTTTCTCGTAATTGGCGCTGCCGCGTACTTGTAAGCGGAAGGTGTGATGTCGGTGCTGGTGAAATACCAATCGTTTAAATGAAGACCACCCACAGTACCACAAATATATATGTACAATATATACAATTCAGCTTATATTGTGTGTCCTCATTCAGTCCCAGTGTTATGAAGGGTTGCTGTCATTTCTGCCTCCACCTAAATAGAAAAACTGATGAGTTAAACACTTTGAAAAAGATTCGCTTGTTGAAAAATATCGACAACAACATAGAAACTTAACGGCAGTTTTGCAATCACTTGCCTGCCGGATACGGTGCTGATTAATTATCTACGATGATGTGTGGACAGCGAAGGCGACGCATTCTTTGGTATATATATATATATATATATATATATCTGTTACCATAAGGAAATAAATATTCTTTTGTTTAATATTTATAAGTTTCGTTTCCACTATTTCAACGACGACGTGGAAGTTTGGATTCTTTTTCCATTTATTTTATAAATTATGTTGACATTTTAATGAGTTTTAATAATAAATGAATAACGCGCAAATAGTACGTTTATGATATGCGTGGCGCATTAAAGACATTGAGTACTAAACTCTCAGAGACCTACATTAGCGCAGCTGTCACATAACTGGGATGAGCAATAAATCGAAACAAGGTTAAAATGTAACTTTTGATTCAAAGCTGCGCGCGCGTTTTTTCCTGTATAGAGGAATATAATGCTGCCATTGTTCATTCCATTAAGACGGACATTTGAAGGCTTATAAAACAGCACAGGTAGGCTATATCTTAATAAAAGTTAAAAATGCGTACGATATAAACTGGATTTTTCGGGAACTGTAGAATTTTCAAAGAAAATATGGGCGCTTGGGTTATGTGCAAAATAATCGCAAAAAGAGCGTCTCCGGACAGCGGTGCCCTCATTGCTTACTAGAGTTTTGTACAGTAAGGCACCATTTAATGAACCGATGAATTGTAAGTTAGTAATCATTTTCTGAAATCACAAGAAATCGAATTATATGCCTATTTGATATGTTTTCAAATATATTGCGCTACATAAAAGTGTAGACTAACAGAACTGAAAGTTTATTCAATCTCTTAATATCATTTTACCGAACAGGGCGAAGCCTATGTAGGCTATTTTAATTATCCTAACTTTTTTTTTGCGGGCGCTACTTATGTTTTTAGTGGATTTGCTTTCATTTAAAATACTTCGAAGACCCTTTTCCTACTAAAATAGTTTCTAGTGTCATTTGGTTCGGTGCGCCAAGCAGAAAAATTCTTGCCGGATATTCAGGATTCTCAGTTTCTATTTGGAATATTAAATGTATAAACAATGCTTGTGAAATTATTAATTTAATCAATATTGGATATTACTTCTGACAAATGCTGAGAATGAAAATCAACAAAAAAGGACGACGGCTCTCTTATTTGTAGGAACTGCTGATATACAGGCTAAAGGCGCAAGCAAATAGTAAAAATAGTAAATTTCATTCTCAATAAACACAAAATCGTCTGAATTTTGCTGCCGTTTACTGATGTTTGCCAAATAAACCAACAGAAAGTTGTATTAGAAAGTCTGCAACGGATATTAATATAGTAATAATAATAATAATGTGTAGAGGAGCCACAAAAGAATAATCTTATTTTATCATCAAATGTCATTTTAATGCACTTAACCCTGGAACTTTTAAGAAGAATTCCGATTTTTGTTTTTGGTATTTCAGTATTACGTTCCCCAGTAACCTTTATCACGTGTCGGTACGCACAAAAAAGCGACCTTGCAGGTGATTCAACCGCCGTTATATTAACTAACGACTATTACACTAGCTGTCTTTAGTGAAGCGCAATAACAGCTGTGACAGGGGACAGGTAAACACCAGACAATCGAAATCGAAGATGAAGAAAAACTTTCTTTTAATAATATCACAAGTGCTTACAAACAATTGCGGTCGGGCAGACACACGGTGGAATTTACTTCATTTACTTTCTTGTTTGTCGGAAACAGTATGCGCTCCGACACCGTCATTCAGGCTATTAAACGAGACAATGCAGATAAGTGTATATATATATATATCACACACAAACACACATAGATACACATATATATATATATAAATAAATAATTCTCTCACGCGCCTAAAACCCTTGGCACCGCAGACCCTAACCTCGACTTATTCCATCAAGCCCTTTACTTGGCATATAAACATGTGGTGTGTAAATATGATAATTGATGAGTGTGAGCGCTCTCCTGCAGTCCGCTCCTCTGCTCGCTGCCAGACTCCCCGGGGAACGAGAGGAAAGCGGAGCGCCGTAAGACGCCCCAAGTGGGTCTGGAGATGGGGCTGACAAATCATCGATCTGAGCATCAGAGACGGGGAGGGGCGGCTGGCTTACCTGACACCCCTCCGAAGGGCCCTCCTCCTGCGCCTTACCCCGCTTCCCAATCCGAGCTCGGCGCACTTTCGCTCAATCTAGTCATTCTGAAGTACGGCACCCTGCGCAGCTGCGGCGCCCACACTGCCTGCGAGGACTCCCTCTGTATTGGATCTCTCAAGGTGGGACACAGCCAGCACGATTTCTTACATTTTAATGGAAAACAGGAGGTCTCACGGTGTCTTCTAACTTTGAAGGTATTGTAAGATTTTGACGCTTGGTTCTTTTTTTTTGTTTTGTTTCTCGACGCGTCACATTTGACAGCTGCTGTCAGCCTGGGTCTCCTATAAAGCGCTGCCTACTTACCGAGTCCGCCTTTACGGTTAAAATACTGCAATTCGATGCATAAATTCAAAGATTCAAATGCCTGGTAAATAAAATGTTCGGTTTTAATGGGCTGATTGCTAATCGAACGATGTATTAAGAGAAAAACGTTTCCTATTTAAAGCCGGAAACGTCAAACTTTAAGAGCTGCAATGCGTGTTTCTCGTACGTTATACTTCGTAATGTTATACTTTATCAACTTTTGTTGTATCATGCCAGGGATTCCCGAGTCATGCTTAACTTGTAGTAGTAATAGTAGTAGTAGTAATAATAGTAATAATAGTAATAATAATAATAATAATAATAATAA
>JAODJX010000136.1:17490518-17503018 GCA_026776945.1 Isichthys henryi
GTTTTCTTGTTGCAGTCTCAGCCCCATCCACAGCCTCAGCACCAGACCCACTTGTCACAGCACAGCCCCCCCCAGCCCCCGCTGTCCCAGCAGCCCTTGCAGCAGCCGATGGGGCCTCGCCTGCCACCACGCCAGCCGTCCACTGCCTTACCAGCCGAATCGGAGGATGACACCCGCAGCAAAGCCCAGCCCGCGGGCAAGATCTCGTTGGAAGCCTTGGGCATTCTGCAGAGCTTCATCCAGGACGTGGGCCTGTACCCAGATGACGAGGCCATCCACACGCTCTCTGCCCAGCTGGATCTGCCCAAGCACACCATCATTAAGTTCTTCCAGAACCAGCGCTTTTACATCAACCATCAAGGTAAGCTGAAGGATCAAGCCGGCTTTGAGGAGGACCTGGCAGACTTCAGGGAGGGCGAGTTGCTGAAGGACCTGAACGAAAACGCGCAGACCAACAGCACGGTTTTCTCAATCAAGATCGAGGAGCACCTGTCGGCCGACATTCACTCGGAGTCCGATCATGACTCCAAAGAGTAGCCCTGCCTGGGTTTGCTACTGTAATACTATTTAAATAGACTTTAAAATGATAGTATTACTCCCGATTTTTCCTTTTCAATTTGTAAACCATGTATTATTAACTGTAAAAAGGAAATGGATGCATCATTTATGAACTTGCACAAAAAAAAATATGGATGTTACCGTGGATATTTGCAGATCGCACTTGACGTGCATCGTTTTTACACTGATTTTGAGCTACTGATAAAAGTCGATAGAGTTTGATAGATTTTGATAGATGTTTATGTCATGTGGTGTTCACTGGAATTCACAAGCGTACAGTGCGGCTGAAGGCAAGGCCTTAACGTGGAGGCTTGGATGCCTGCTGCAGTGACATTATTCTCTCTAGGTAAAAAGAAAATAATAATAATAAAAATAAAAGCTGAAACTTGATTATGGGTCAGGCAAACTGGAAATGGAAAAGCGAAGAGTCCTGGAAATATAGCTAGCTCGATTCTTCAGCATTCGTTAACGAGAAGTATGTGTCCATGTGTGTGTTTTGTGTATGCACAAACACACAAACACAATTATATATATAATATATATATATATAACATTAAAATATACTTTACCAATAGACATATTAATTGTAAAAAGATAGTTTTAAAAAAACTATGCCAACAAATGCCTTGTATTATACGGCACCTGCCAATGTTCGATTATTTTGCAAAAAGTTTGTCACTGTAACTTACTGAATCTCCACACGATTTAAAATGTGAAACAACCTCCGTTTTATTGTCCTATTTATTTTGCAGATTCTGATGTAATTACTTTTTTTGGAAGGTTCTGTTACGTAAAGCTTTTTTTTTTTTTCCATTTTATCCTTTTTCTATTTATAATTGTAATTTTGATGGGCAGTTTATCTGAAGTGTCTTAAACGTTTTAAATGGAAAATGTGCTTTAACGGTTGCCTATTAAAAAGTGCTGTATGTCAAGCAACACATGCTACAAGCTTCACAATGGTTGTATGCAATTTTTACTATCATGCAAATAAGCTTAGGTAAATACTAACCTATAGAACACCTTAGAGAAAGAAAAAAAAACATATGCAATTTATGTGAAAATAAATGTCTGCAATGTGTCTTCCTTTGGTTAACGATCCAATTTGAAGCTATTCCTGTATAAATATTCTGTATAAAAAAGACGTGTTTCTTTTTTATGAGTTTATTGCAATGAGAACACCGGTTATTTTGTTACAACTAACTGTTTTATAAGTGTTCCTCTGTTCTCTTAATCCAGAAATGTTCTAACTAGGAGTGGTTGATTGTTAATGACACAATTAAACTGTTTGTATTGTACTGGGGATTTTGTGTGGTTTGTGTGGATCTCTGACCACTTTATGGTTCAGCTCTCCACAGTAGCCTCATCCAGTCCTAATATTAATATTTTGGTGATTATTTTTTCTGAAGCATATCCCCTATGAAGTCAGTGTAACATGGGAGGAAATGCAAGGTAAGAACGGCCAGGTTTAACTAGCAGGATAATGTAATATAACTTTCAACATGCAGTTTTGTACTTATTTTAAAAGGCTGAACCGTTGCTCTTAAATCTGTCTGGGTTCTGAGTGGATGGGTCCGTTTGTTTTGGATTCATACTCCATGTTCACTGTCGTGCTTAATACTCAAAAAGTATTTTAGATGTTTGACAAAACCTTTAGATTTTTCAGTAAAAATGAAATGGAATTAAAAATGTGATTCACGCATCTATCTTTGTACCCACATGACAGGGAGAACATGCGACACACAGCAGCAGATTTGGGATTCAAACCCTTAACACTGCAGGGTCATTTCACATACTGGTCAGAAGAAAGATACTTATCTAATTTTTGTGAAATCCCAAACTGTTCAATCAGCCAGTGACTAAGATGGAAACTGACTATAATATTTAGTTCTGCACTATAGTACTTAAACTGTACACAACTGAACACTTTGACCACTGAACATTTTTAGTGGTCCTGTGGTCTAGTTGGCATGAAGCAAAACCATTTTTATTTGATTAATTATCATTGTCTGATATGTTTTACCAGATACAAGAAGGGTAACGTCACCAATACTCATGACCGGGGATATTGGCTTTATTTGCCTCCTCTCTAATAAACAGACCTTTGCAGTTAAATAATTACAACACAGAGCCCTTGCTCCTGCCTTGAAGTCACTCACTGATTTTTGACCCGATGAATGGGAAACAGATTGCCATGAACCCGCTGCTTAGTAATTAGCAATATTAAAGAATTCAGATAAATTTTTACAGGAGTGTTGGCCTCCAGGCTGCAGCCACGATTTAGATTAATTTGTAAACACCGAAAATGAAATGAACGTAAGAAACGCTCATCACACTATACGAAATACCACGCAACCCAACTATAATAATTGGGGGAAAAAACTTCTATTCATGGATAAGTGTGAGGCGTACAAAAGAAAACGTTTAGTCACCAAAGCACACAAATCATTCACGCTCCACTTGTTTTTCCCACTATCTGACATTTGGCACTGCACAACTTTTCCTGTGTTACAAGATTATTTTTGTGACAGCCTTTTGTTTGGAATCAAACTCCAGTTAAGAGATGAAAGCATAAAATCAGTGTTTTGAAGGTAGAAATCCACATTAAAAATAACAGTAAGGGTCTGACTGCTGAGCCGGAGCTGAGAGCAGCAGAGGCTAGCCCCGAGCCGGCGATGTCCAGTCCGTGTGACGCGGCACGTTTACCTTTCCTCTGTTTACACAAGCAGCCCCTGGGACTACACAGTAAATCACACAGGAGATGCACCAGAAACACTAATAAAGTTATGCGAATGATAGCGATCTCAGCCGAATCGCTCTCTCTAAATCAGGCTCTTCTCCCTCTCCTGCCGGGCCATTTGGCAACTTAAACACTTTAACTGTTTTCCAATCTGGAAGAGCAGGAGCAAAAGGGGGAGTGTGGGAATTAATACCATAAATCGCTGTGGAACCTCACTTTCCTCAGTCTTTGCTTTTCTCTTCACAGTTTTCAAGCGAAAAGATTAGATCTGAGAGGCTCATGGGTATTGATGCATCTTATTAGCAACCCTGCACATACATGAATATGCATGCAGAGCGGATGGGGGAAAACAGAGACAAGACTATGTATTATCGTGATTTTTTTAATTGTTATGGTTCTGTGTTGATTTTGTCTTCTAACTTATATGAGTTATCCTTCATGGCAAAATGCAAGCTTACGGTGTTTGTTTTACTCGTGTTACGGGGGGCACCGCTGACACATCTGAGCAGGGGTGAGAAAAGTTTGATTAACTGCAGGAAATCTGTGTGCGCGTGATTGTGCGTGACGATCTGCACGGGACGCCACTGTCAGTTTACCGAAAATACCCTAAAATTCATGCAATCTGTTGATAAACCAGAAAAATCACGCCAGTACTTTTCCCCAGTTTTATTTATTGGAAGATTATGAGATGGATGGGTAATCCAGTAGAAGAAATGGATAGATCAATGACCTAAGTTTGTCAAGTTTATCATGTGCAACCAATGGTACGTGGCACCAAATATGCAAAGTACGAGAATGTGTCCCCGTTCCAGAGATGCATTAACACGCTCAGAGGCCCCTCGGTGGTTTGACGTAGGAAAATAATTGACGTTTTAATAATTGTTAGGGAGGGATTTTCAAAATAATAAAAAAATATATGTATATAATAGTTAGGGGGAGATCAGTCACGTAGTCTGGATTAAATTTAAGAAAAATTGTTCGGTGGGGTGGAGGGAATCAGTTTTATAGTCTAGATTAATGTGTATTTCAGTCTGAATGTGAAAATACTGAACAAGTCCCTTCCCGTATTGGTTCAAAACGGGACACAGTGTTTTATTTTTCAATACAGGATGATCCCATAAAATACCAGATTGGTGGCATCTCTAGGTTTAAAATTTTACATTTAGCTGAGGCCCCTGGACTTCAGCCGCACGATTCGCAACTGAGGTATATGTATGTACCTTTTACAGGAAAAATTATTTGAATGCACAACCAAAATACTTCAACAAAGCTACGCTTGCATTGTAAAACGCCGTCAGAACATGAGCTCTCACCACAGCCGCGCGCATGCTGCACTTTTAACGGGCACGTTTCGGCCGTTTCGCTCCGTGGGAAGCGCGGGAGCCGGAGGTTTTGGGGCTCTGTGTGCTGTTGGCATGCGTGGTTTCTGATCTCACCATGGCTTCGGCCACAGAGGAGTAAAACAATACTGTTTGGGGATCCCTGACCTGTATGCTGGCAGCGTCCGCCTTTACAGTCTGAGACCTGCCAAGATTTTAACAGATTCATTACATTATTTAAACAGCTGCAACTATAGACCAGCTTTCGCCTCTTACAAAGGAAAGCAGAAATTTGCAAACAGGGCCCATTGTATCAGTTTGTGTTTGTTATGTTTGGGTATTTTATTATGACATACGAGCTTCAGAGTTCCCACAGCGCTCTATTGCACGAGAACCCAAATCCCCAGTACTCAGAACCAGCTTGGGTTCATGGGTAGCATTCCACCGGGGCGTAGAACACGGGGGGCTTAAGGGGCAGAGGTTGGTTAATTTCCAGAAATTAACCATTTATTTGTAAGCCACATATTTATAACCCCTTTCATGTCTGCATCTGAAAAAAAGGCAAATCTATCCCGTCATTCAATGTAACCACCCCCACCCCCCTGACCGACAAATTTTACAGGTTTGTGCCCAACATATACTGGTCTGCTGTCAGTTTGGGAACCCTGACTGTACCAGGTACATGGTTATGAATAGATGGAATATCATTAAGGAGTGCAGTGTATAATTTTTTTTTTTTTAGCATGCTCGGGGTCAAAGCGTAATAGAATGCTTTTATTGTCGTAGCACACACCAGGTTCAATGACATTCAGTAAGAATCTCTCTGGGTGATGCTAGACCATAGATCTTCCGTCTGACTTTTATGAAACACTAGCAGCATGTTAAACATCCCAGATCTGAAGCACAAAAGGACCACAACACCACAATCACAGCTGCCAGGGGTCTTGGGTGGACAGTAAGTAAAAGGGGGGGGGGGGGGCATTGGAGGTGGGCTGACGGTTATTAACAAATCGCTGTGTGAGTGTCTTACCTCACATGTCCACGAGGTGAAAACGGCACCACATCAAACGCAGTGTAACTGATCATGTATTTTTCGGAATGGAAATCTTACCACATGTGTCTTTATCACATTTGTTTTATTCCAAAGCTTCAGTAACTGTTTCCTTTTTTTTCCTCAAAAGTGATTAATACTTATGCAACAGCCTGAATTCTATCTTATGCCTGATACCTGAAAAAAATATATTATTTTGAAAAGCAGCTGGTTAGATTGGGGGAGGGGGGGGGGGGGTTAGCGCTATTACCTCTCATGTCTGGGACCAGGGTTCAAGTCTCCAGCGTGGCTCCCAGTGTGCAGAGTTTGCATGCCTGCTGTCATCATAGCATTTCCTGCCTGTGATCCAAAGTTTAGCTGGAGTTACCAAATTGCCCACAGGTGTGAATGGTGTTGGGCCCCTTGTGGTATAGACTCTACCCCATACATCCCTGCACAGGGCAAGCCGGTACAGACTCTGGATGAAGTTCAGTAGATTAAAGGGCATCTGTCTCATAAACACGCTATTAAATGCCTAATGAATTTTGAAAAATATTAATTTCGTAATTTGTACCTTTAGCACGAACCCTATTAGTTTCCAAAATTCTACCCTAACCTACTGACAAACATCACTAAACCAGTGCAAAGCCATGAAGCCGTATCAGTGTCACTGCATGACACTGTATGACACTGCATGACATGTGTAAAGAGGCCCGTGGGTGGCTTCAGGAGTTCACACACCGTCTTTAAACTTTCACATTTAAATGTGGAAAAATGAGGCACTGGTGTCATAAAGAGACAAGCTGTTAGTGAAGGATCGCGTGGTGAGGCCGGAGGTCAGGTACAAACGCCGCCCTAAGCAGCCCCAGAGAGTCGTCTCCGTGACACAGCCAGGCGTGTGGACACCTCTCCCTGCCCCTGATAGGCTGTCTCTCAGTTGCAGACCAATTACAAGCTACGATAACGGTTGCAGTGCCCTCCGTTTCATATATTTTATGCAGCACTTTGTGAAGAAACGATTGTCCGGGGAGAGCGACTAGCTGCAATTTAGCCATGCTACTTAGTGAGAAGTATCATTGAAATAGTGTCAGTGGTCCTCAGGAGAGAGATAACATCCCAGGTTCACAAGCGATCATGGAGCTGTGTGAGCTGCAGGCTCATCTCTGACAATGTGTGTGTGACAACCTGCATCGCACACACGAAGGTATAAACACACTTACTTGCATTGCCTTTGACTTAAATATTCATACGACTCCCCCCCCCCCAAAAAAAAAAAAAACATTACCAAGCAAATTTGACAAATAAAGTTTAAAAAGATGATGCTTCCACCATGTCTGATGCTTTTATTTTCTAAATTTTTCAAATCTCTATGTGGACATTTTCTCATAAGTTGTAAAAGTGACATACATTGATATACACACTTACACAAGCAAACACGGGGGCACAACCCCCCCGATAAGCTCCGCACTCCAGCTCCCTTTTGTCTCCGAAAGCTAAAAACAAGAACCATGACTTCTTTCATTCAGACACCACTTTTCCAATTACCTGAGGAAGCCAGGACAGAATACTGCTGCAAATAGTAACTGCCCACCCCTGTCACACCAGGCACAAAATGTAATAGCCACTCAGTGGCAAATTTAATAATTACTCCAGCTTTATTAAATTAAGCTGAATGGAATAATATTAGATCCCAGAGAATATATTCAAATTATAATATTTAATTACTATTGCGAGTTACACAGGAAAGGTCCAGTAAGTGCAGTATCTGAGACAAATCACAACTAGGCCCTTTTCTTATTCAAGATGTCTCACTCATAATACCGTAAGGAATTGTCTTGTGATATTGCCCAGTATTGACAGGATAATCCTACAACGGCCTCCATGCCCTTGCTTTGCCTGATAAACCCTAGAAAGGACTTACTCCAAATGGGCTACTGAGTCAATACTATCTCCTCTCTGATCTGCAGCATCCGTCTGGCTGTTAGCCTCAGCTGCTGTTCCGGTGGGCTAGGCGGAATTAAACGGCAGTGCCTTTCAAGTCATCATTTTTTCACAAAGTTGGGAGGGAAGAGCGTTGCTTGGCAACACTACGCACTGCAACATTTGATACGATTGTCCTTTTTCATACGTTTCATTCTCAAAACTGCCTCTTGAACATATAATCCTCAAGCCAGCATATTTTTGCTTTTTGCGTCACAGAAAAAAAAGGGCCCTGTTCGTTTAGTTTTATATAATATTAATTTAGGATATGCTGCTTTTTTTCTATACAACGGCAATATTTTGGTCTGCCGAAAAAAAACGAGTCACTAAATTG
This sequence comes from Isichthys henryi, assembly GCA_026776945.1. NCBI lineage: Eukaryota > Metazoa > Chordata > Actinopteri > Osteoglossiformes > Mormyridae > Isichthys > Isichthys henryi. The sequence goes on from JAODJX010000136.1 coordinate 17,498,477, forward strand.
ACACAAAGAAGAAAAGTTATGTTGTTTCTAGGGCGGATTCTGATAATGAGCATGATTAATTCAAATAAACATGAACAGACCCCGAAAAAACCAGGGCGAGTGAATCTCAGGGCCTGAACCAAAGCTGGGGCACAAAGTTGCCAAAGCGTTTACATCCGCCATTTGGTGGATGTGAGACTAAGTAAACATGGCATGACTGCAGCGGCTACCGTGCTCAGACACGGCTAGGGCCCAAATTAAAGGAATCGGCATCAGATGAGGAACCATGGCGACAACAGTACGCAATGGGATGGCAATCCGATTATGAGCTCATTTAGCGGTGAGGGGCAGCCCAAGTGCTCTGGAACTGGATTGTGCTCCGGGTTCGATCTCTCCGAAGCCTACGAAGTTTCCCCTCCGGTGCTTCACCTCTGGAGCGTAACTCGGCGGTCGTCTTGCACACAGCACAGGCACGGACAGCCTGTGAGCTCAGCCCAGTGCCGCACTACAGTATCCCACTCCAACTGACCCTGTGCTTACCCACCTCGATGACCTCAGTGAGCAAAGTCAAGCGAAAACATGCTCGGTCATTCGCATTAAATAACAGACCTTAAGCTGTATCCAGGCAAGTGCTTCAACAAGTCAAATAACAGCCAGATATATCTAAATACAAGTAAATATGCCAAACGTTAGCATTTAGAACCATCTCATCTATCCATCTATTCAGAAGAATAGGCATGACTTAATTATGTAGCTTGAGTGCATTCACGTTACACTTCTCCAGTCTGTCATTCTTATTTTTTTGGTTTATTTTCTTTTATAGCAGATAACATTTGTTTTATGTAATGTTTTTATTTCCTTCTTGTATTTCAATGCAAACCCTGGCAGCTGTGCTCCCCCCCCCATCCCTTATCCGACGTCCAGGCAGGATTAGCGGCCAGCGTCGGAACGTGGGCTGCGTGGGCCCGCCGGGCAAGGCGGCCGCAGGGAGGATGAAGCGAAGCCAGGGGGCGCTTGACTCTCCCACGCTGACGTGCCCCGATCTGCCGCAGAGGCCAAGTTGGAGCAGCAAGCTACTTATCCTCAAATCTGTGGCCTGGAACACTTAATGCGTGGCCTGGTGTGGAAGCAGACAGCCATAACACGCTGCAGCATTACCGTCATATGGTATCATTATTATTATTACGGAAGAAAGTTAAATATAACCAGCGACGAAATCTGTGCCTTTGTTTTGTGTTGTTTTGATAATTCAAATTAAGTGGCCTCTACTTTTCTAACCACTAATTGAACTGCCCCCCCCCCCTTCATTTCTGTGCATCCGTATTTTCATTTTAAAGTAATAATCTGTTGTTCAACCAGGCCACTTACGCGCAAACACTCGTTTCAACAGTCCCACTTACTGCTCACATCATGACCGAAATTCTCTGCTTTCTGAGATGCTCGAAATTAACGGGGATAGAAATGCCACGTTGGTTTTGGTGGTTTTAATTGTTTTTATACCGTATCTTATATATATATATACACACACACACACACACATATATAAATATACACACACACACATATATATCCATATATACACACACACACACATATATATATATAAAAAGTTACGAAAATGAGAGCAAAATGGCAGGCAAGACATACGGTTTATTTTGCCTTGTAAACTGCACAGCATTTTAAATATGAACTAAATAAGATATCTAAGTTAATAAGTATAAAATAATTAGGGTGAGAAGTAGTGCAATGCTTTGCCTATAATTATCAAAATGAGGGGGCAAAAAATGTAAGATCACAGTAAGTGTAACAGCTGCGCTAGCAACCTGCAGCGATAGAGCTGCATTTTACTTCTCTTCATTATAATTTATCATATTAAGATATCTATTTGTACTTTGCATTTTTTATTTAATGGAGAGCGGTGATCCTGAAATAAGCTGCAGATATCTTTGCGGATTCCTAATGTTTAGTTTTATTTCTGCTCAAATGAAGTCTTACATTTTTATTAATTTAATTTGAATTTTTTTTTAAAACTGCCGCCTGGATAATACATGCACGTTCTGGAACTCGTCCCTTTCAGGCTTTAATCGGTTCAAGGCCGGGAAGCGACAAAGGCTCTGTCACCTATCCGCTTCGCACAAAAGCTGCTAAATTGATGTACCAGCTGCAGAGGGATGAATGACTTGTTAGGTCTGTGCATTTTAAAGTCATCAAATCCCACACCTCCTCACCTACCCCTCATTTTCCAAGAGGGAAGGACTGAGTGCTAATTAATGTGATAAAGGGCTGAACAAATCTGATGGAGGCACAGGATTTGGGAAAAAAGAAAATAATCTGTTACATCTGTATTCTCAAACACTCTGAAAGGTGTTACTTTCATGTTTAATTAATTAAGCGTTCTTCTTTAACGGTATCTTGACAAATGCAAGCCAATTACAAATAAAAGAGAAATGTTTAGGACTAATTAATGACTGATTTCAAGGGAAAAGCAAAGCTTGATTGTGAGGTTGTCCCCCCCCCCCCTTCATTATTACCTGTATTTTGTTTAAATAGTCTAAATAACATGATTAAACGACAGAGTGAATTCAAGTTGGATATTCAGCCTATAATAACGAGGGGCAATTAGTGGTTTAAAACCAGCTCACGACAGGCCCATGAGTCAGCCAGATCGGTGTCGCCCCCGAATGAGGCAGCGCTGCCTGATGCTCCGGTTTACCGCATCTAACTGGAAAAAGCAGCTGCCGTTCTTACCCCACCATTGCCCTTAAACGTAACCAGTTCATTGTTGTTCTAAAAATAAGCTACGCGCCTTTGCGGACGCGAGATTCAGGGGAGCTTTTCGCAGCCAGCTTCGTGTTGCCACTGGCTGTGAAAGACTTACTGTTTGACTAGCTTTGGACACTGTCTTACAGTGTTTATTTTCGCAGCCCTCATTCATTAACTTTACAGCTGCTCGCTCACTCAAGTATGGATCATAAAATGTACAGCAATAAGTGTCTTTTCTCCCACCTTGTGCTCTATACTGCCTGCGACATCCTACACCAGACAAGAGGCTGGAAGATGGATGGATCGACTATGATCAGTGCTGGACGAAGCTCCCTTTCACTGAAAGCAGATAAATATTATCCACTTAACCCAGTGTCTATAAATATCTAGGCTACAGCCTAATGGGGCCATAGAAATGAAGGAAAGGGCCATATGAGCGGCAAGAAGAAGGCACCTCGATTTGGGCACGTTATCTCAGTCAACATCTGCGTAACCACTGTCAGCCAGTCTGTCAGGTACCTACGATTTATTTGTTGCCAGTGGTGGGTGATGTTACGTAACGTTTCCTGTCAGCTTTTAGCTGTCCTCCAGTTTTCCTGGCATGAAAGAGTTGGAGACAGTGTGGAAAAAAATAAAAACTATAGTGAAAAATTGGTGTAAATTGAAAAAATAATACCTGTCTTTAACTGTGTTTGCAGTGTTTCACTCACCCTCATTGGTCTCATTAGCAACTAAGCCTTGTTGACAGTGTTTTTTTTTTTTGTTGTTGTTTTGTTATTAAGAGTAGAACGGGTATGATTGTGCAATCTCGGTATGATTCACATCTAGTAATTTTATTTAGGTCAGTGACCCCATGTTCTCAGAAAGACAGATAATTAAACTGCACTGAGATCATCTAAGAGGAGCATGCCGAGTTTCTCACACGGTAATCAACAAACTAAAAGAGTCTAGCAAGTCGTAAAAAATGTACAGATCTTCAAAAGTTGCACAAAAATGTGATGTTTGCCATCCTGAATATTTGGTCTGAGAGGTGCTTATAAATGTGTCAAATTAGATTTTCCGATGTCATACACATTGACGCATGTCTTTCCTATGTAGGAACAAACGCATTTACTGCCCAAGATGTGCCCTGACAAGAATGAAATATCTTAAATAGCTCTGGTTTAACTAAATAAAATCAGTGACCTGCTTTTTCTAGAATTTGCTTTGTCTAAAATATCCATGAAAGATGCTTGCTCTGCTATATATCTCTGTAGTTAAAATGGGCCTGTTTTCTACCATCTGATTTGTGGCCTACGTCCTCTATTTGAGGCGATATTTCATGTAGTCTTTTGAAAAGTCTTATTCCCTCTTCCACAAGTAATTCTTGTGACATAGCTGCATTTATAAATGCAGCTAATTATATTGAAATATCTAGTGCTCCGTTCTGTCCTAAAATTTTTGTTAGTGACCATCTATCTATCCATTCATCTTCCAACCGCTTATCCTAGCGTGGGTTCTGGAGGATCTGCAGCAGATCCTATGCAGAAGAGAGAAAAGGTGAGGGGTACACCCCAAATGGGATGCCAGTCCATCTCAAGACTGATGCCAGTCATGATTTTCATAAATCCGATTACAGGACATTTGTTTTTTTTAAACTTTCATTATGGGTTATAAAAGACAAATTGATCGATACAGCAGATAGCTTGACACTAATAGGAAATTTAGGAGTAAGTCTAGATGAGTCTAGACTGGTAGCAAGTCAGAGCAGCTTCCAGTCAAGCACAGCCCTCATTTTTGAGTCACTCAGATTATTAATTT
>JAODJX010000136.1:17508018-17509062 GCA_026776945.1 Isichthys henryi
TAGATTTAGGATCATCACTTTCTCAGCGTTTCAACGGTATTTACTGTTTGTATTAGTAGCAAGGACTAGTGCTTTATGCTAGCAGTCGCTCAAATTCTTTCCGATGCGCTTTTGTGAGTCACATGGCTGCATGGCAGCTGAGCTGCAAGAGGAACAATGCAGGCAGCTAAGAGTCAAAAACTGCTTAATACACAGGATGTTTTTTGTTATTTCTCATAAAGTGCCTAAAAGTGATATTACCTGTGTTCCTTTAATGAAATCCAGCAGCTGTCTCTAAGATTTAAGGAGACCTTCGGCAAATCTTTGGGCAAACAGTACTGACTGTTTGGGCAACAGCACGGCAGTCCTACCCTGGGGAGGGCCGCGGGATCGGCAGGTGGGATCCAACCTTGAGTTCCGAACCATATCTAATTAGCGGAGCACAAATATTTAAGGAACAAAACACTGAGTAATGTGCTGAGACCGAACGCGGATACTTCAGAAGCACGTGGACTTTGGCCGTTATGAGTGGTGTCCTTTATGGCTAGAGGATTGTGGGTGAATACTCGGCAGTTCTATAAACAATGCAACTATTATGACAACATTAGTGCTCTGTGAATTTCTCATTGCACAGATGCTGGTAAAAAAAGGCCTACTGGCACTTCATATCCTAAGAATAGCATGTGACCGTCGATTGTGGCCGATAGGGGAATTGTTTCACGATTGGGAGCCCACAATGGGACTCTCAATAGGGTGCAAAGTAAATTCGCATCGACACAATGGCCACGGTGCTGTCCCAATGCATAAACATTTCCACAGTTGCCAGTGAAATGTCTGTGGAGGGATGGGCATTGTCTGTCCCATTGGGCTGCACAGGTTGGTGTGATTTTCCTCCCATTTGCCTGTCGTTTCGCCCGTTTTTTACGTTTGTCTTTGTGGTTCCTTAGCAGTCGTCTGCAAACTGAGCACTTTTGTTCATGTATCCAGGTCCAAGTCAAACTCCGCTTCTTTGGTTTGGTTTTGAAAACTATATGACAGGGGGGAGAATGGGGGGATGATTATCAT
>JAODJX010000136.1:17509162-17528662 GCA_026776945.1 Isichthys henryi
CCCCCCCCCCCCCCCCCCCCCCCCCCCCCCCCCCCCCCCCCCCCCCCCCCCCCCCCCCCCCCCCCCCCCCCATGAGAAGTGAAATGAAAATGTTGGCTCTTGGTTTGGGGAATGGAGAGATGGCGTCCATTCAGTAGCATTATTCAGCGGCCCAGGCATTTCTTTGTGGGGTCCTGGCCCTGATGTACATTACTCCTAATTGTCATGTAACCCCTCCCCCTCCCCCATCACCCCAACGAGGAAAAGGCCTTGAGTAAAAAGTGAGTCTTCTTCTGAATCTCTTATGTCACATGCTCGTCCACTCTAACTCAGTCATCCCCTTTAACCTTTTATGCTTTTTCTGAAAATGTACACTTCTTCCCAACATAATTTCCGCCGAACAGCTGACTGAATACCGCAGCCCACTTGTAATGTTTGACTGTTCATTCTTTATGAGGCTTGTTTTTGTTTTGTTGTGTTGTGTGTGTGTGTGTGTGTGTGTTCCTCTCCACATTCTCTCAGAGAACAGTGGTTGCTGTGAACATCACATTAGCGGGAGCCTCACCACTGGCCTGCTCTGCTGAAATGCAAACAAACACAGTCATCTGGAATGACCCAGGATGGGGGTGAGATCAGCTGTCGTCTGTTGTTTTGCTACTGCTGATGAGGCCTTCGGATGAGGTTGCCTTGGTGTCTTACCAGACTTACCATTAAGTTCCATGCTAGTCAGTAGGGAGTGAAGTTAGGGCGATTCCAAGGGGCCCTGAGTGACAGGGGCCCAAAAAAATTTGGAACATAATTAGTCTGGGTTGGGGGCCCAATATGATACGCTCTCTAGAGCTGCTCAGCAAGAGCATCCTTCCAGGTATACCTTACATATTTAAACTTAAGCATATAATACCTTCTATCAAGATTATTGACTTGCTAATATTCTTTTAAATTATTAACTTGCCGTTTATCTATTACATCGGAGGATTCAAAAGGGTCATTATTGTAATTTTGAAATGAATGCTTATACAGGTTTGATGCAGAAATGTATGTTTCCACCCTTGGCTATTTGTCAGAGTTTTGGGTTCCTTACGTTCTTCGTGCCAAGTGCTGAGATGAGAAGACAGTTGAGGTGAATTGTAGGTGCCCTTTCAGCTTTTTAAAGTATTTACATCATTCACGGTTTGCTGTTTTTTTTTTTGTACATATTGCGCTTTAGGTAGCAATATGGCAGCCGTTCCGCTGGGCTATTTTAATATCAGAATGTACCCTATGTTTTAAAATTAACTACCTGTTTTAATAAGCACGGCTAGCCACTAATCCTTACTGTCTGTGCGTCGGCTAGGAGACAAGGCGTAGTGAGGAAAATAGATGGTGATTCAGGAGTAATGTAATGGATAAAAAATTAATGTTGTCTAACTTAAGTGCATTTGCTGACTCTACACTGGTATAAATCCATAGCTGACAAGCTTTTAACTGGTGCGGACTAAAGTGTAAGATCTGTCAGGATAGATGGTAGCCGTGATCTATGTCGCATTAAGATGCAAAACAGATTTATTTTGTATATTGGGCTCTATTCTGTGTGTATCATATTTGAATGCAAGTGCATGATTTGAGACATAAAACAATGTTTTGCTGCTAGTGTATATCTGTGTGTCCAAAGCATAATGACATTTATGAAAACAGAAGCACCACTGTAGAAGAGGTAATAGGGAATGAATATTAACCAAACTCATAGTTTGTTTGTATCTGTCTTTCATTAAATTAATGAATTTGTGCTCACTGACATGCGATTCTCCAGGGCTTCTGGGAAGTCAGAGTCGTTTATGTGGGGCAGATTTTTCCATGCCTGCTTTGCTTCGAACATTTGTGATTTATCGAGCTAGGCAGTTAATTTTATCCTAGCGTGCTTATTTTCACATGCGCGGTGTGACCCCCTCGCGACCCTAAACGGACATCCCTGCCTCTTTTGTTCAAGCGCGGCTAATTGTCAACAAATCTGTAAGCTGCAGATCGAGTTTCGCATCGGCCTACAGGGCTGCTTTCTTCTGCGGTCAATAGTCCCCATAAACACTGCATACGCGACAGCGATGAAAAGCCGACTTTGCATGTTCTCCTGTGTTGGCATATGGGTCTCCTCCGGATCCCCACAGCCCAAAACAGGTGGTTAGGCAAATCGGCGTCACTAAACTGCCCATAGTGTGCAGCAGTATGTGTGAGTGTCCCCACATTCTGCCGTGGACAATTTTACGAGAGTAGCTATTTTATCTCATGTAGTTTCTTCAGTGGTCTTGAATAATTTCCTATGATCCTCACTGGTACCTAATACAGAAATCTGCTCCTATCATTGTACCGAATGCATGTACTGGACCTTGTAATAGCCACTGTTGTAATGGCCACTATTTCTGAATCGCCACATGCCACATACTGATTTAACTGCCTCCCAATGGTGAAGGAAACAGGGTCACATCAGACAGTCCAACGGAATCCACCCCGGACCTGATGTCCCCAGAAGCCTTCTTGGACCTCGAGTTGTCACATTCCCCCTGTTTCTTTTGGAGGGAGCTGGAGCACTTGGCTCTTACACATAGACCCCAATCCCACAGTGAGTGGTGAAGGCAGGCAGGGCCTCAGGAAACGTCAGAGAAACAACTCTGAGTGAGCGCCACCATCTGGTAGGGAGGTTGTGAAACAAAGAGGGAGTCCTTTTGTTTATCCAGCTGCGGGAGAAGCGTGTTTGCCGGAAACCTCAGGCCACGCCCTGATCGATAACATTGCTCAGAGCTTATTCTCTCAAAACGACCCAAAGAAACTGAAATAGAAACAGCCTCTTTTGCAACAGATTTATTGTACATATTGTAAAAATCCATTATCAGCATAATGAGTGAAAACATCGATTCACAGTATAGTGGGAGTTGGCTTACTAACTGGTTACGTGTTTGTATACATGGCGTTGACTGAGAAGCAGTATGAACTTTCTGCCCCCACATTGTGACACGTCGGTGTTTCGGGTTATCCGTTGTGTCCGGGATGGCGAACATCAGTTACACATAATGAAAATCGTGCAGCATGTCATCGCGCTAAACAAAGGAGAAAGGAGGTATACGAAGCCAAGAATGCCAAGCAGCGAAGGAAGCATCCAGACGGCGTTTCTGTGCAATTAGGAGAACGTGAAAATAAAAGGCATTCTTTTCAGTGTCGGTAACAAACTCTCAAACACTGTCATGCAGTATAATTATTAACAATTATATACAATGCCAATTACATACAATACCAATTACATACAATACCATTACTCACATAAACTTTAGGTCCTACATTTGTTTGCTATCATAATTTGTAATAAGTGAAATTTCCAGTTATAATAGTTATCAATGTTATTTTCCAGCACATAAATTAATTTTTTTTCCACCTTTTTCACACACCTGCAGTGACTTGCTTTGGTTTCTAAGTACACCTATACCTTACCTAATACAACAAAGGCCTATTATTGAAAGTAAAATTTATCCCTTATGAGCAATAAACACTGGAACATTCTAGAATGAATGCAATCAACCCCATGTCACCTGCATCACACTTGAGAAGAGCTCGATGTTGAAAATGAGTTTCGAAAAACAGGAACACCTGCTTGCTGGAAGGTGCCTGAAAGACTCTGATGCAGCATTATGGAACAGTAAAGCTTTTCAAGGGTTCTGCAAAAAGAAAACATCACACGCCAATTGTTACTCTCTACCCTGCGCATGAATAAATAATAGTGTTGTTAGTGCCTTGACACATGATAGATATTACTGACTTTACTAGTTAAACGTGGTTAAAATATTGTCCCTTTTAAGTTTTGTCAGCTTGATTGATGACGTTTTGTTTAGCGCCTTTGTAACGCAGTGTGAGTCAATAGAGATATCCCAGCATTCAACGGGAACCGGCATCTGTACCTCTTTGGATCTGAATGGTGGTCACAAAGCCAGTATTATATGGGTCAGCAGATGCCCCGTACCTCGATCAAAATGTAGAAAGAGGCCGCGTCACGTTAATTTTAACGTTAAAATGTTCGACGCTTTGCGGAAGAGGCGTACGCACACATACGACTGTCAGTAGTGAACCAGCGGGAGCATGTTCAGCGTGGGCCACTGTAACAGCACGATGGCAACCTCTCCCAGAATTTCCATTGTGCAGACGCGGCCCGGCGGGTCTCGGCGGTGCTGGGATCAGGTGTGCGTGTGTAAACAGTGAACGCGAGGCAGCTCAGAAGCACAGACCCCCGAGCAGATCGTCTCTCTGCCGCCGGGAGCCAACTGGCCAGCAGCACTGAGTCAGCGGAGCGCAGTTTGGAGGAACTTGAGACCCACAGTTTTTTTTGTTTTCCAGAGCCATGCTCCTTCGGTGCCTCGTTCTTGCCCCGCAAGAATAAATATTTGAATATTCTCAGACGTTTTTAAACTAGCTTAAATTGGATCACTCCAGCGCGCCGCTCCGCCTGCCAAGATGCCGAGAGAGCGCTGGGCTTGGCGGGGCCACCTTCCCCTCTTCCCCTTCTCCGTCACCCCCACCCCTCCGCCCCCTGCCCTGACCAGCCTCTGCATTATCTGCCGACAAACACTCTGCCCCCGGGCCCCCGTTCTGTCATCCAGCACTCTCCCACTGTGAGCTCTGGCACACGACGGGGACAAAAAACCCCAAAGCTGACAGCTTTGGACATGGAACCCTGGTCATGTGACTTCGAGACAGTTCAGCCGCAGCCGGAAGTTATACTTTGCGAGACTTTTCCTTCCATAACCAGCGTCGATACTATTCCTACTTCTTGAAATGTTGAGGAGCATGAAAGTAGTATGAAAACCAAGGAAGTAGTTAGAGATGAATGGATGGGGAGTGAGTCTCTACTGGGAGGGCGATGGCAAACATATATTGTATAAAAAGAAATTTATGATTTAAGCCAATACATACACATTTATTTGGGGGCTAAAAACATTTTAGGTGCGCCAAAGGCCCTCCTAAAATAGGCCTAACAACACCCTTGATGGATATGATCAGGAAATCAATTTTATCTTTATTTTTCATCTACCTGGACATAATAGGGAATTTTTTTAAAGATCCATTGTTTTGGAATTTACTGTTGCTTCGGAAAATAATAAGCAAACACATACACAAATCCAGAAATACACATTTACTTGGGAAGCCCCTGGATGAAGTACAAATACAGCACAATCATTGCTGATTCGATTTGTTTGATTCATTTTCAATTTGACAGATCTTAACCTTATGGCTTTACAAAGACTTTGTGTTTAATTGTTCTGATCGATTCTGGAACTTCCATTAAGGCATTACCTCTGTCTTTGCCGCCCTTTCCTCCTCTTTTCCCTTTTTCTCTCATCTCATCACTCTCGTTTCATCATCTCTCTCTAATTGCCTCATTAGGCTTCTCTTAATTATAGTTATTAAAGTACTTTCTCCCATATCATATCATGCCACTCTTTGAGATTAGCTCTTTTTCTCGTTTTTTGGTTGAATTTTATTCATATATTAATTTCTCCAGGATATTACAAAATGACAGTGTCGTTCCAAGCTACCTGCAGGACAAAAATGTGACTTGAAAGCAAATAAATAAATAAACCAATAAATAAATATTTGGCATAAATAAATAACTAAATAAATAGCTGGTAGAAAAAAAAATCTATAGAATAAAAGAATAAACAAATAATATTTGTTTGTTTATTCATGCAAAAGATGTATGTATTTATTTTCCGATTTACGGATTTCCAGATTTATTTATTTATGAATATCGTCATCTGTAGCTTATATTAATGGGGTCGGCAGCCCTGACATTTTTCTAAAGCATTATTGGCCAGACAGGCAACCGAGGCAGAAGCCACAGTAACTTGTCTCTAGTCACGCAAAGGCTTCCACAAGGAAATTTTCATCTGTGATGCCAAGAGAAGTGGCTGAGCAGCTTGAACACTAGGTGGCCGCATGCTTTGGGCGAAATCGACGGAATCTCTGCCGCTTTATCAATACGACGTTTGTTAGTTGGTGATCACATACAGTAGAGCACCCAAAGCAAATAGTACTTGTTCGGATGCCACCCGCTTTCCACGACTGGCTGACATAACGAGATGCCACAGAATTGGTCAGCAAAACTAATTAAGATAAGGTGAGGTGAGAAATGTACGACGAGGCCACAGCACAGACATCAGTCCACATCACCATCTTGGGGTTATGAGCTGACCGGAATGCTCCGCAGCACACCGCACGTATCTGTAAACAGAGCAAATCAATATTAGTTTGGGTGAATTTATTTTGTAAATGGTAAATGTCAAAACTATGTGATGTTTGCAGGGGAATGCATGTTTTTTGTTAGTGTCATGTAAATTGTTGACTTGGCACGTGTCTGTGCCCAAGCTAGTATTGAACAATAATGAACTGTAAAAGAGCACAATACGTTTATTTGCTCTCTGTATGTGGGTCTGTTTCATCGATATAGAATGAACAAGGCCGATTATCCTCCCTGACGTTTAGTTTGGTTTTGTCCCAACGTTGTTTGCTACCTCCATTTCGTCTTCATACTTGCTGGTCTGGTATAATGAGAGCCAAAACAATATACAGTACTTATTAGTTTGGTGAAATGTGAGCCAAAATAATGTACTTATTGGTGTGCTTAAATTGTGGTGTTACAGACAAGCATTTTAGTAAATCATCAAACAATGTTGTGCTGAGTCAGTCGTTTTTCTCTAACAGCAGAGACATCAGTGTTTTGATGGAGCCTAAATACGCGTAACAACTACAGCGTTATGCCAATCGAAACTTTACCTGCCTCGAACTGTTCACTGGAATACTGGCTTTTATCAAGCACCAAATAATTAAACTCTGTATATGGGTATACCTATAAATTAAACTATCTGTATCTAACTTTGCAGCGTACGACATATTTGACATTCCTTGGTAAAATGGTCGATACGCACAAACTGTAACGTAATGCTAGCTGTCATTAGCCAGTAAGAACACCAGCTAGCATTTCTTCTCATTCAAGCAAGACCAAGGTAATAGAGCGTAGATCAGTCCAGTGACCAATAGTGCCTTAGAAAAAGATTAAGACTGCCCACCTCATTAACATACAGATGAAGCAATCCGTAAACAAATCTGGAATTAAATCAATAAATAAATTAAATTAATAAATTAATTGGAAACAAATAAAACCAGTCATCTGGAAGTAAATGAAATCATGTTTGTGTGTGACTACATAAATAAATACTATTTATTTATTAATTCATTTTTCTACAGATTTGTTTTTTTATTTGCTTATATGGACTTATTTATTTACTTCTACGGGCAATTACATTCTTTCATTATTTATGCCAAAACTTTATTTGTTTGTTTGTATATATTAAAGTCACATTTCATCCGCCCTAGCTACTTGAAATGCTTCGTGAAATGCATGTTTTGGCCATAAACAGATGATTATTCTTTTCCAGAATTTTTAATGGATTTGTTTGTACTGTAAATGACATTTGACTTGAAAATATCAGGTATTCCCTGTCATTGATTCTATTAAATTATTTGCCATAGTTCATGTTATGTTGTGTGTGTGTGTGTGTGTGGATTCTGTTTATTTTACATTGTGGGGACCATTATCCCGTACCCACAAAGTTTTGTGAAAGCAATCAAAAAATGAAAAATGCCAGAAGTCTTGCATTTAGTTTGGTTACTTATGGTTAAGGTGGTTAGGGCTGGGTAGGGGTTAAGGTCATCATGTTGTAACTAGAGTTTTCCCCATAGAAATTCATGGAGAGTCCCCACAAAGATATAATTTCTTGTGTATGTGTGTGTGATATTCCAAAATTGTGGCAATGGTAATTTGTAACACATTCAAATACACAAAAGAAAAGATAGAACACAAAGAATATTACCATGGTAGTAAGATGTCAGTAGTATTTCTTTCCACACTGGTATTAGAGTGTGAGTGAAATCATGATAATCATTTCATCCATAGGTTAGGGAACTGCAGTCACATATTAGAAATTTCCGCCTTCCATAGCAGCCACAGCATGATTAAGAAATACTTCATTGGTAGGAAATATATACTTTTATATTACAGCAATCTAGAGAAACTGTTTATTATCTTATAACTGTGCTAATTTGGCTAATCAGCACTACCAACTTGTTATGTGCACAGTCTGATTTTTGTACCTCGTGGCCAGATCTGTGCAGTTTGAAGATCCTGATTAAATGTGTTTAATGTGATTTTTATGTGAAAGTACGTGTGAATATATAACTGTGTCCCTAACCTTACATACCATAATAACAAATGACGAATGCATTACGAGTCATACGCCGCCTGTATCTATGGTCTAAAATTAACGCAGCGACTGTTTCTGAAAAGCTTCTCTGTACTTCGTGCGCATGACTCCTGACCCAATACTCAGGCAACCATCAAACACAAACCATGGGAGGAATGTGGACCCATATACAGGTAAATGTGGTGCAAAGAAAAGCAGTAAAGCACAGTAAAACCAGTGAAATACATACAGATTTTCGGAAGTCATGAAACACTATGGAAAAGAACGGCCTCCTGTCAAACACTGATTCAACTGATTCAAAAGCTACGTAAATAGATACAGAAGTTCAGAATCATCATATTGCAGTGGACCAATCGCAGACCCGATTGCCCAAAAATCATATACACAATATTTGACAACTTGATGTGAATCACTGCAATTAAAAGCAGAGAAAAATTAGATGTGACGTTATAGCTTCTTGCTTGAGGTACATGAATCGACGATTGATTATGCAACATGAATTAGCCACCCCTATGTCTGCAGGTACAAAGCCTGAGAGGTAAAGGAAAAAATATAGACAGCCTTTATTGCTGGCAAAATGTCAGGTTTGAAACAAAAATGGCCAGTTTGTTTTTATTCAAAAGTTTTAGGTTCATTAAGGCCTGCTTGCTAAATGAGATACAGGCGTATAAGTTTACACATGATCTCCGGTGATATTGTGATTTTGTCATTTCATCTACCATTGCAAGCAGGTTGCTTTTAAGGGCTCATTTTGTTTATTTTGTACAGCACGCAGTGCCAATGGTTACGAATTAACTCCTATCTGTGAAGAGAGTGAGGCATTGTATTGAGAAGAGCACGGCACAAATATAAACACTGCTGTAAAAAAAAAAAAGAAAACGTAAAAAACAGACGATGTGATAGGCTCCTCTCCCCCGACCCTGCAGCTGTGACATCCCCAGGCCCACTAATGAAATCAGGTGCTAAATTCACAAATTGAATAATTTCACTAGGCTGTGCAATTTCTCGTCGGAAAAAAAACACCAGTTCTTTGTGCCCTTTTTGGGAGGAGGGAAAAAAACTGCAATAATAATATTTTGCGTTTCAATTCAAGAAGAAGGTGTTGCATTCGTCTTTAGCGTTTCCCACACGTTGATGAATTTGGTACTTGTGTTTTCCTGACGTGCCCTGTAAGGTTTTTGTTCCTGGCAATGATGTTCCACTGCAGCCAAGTTCAGATGGAGGTGAATTATAATGCCAAATACAAAATGAGACTCTTCTTTCCCCCACAGCAACAACTCAGGGATCTGCTTTTTGAATATTAACTGTCAGCTCAGTGACAGTTTAATATTTTTTAAAGTATTATTAAAGTTTGACACCGTGTGTTGACTTCCTTTCCCGACGAAATGTTTCGAAATGCCCCAACCCTCAGAGAAACTTGACCGTCAATATCCACTCTCGCCCAAAATGATAATAAATGGGCCGACGGTGGCCTGCAGACATAGTGGCATTGACCAAAAACTCATCGTGGGCCAACGAGCGTGTGTCCGTGACAACGGCCCTGACCTCTGGGTCATCGGCATGTAGCCGCAAGGGCAACTGGAGAATGCCGGGACTCGCTTTCGGTCTCCCCGAGGCGGCCACGCCTGTGCACTCGGGGACATGTGGCGAAAGATCCTGCATCCGAATCCACCGTTCCTAATGAGCGGGGGAACGCTGTCGTTGCAGGCGAACGCCTATTCGCTGGCACTCCGGCCTCTGCCACTTGCCCAGAAATCTGTGTCCCCAATTCCCCGAGCCTGGCTTGGCCTTTACATCCAGGCACCATCGGTGCCGTTTAGTCCCTCCAACTAGATCCACAGATTTTCCTGACCACATTTCCTTCCTTTAAGGTGACCCCCGAATCCTTCATTGTGCTCAAACAAAGATTACAGTGCAAGCAAAGCATCACAGGAGGTTGCCAGGCGCCTGCCTACAGACACTCCTCTCCTATGCTGCTCATGCCTGAAGCCTCCCAGTCACATTCCCCCCGTGGCCCCCGCCAGCTCTATGTGACTTACGGAGTTTGGGCCTTCCACTGCCAATCCCACTTTGAGTGCATTTTTCTGATAAACAAAAGCACATTCAAGCTTTGGCTTCTCATTTCACACTATGTGCTTTGGCTCGGGGCATTTCTTTCCCGGAGCCCTTGGCCTACAGTCCCAAGCATGGCTCCAGTTGGCTTTCCTTAAAAAAAAAAAAAATCTACATGTGGAGGATTAGACTCCATCTTTCATCCCTGCAATCACCATACCCTCCGCTCTCGCTCTGTCAGAGATGTCACTGCTCTTCATGCACGAGCGGGGGAACTCGCTGTCCACTAGGCCGGAGTGTCGCCCTCCCCATCCTAGCCTCATCTGGCTGATATCTGTGCCCACCTCTGTAGCTATCCTCACTTGCTTCCCCTGGCCCCCAAAAAGACACCGAAGCAGCCTGGGTGATGCGATGGTTTTGGTTTCATTTTGCTGAGGTGTCCAATTTAGCCTCGAGGTGCACAAATTATCGTAGGCCGCAAAAATGGCCTTCAAGACATGGCCTTGTCTGGTGTTGTTTCATTGTAGGCCATACCGTTTGAGTTTCGAAAAGCAACCAGGGGTAAATGAGATCATTCCTTTCAGATGCCCACAGGAATGGAGTCAGTAGTAAAGTTCAGTCATATTAAGCAGTATTCATTTTTAACAGAACTTTATGCGAAGTTCCCAAAAGCGGTAAGCCAACCAAAGCCTTTTCTGCCTGATCCCACAATGCTGAAATGTTACATGCATAAAATATGTTTTAAAATATTATCCTTACTCTTCTGTATCTAGTTCAAAACCAATATTCTCAGGACACTCGATGGCTTCCAAAAGTGAGTAGCTATAGTTGTCACAAGGAGTCGAGCTTAAGACATACAGCAGTCTGCGGTGGAAGCGAGAATTCAGTCTGATTTCTCAGGACTATCTGAGTTCGGCTGGTAATCACCTACAGGCTTGACCGCAATGAGCTATGAAAGCAGCTATTTTCTAAGGGAGTCTATATACAATATGGTGCTACAATCAATTACTTTTAAATGGTGCTTTTATTTAATGACTAAAGGAAGTGAACATGTTTGACCAAAGAAAATGTGATGTTAACTTTGCCAACAGATGGAAAAAAAAAATTGAGGGTACAGCAAACACGACTGCTAATACTCCAGTTATTAAAACAATGTTCTCCGATTCTTGGATCCAACACTAATGCGACACCCCCCACCCCCACACCAATATTACCATAGAGAAATATCAGAACAGTTATTAACGCCGTGCGTGAAATGTTAGCTGGGGCGCAGGACGACCCCTGGGGGCATTTCTTGTCTTTGGGAACAGATGTGCCGCCCACTCGCAACAGTTGTAGTCTACCCACAATGCCCTGGTGGGAGGAGCCATGCAGGAATCGGACTGAAGCTGATACCTCACTTAACCATTTACCACGTTGCTCCAGGGAAGGAGCAAATCTGGCTGGTACTTGGAGTGGGTGTGTGTATGTCGAGCCGGGGGAGGGAGGGGGTTGGGAGAGGATCAATATTTATAGACAATCCTGCCCAGCCCATCGCCACCTGCCTGGTATCCCAGAAAACCCAAGAGCACACAGATAAGTACATAGGCAGTAAATTATACAAACATATACAAGTCTGCATGGTCTGCTGCTAATTTAAGTTGACAGATGTGTGTTCAAGATATCAGATAAAAATTTATTACAATATTACTCCTAATAAAGATACTTTGGGAAAAAAAAAAATCTAATTTCCCTGGCTAATTTTGTTATTAAAAAAATCGAATTATTTGTTAATGAGATCGATTTTTACAATGTGAAATACAGGAGAGAACAAGCATTAAAGTACACATCCATCCATTTCTTTTATCAGGAATGTAATAGTGATGTTTAATTGCTTTTTAATATGCTTAGTAGAATACCATTTAGGAGTAAAATATAATCTATATTTCATTAATTTAAATTTGAGTTATTTTGATTTTGCAGGAAGTTTGGTGTGAAAATTTGTAATAGAACACCATAAGTACATTCCTGCATGAATCATAGCTTTTTTTTTTTATGAAACTGGTAACCTTTCGTTCAAATCGTGCTCCCAACTGTTAATTTCCACGTTAAGAGAATTAATTATGGTTTTTTCATACAGAGAACATAAACAGCCAGATTTCCCAGCCTGCTTTGCTAGTTTAACAATTAAATCTGACTGCAGCGTGCTTCCCTGGTACTTGGAATACACCTGTCAAATTCAGCTTCACCCTTACGCATCCCCTGAGCTGAAAAAAGGGGACGTCAGTAACCTTCGCATATACAGAAGGGGGAAAAGTCAGTGACCTTCGGGTTGACCGGAAAACGGCCCTGTAATCCGCGAGGAGCGGAGAGACGCTGCGGGTGGAAGTCGGCTTGCAGAAGCCGCACCCTGGCCTCAGCCTACAGCGTCCGTCATTTGCTCATAAGCATAATAAACTTTAACACGGCCTTCTGAAATCACAGCTTGACAGGGAACTGTAGCAAGATTAGGAGGAAGATGAGGGATGTTAACACTGGGACTTACTGGAATGAACTGTGTTGACATTTTAATTAAGACCCCAGACAGAAAGACTCTTTTCCAAATTCATCTGTCAATAAATGCAGTCAATATCAGTGATCTGCATTTAGTCAACCTTCTGTCTCCTCTCCATCCAGCGCTTCTGAAGTGGATTAATTACGTATCATCTTTTATTTTTTACTCTACAATCTTTGCATTCTATGAGAATCTAATTTTACTGCATATCTTCATTCGTGATTTAAAAAAATAATATTCTGAAATGAAAGGGCTTCTTTAATTTTAATCTGTATTTGTTATTCAAGATGATCAGAAACAGCTTTACTGTTACAATATAATAAATTTTGCTTCCTATTCCTAGAAAGACTACAAATAAAGAACAATATTCACTAGATACACATGACATGATTATACAAAAGAGAAACATAAAATAAAACAACTAGTGTTACAATCAGTTATATAATATTTAAATTCAATAATTGCATGAATTACATGAATAAGTATTTCTGCTTTATGAAATTACATATAAAGTAACTATTAAGGTATTTACCAAATATAAATAAAGACTCATGTTATTTTTGCCTTAAAAACAGATGGTATGTATATATGACTTTTGGTAAGTGATAAGAGCCCAAACTAGTGATTTTATTATTATTCAAATTTTTTTTATTATTATTATAAATATTTATTTTAACAGGCATTTTAAAATTAAATTCTACAATAATTAAATGGCTTTATCTTTAAAAAAATCCTTTAATAAATAATGTACATCTGCAGTGGATCATAATGTAATATGTAATATTGCTATATTATATGAATTAAGTCTAAATGGCCACAGACTTGAATTTTATATCCTGAATTTTCCCCTTAAGTTTCCATTATTAGGACATTCAAATTTCCAAAAGAAGTGTTAGGCAGTGAAGAGCTTTTCGATGAAAATATGTGTTTATAAATCAGGAACTTGGATGAATAAATGAAAGTATGTGTAATAAATTATTAAAATCGAGTACATGGTCTACGTCGGCTTAATTGTGCTGGGAAACATGTAAAGAGTTTCAGTTATTATCACCTCCAACTGGAACAAGTTACTCTTCCCTGTCAGACTGATCATTTACATTGTTACATAGTCTAATTGAAGCGTAAACTTTTTAATGTCTTTTAATGTCTTTTTTCTTAGCCATTAAATATAACAAATGGATTGTTCCTCTGCTTTAAAACAAATGAATCATGCATTAAGAGAACATTTTATATTGCAGTACAGACAGAGAAGAATCCCCGACTTTATAATGTTACATCCTATATGGCACAACATGACAATATCTATAAATGATAAATGCCTGTTTTTATCAAGATACCTCGTACGCTCATAATTCAGCGTATTCCTTCTGCTTTTGTAAATAATTATTTCAAAGTTAAAAACATTACAAAACATTAAAAACATTAAATTATTTTGAGACCACCAAAATTCAGTATATTAAATTATACTCATTATGTTAATGACTCAGCATCACGCACTGAAGGAACGTGGCTTCACCCAAAGATGTTTCAAATATTATGAAAATTACAATACTTGGTAGCCGCCGAATAGGGCAGCGTGGTGTCCTGGGGTATAACACTGTGACCTCACGCCCCCGAGGATGTAAGTCTGACTTCCAGCCCTTCTTTGGGTGCTTCTTCTCTCCAAGTCATGTGGGTTAAGTTAACTTGTGTCTCACAGTTGCTCATAGTGTGTGACAATGAGAAGTACCACTGACTGATCCCCTGCAGTCAGATCCAGGATCAGTACTTAGGATATGGATGTAAATTCCAGCTTGTTATTATGGTCTGTTATGTTTTTAATTCATTAAGGTAGATTTTGGGAGTTCGTTTGCATTAATAAAAAGTCCTGCATCTTATAGTCCTTAACCATTAATAATCCTTAACAAAACAGCAGATCGATGCTTTGTAAATGACTCAAACATCTTACCAAGTTTATCAAACAAAAATTTGCTTGCAAAGTGGGTCTTCAGGCCAAGGGCCTACAAAAGCTTGTAAGAAACATCTGGAAAAGCCTCATTCAGAGTTGTAGCTTAAGCAGATAAATATCAGTTTGGATTATTATAGTAATGACCTGTTGGACAAGCGACATTACACACCACATCCGTCTTACTTTGCAAAAGGGTGTAATATCTGACGTAATAATATATCAATTGTATTTAGATGAAAAGCTTATCTCGTACTCTTAGGCAAGAGTCTTGGTCGTCCTGACCGCGCCGTGGAGACAGAGGCTTCCCTCCCATAATGCACTTTTTCTTATCGCTCTCTTTCTATCTGCAGGAGATGTTGAGATTCAATCGTTTTTTTTTTCCCCCTGAGATCCGGCGTGCTTCCCTCCCTGAAGGGAAAATTAATTCCTCCTCCTTCTACCCCGCCTCCTCGGCCTCCCTTTCACCACCAAGGTGCAGAAATTTCCATTCTTCCCCCTCTGAAAGGATATAAGAGAAGAGAGAAGAGAATCGACTCCTTGGGGAATCTTGCTTATGTGTAATATTATGCCCACTTGAATACCCTGATATCCAATAGACCCCAAGCTGCCTTTGGAATGAATGCACAACAATGACAGCAGTTTCAGGGTTAATGCTAATATTAGTCTTTTTGTTATGTCACCAGCAGAAGGTGGAACATTTTATATAAGCAGAATAGACAGCAAAATTCAAAGCCGTTATTAAGGTTTATAAGGCTACATTTTCAGTTCATTTGAAACACTTTTCAATGCCAATCCTTCAGCACAAATAAATATGAATTTTTTACTGGCATCTTTAATAATTGATACTGTTCAAAAGAAATATTTGTATTACATGTATGGAATATAAATAAATACAAAGGATTATATTTGTATTCAGGATAATTTACAGGGTTATTTAACCATATAACAATATTCATTAATAGCTACATTTATTTTCTGAAATATATTACCATATTATTTCCTAATTTATGTTTTCTATTGCTGAGAAATTAAAACGTTTCCATTTCAATGCCATTTCAAAATTATTATGGTGTTTATATCATTCGTTAAGCATGGAAAGCATGTCAAAAGATAAATTAATTTGAACAGAGGGTATTATTTAAAGCATTAAAACTGACGCATAATGACTGTTTTCCCCCATTATTTTGACTGTGACCCTCACCAGGAAGAGTGTGGTGAAGTGTATGAAGCAGGTGAAGGTCATATTATAACTAAATAATCAAATAAAATAAATAAAATGGAAGATTAACACAGATGTACAACAGAGTGTGTCCCAGAGGTAGAAATGGGCTTTGTAATATATTATACAATCCAACATCTTAGCGTCTTGTCATATTTAATGTTTTGGCGCGGTGTAGGATTTGCTAAATGACAGCTAACTGATAGTTGCATAGCTAATTTTAAACATTCGGTGTCTAAAGTAGCTACCAACAAACACCATAAATCATTGTTTTCAGCTTAATAAGCTATTTTTTATTATTAATCTTTTCTAACTAAATGGGAATTTAGACTTTTTAATTAAGTGTTAAGAGGCATATAAACTCAAAGCAGCAGACAAAAGTTAACTTAAATATTACATATCTTGGCATTTCTATCTTTTTATTCACAGAATATATAAAAAATACATTCTCGGGTTAAGAGTGCAAACTGACCTGTAGATTGGCTGTATTAGTCAGAAGCACCTCAGTGTGAAATAATGCCTGTACATCCATGAGCCATTCAACGTGCTGTCAGCTACACATACTGTACAGGAAAGATTATCTACAGTGTAAGGTAAGAGTAGTGTTAAGATTTAATAATCATTATAATAAGCACAGATTAAAGTATTTACCATGAAAATGACTGTTCTTTTAGAAACATACTTTTGTTTTATAACACCCCCCCCCCTCCCACCTCACTCCTTTTTTATTGTGAGAAACCTCCTGGCGACCTTGAAATCAGCGGCAGGTTTTGCGATGAATGAAAGAGAGGAAGTCATAGAACTGTAATCCCCACCAATGCACCTCGCAAACCTCCTTCTCCCTAAAATGTGTGACTAATGTGCACAAATCTCCCGCTATACAACCTGTCAGCGTAGAAGGCTCGGCTCCTTGTTGTAGCGTTCGTGGTGTGGACGTAATAAACCCGTTTGTTTGTTTGTTACACGTTTTCTTCCCCTTTGTCTCAGCGTTCCTCAAACAAATGTACCTCGGGCTCTTGTGCCGGGCCCGCTCTGCCTTCCCCGGGTTCTGCGTGCACCGCGGCGCCATAATGACATTAAACGTGAACACTTAAAGGGCTTTCGGGCGAGAGCCGCATTGTGGCGAGCGAAGGCTTCCAAAAAGGCCCCTCATTATGTGTGTGGATTTAATGCCAGTGTGTGTTACCTGATAACATTAAGAGAGAGCAGGCAGGAATATTTCTGCACTGGCAGGGCTTCAGCAACATTGACCACCAACAGGATTGCAGCTGTGGTTTATGCATGTATATTCATGGGTTCTGAGCGGCCTGATTACTGCTATTACGGAATTATATCCAGGGAGGTGCAATTCATTAGACTTCATTTCTTTTTATCTAGCATTTGAATACAAGACTGCCTTATTGGTGCAAGGCTAGATAAATGTTACCTGTTTTTCCCTCTACAGCAATGAAGGGAGGCTGTGGGCATTTGCAGTGTGCAATGCCTCCTGGTAAATACAGATCTCTTTAGAAAATTCCAGCATGAAGAGTTTATATTATAAAGAGATGGAAAAAAGGGAGAATAATGGTACTTCAATGGGATACTGTGTGGCTTACAGTGGCAGACTGTTCCCTATGTGTTAGACATCGGTGTATACCCAATTCAGTGCAAAGAGGGGGGGGGATACTGAATAGCCTTAGCGAGGCAGCGTGTGAAAGACTTTTAGCCAGCCACCCCGTCGGTGACCGTTTAAAGAAATCAGGATTTCCTCCTGCATGGTGCTGCCTGCTCTGTGTCGGCCGTGTAACTCACGGCAAGGAAAAAAAAGCCTGTCCGGTTCTGAAGCCCCATGACCTCGCTTCCGTATATTTTGGGGCAGCTGATTATGGGCTGATGATATGGAAGGATGTTTGCATGCTTAGCAGAGTGTCGACAACCATTTCATATTAAAGTAAAATACTGAATCTACTGTTTTGACTGAAATATTTATTAGAAAAAAAAAGATCACATTATGAAGGAATGTCACTTCTCAACAATAAAATATAACAATGTAAAAAATGCTACAGTTTCTGAATTATGCTAGTTATTGGATGTTTATGGAATTGATCCATCGGTGTTATTCAGTGAGCGTATGGTTGGTATTTCTTGCCGTGTCATAACCCGCGACAATGAAAAATCACTGCACTCGTTGAGTTTGGCTATCAAATGCATGTTAGATCAAGGAATCATATGTCACTTAGAAAGTATCCAGTGACAGGATTGGGAATCCAAGAGCTTCAGTTTATAAATCCAGTATGAAATCGGTAAACATGTACTGTGAAAAATGTATGGAAAACTTCAGTAGGTATTGCTCATACACATATCCACACCTTTAGTCAATCCAGTCCCTGGGATTAAATTTAAATTATACTGTTTGCATATATATTTTTTCTATATTACAACTTAAATGCATTTACCATATTCTTATATTTCAATATATGAAATGAATTGGAGATATAAAACAATTTTAATTTTCGGCTGAACGGATAATTTGGTAAATCTAGAGAAAACTTTTCACTGGTGTATTTGAGGTAGAAATAATGATAGTGTTTCTGTATTGTTTGTGCATCGTTTACAGATCAGAATGCCAAATTCGTTCTGCAGGTGTTGCACATAGAATATTTCCACAGTTTAATGAGGATAATATTTTGATAGTATATTTAACCGTTTTGCATTTTAGGCATACAAAATAGCATTTTAATCAACACACACACACACACACACACACACACACAGAGAGAAAATGTACATGATTTATTTTATATGCAAGTGTATAATACAAAAAAAAAAGCAAAACATAGGTTAACTTTTTCAAAAGTTTTTGCGGCTCTCCGGAGATTGTTTTTGCGTTGCAGTAAATAAAAATCTGTTTATGAAAATGATATTATTGTTGTCGTTTGCCTCTGGGAGAAAATTCAATTATTCCGAAAGCTTCCGTTCTAAATGTTGTGTGTCTAACAGGCACTTAAGAAACAAAAATCAAAAAGAGTTAAACAAAACAAAACAAAACAAAAAAAACCCCACAGCGAACGTCTTGTAGAAGGGTTTCCCGAAACCGTGGTACGACAACATCGCACACGATTAGACGCTGGTGTAGAGGCCATCTGGCCGAGACCTATTCAGCGACGCGTGTTTGAGTCAATCACGGGGAATTTAAATCATAATCTATTCAAATATACATGCTAGGTATGTGGATAACATAGTAGAAAATAAGCTTTAAAACCCGTTTGGATCTGAGCGCCGTGAGAATCACCAGAATCTATAAGGATAATTGGGTGGGGGGGTCGGTCCCAGGGTCCGTAGAAGATTCTGTTTTCCAGTCACGACAGCATTACTCTGCTTTGACTCAAACAGAAACTGCATTAGTGCTTTAAACAACGACAGCTACCTGAGAAGATCTGCTCCCTGGCATTAATTGCCGCAGTTCCCCGGCTGCACCCTGGCGCCGCGGGGGGGGGGGGGGGCGCGCCCCCCC
>JAODJX010000136.1:17560834-17583757 GCA_026776945.1 Isichthys henryi
GAGCCGCTGCTCCTCCGCATCGAGAGGAGCCAGATGAGGTGGCTCGGGCATCTGATTAGGATGCCTCCTGGACGCCTCTCTGGTGAGGTGTTCCGGGCATGTCCCTCTGGGAGGAGGCCCCGGGGAAGACCCAGGACACGCTGGAGAGACTATATCTCCCGGCTGACCTGGGAACGCCTCGGGATTCCCCCGGAGGAGATGGATGAAGTGGCTGGGGAGAGGGAAGTCTGGGTTTCCCTGCTTAGACTGCTGCCCCCGTGACCCAAAATGGAAAAGCGGTAGGAGATGGATGGATGGATGGATGGATGGCAAACACTAGAAACATGTTACATTTATGTATGAGACTGAATGATGTACACATGAGAGAGATCAACACAGACTTGAGGGCAATGCCCAAACCCTTAGGAGCCAAATCGTATTTGCTAACAGTGCCACTAAGACTCATTTTTGAAATTGTTGTAAATAAAAACAAGAAACTAGTCAATACATTAAATGCATTATTAGCATGAAATTTATTGCACCATGCATTTTTTGGAGCCATTTCTTGCACATATCTGGTTTTCTTTTTCTCTTATTACCTAACAACTTTGCTGTTTCTTATTTATTGCATATTTATTAGACTGTAACTTCATCTCACTGCTTCCGTTATTCAAATTATGGCAGAGTTGAATTTCACTGCAGGTTACAGTCGGCCTGTATATCATGCATCTGACAAATAAAACCCTTGAATCCTTGAACTGCATCCTTGAATTGGGCGCTCTTATCTGTCACTTAACACCTATGGCATGTAGGCTGTCGAGGAAAATGGCATTTCTGTGTCCACCGCACCGGCCAGGTGGTGCAGTAAGGTTTAACCGCTAGGCTACACATCATACCCTTTCTTAATACTACTTGAACTTTAAAGCCTATCAATATAAGGGTATGCTCAATATTACATCGTTTCCATGTTTAGCAGCTGCATCTACTTAAGGCTTTTTTGAACAACTTAAGAAGAACCCTCAGTCTGTACAAATTCAGCACCGTAATCACTACAGTATGTGACCTCAGACGGCAGTTCTGTTCACTAATAGCTCAACTTCCAACACAAGAAAGAAAACTTTGCATTTGATGTTAAAAAATAAAGAAACTTAGTTTCTGCCTTTTAATCTTAAAAAGGTTAATATTCCGTTTTGGTACAAAAAACATGTATGTGCAACTTTGCTTAACACTTTTTTTAGGTGTTCTGAAGTATTCTGTAAGAAATATTTTATTTTTAAATACATGTATGATTCCTCATCCCAACATTAATATCACACACTGTACTGATTTGTGTTGTTTTTTACTTCAAAAAATCTAAAATTTACAAGACAGTACTGCATTAGCTTGTGCTTCATGTTATGGGATATTTTGGTTTGCACAATGACTAAATGCTAAATAGAAAATTCCTTCTACTTGCCAACATCTGTATTGTACGGCTAACGGCTCACTAGAGCGTGTGAGGTTTGTAAAGTTTCCAAATGTGCGGTTGTGAGACCTGGAAAGTTCACCAAAGAGTTTGTCTTCCTCATTACCAAGCTACTCCTGCGTCTGCGATTAGACAGAGAACATCTTTAATTGCTTTAAAATCTGAATGCATGATAAGAATGGATTAATTTGATTTTTCTGTTTCTACAAGTAGCAGATGGTTTATGTCTTAGGAATGCTCTTGTTGTAAAATGAGATCCCTCAGCTCGTCTCTGATTGGTCACTGTTAATGAAGCATGCTGTGCTGATTATTGATTTAGAAAATGAGGATGACATGAGTATTGTGTGTGTTGCTGTAATAAATTAAAGAGGATGTTTCTTTAATAGCCAGCAGGAAAACAACTTAAATAACAAAATATTTGATTTTCCATTCAGGTACTCTCCAGCCCTTGAAAGTAATTTTATTGTTTATTAAAAGATGCACTTTTATAGTCACTGCTAACAAGCAGATGGTCGACTTGACTTATTAGAGTGTTGTGTTTCTGAATGACCGATCAGATGCATGATGGGAAATTCAATGAGCTGCTTATCAGATCAGAAACAATGCAATTCATCAGAGAGAAGCCACTGGATCTGGGTATGCACCAATTTCAACCGTCAACCCCCCGATATTTTTTTAAGGTTAGTGATTTTTTGTGTTATTATAGGATGCTGCAGAAGCATCTGTCCCTGAGTCCCTATTCTTCAGAATTAATATCTTCACACTGACAAGCTGGCGATGTGGAGACAATTTGCATAGAGAAATTCATTTCTGTAATGCAAACAATGTGTCAGCATCGAGGGATTGGGCTTCCAGGAAGACAGACTAACTTGGTGGTTGGGGTGCTGGTTAAGGCAAGGCTTGTAAAAATCTCCAAGTCTTATGATTCTGTAGGATTACGATGCTGAATCCTCCAAATCCACTTTGTGTTTAGGCTGTATGCTGACCTTTCCTTGTTCTCTTAAAATGAGCCCCAGGCGATTCTTCCAGCAGAGGTAACTTTCGCTTCCAGTCATGTTCACGCAACTTCCCGGAGAACTGTCTAAATATTTATAAACACATGTTTTTGAGAAACATGAAGGCTATCTTCTCAGCTGAGTGTGCAGGAAAGGAAGGAGAATAGCTGAATGTTTTTTTTTTTGTAATTATTTTAGTCATTTATTTTCCCTGTGTTTTCTGGTCAGAATCCATTTGTTCCACATCTCTGTAATCGCGTCTGTGTCTGTGGATTTAAAGGGGACAGCCTTTTAAGCCCTTCAGATAAAATACCATTAATAGCAATCGTTCATTTGGGGGCAATTGCGTGCTTATTCTTCCGCCAGTAAGCCACTCAGGCATTTTCACCACCTGTTACTAATCACTGTAAAGTCGTCACGACGCAAGACTTGATTTAACCCAATACTATTGGCCTGAATCACACCAAGAGCGAATCATTCAACAGTGCCTGAATGGGAAAGTGTGAGTGTTTTTCATTTAGTTTTTTTTGTGCGTCATTAACTGTGTATGAGTTGCCACTATATGTTACTTACAGGGGAATGATTTAAAGTGAAATCACGGGAAGAGCCTCCTTTCTCACCCTGACAAACCTGTAGGACATGTTGAAATATGCACATGGACACACACACCACCTACAAATGCAAGCCGAAGGCAAATAAAATCGCCAGAAGCCGCATTTCTCTAAAGTAGGTCTGGGTGACCTGATGAAAAAAACAGGCCAAACACCTTCTCCTCAGATAATTTCCGGTGTGAATCTGCTCTGGATGTCGGAATCGCAGTAAGCAATCGCATGAACAACAAAAGAATGGTGAAAAAAAGAACTTGTGAGAAATCTTTGATGACCTGGTTTATTTCTGAAGAAAAAAATGAAAAAACCTAAACAAACAAAAAGTCACGCAGCGTCTTCCACTGCTCAGGAAATTTGGGTTACTATGTGTGCTAAAAATATATATGTGAGATGTTTCCATTTTTAAACTCTGTCTGCAGGTAAAACTGCTCTTTTCTATTTCAAAAGGCAGTTCATTATTATTTTCATAACTTCAGCAAGACGAAAGTTGAACAATGTTTAACAACACTTTGGACTAAGTACATCTTTAACACTAATTAATAAGTAACTTGCACTGAAATGGTAGATCTTTCGGTAAAAATCTTCTTGTACATGTACTTTTCTTAATTTTTGCGAGCCTGGCCGCAATTTGTACATGAACTGAAAGCTAGTATAGATGTGAATGAAGTCTATCCTGGTACAGACCAACAGAACGGCTACCGTGCACAAATGCGGGTAATGTTGTTGATATTTTAGGAGTAATATGTCTTGACACACAGTACATGGAGCCTTCCTGAATTTGTAGCTATCTAGCCGTGGATCGGACTTTTTGGTCCTACACATCCTACAGAAGCTCAACATATACCCAACCGTCCAAATGATGCAAGAGAAAACACGATTCACTGGGTCAGGGGACCTTCTTCTATTGCTCCAAGGTCCAGTTTTGACACTTGCATGCCCATTGTAGGCACTGCCAACAGTGGACAAGGGTCAAGTGACTGGCCTGTGGCTACGTAGCCCCATTGGCACATGGCTCAATGCACTGTGTGTCCTAAAATATCACCTGCCAAAGAAAAATACCACAGTATGATGAAAATATTACCATAATTGTGGTAATTGTTTCATGTGGCACTACTGACTATTTTAGAATATTCAGAAAATCATCCTGTGGCACTTTTACAGCGTTCCTGGGCAGATCCTCGGAAAACATTTAGATTTACCATCTTCACAAGACACCTTTAGCAGCCTCCCTTTCCGCCATCTGCTGCCACCTATTGCTGCTGCATTAATTTTTGACCAATTTGTCTCAGGAGTATCAAGTGTAGAGCAAAGATCAAATGGAGTAAATAGAGTAATGAGCTGAAATTGAGTTACCCTCGTCACAAGGTCAAGTCTCTTTTGTAGTCACACTTCCCTTTCCTGCTAGTAAGTGATGTTGCCTTACCAGTTCGTCTCTGCAGTATCTGCAGTGTTTGAAAAAGATCTAATAAATAGTTTTTGAGTTATTGTGCAGTGGTGCAGTGGTTAGCACTGTTGCCTCACACCTCTGTGACCAGGGTTTGAGTCTCCACCATGGCCCCTTCAGTGGTTTTTGCATGTTCTCCCCGTGTTGTTATGGGGTTTACTCCAGGTACTCCAGTCTCCCCCCAGTCCTAAAACATGCTGAGCTTAACTGGAGTTGCCCAGTAGTCTGCATGTGTGAATGAATGGTATATATACATACGTACGCATACAAACCATGCACTCAGAGTACTGTGAAAAAGTCACAGGCAGTCAATGGAAATGTTTAAAGCTACGTATCTCAGAAGTATAATGAAATACTTCATTAAAATTGAAGTCTATAACATATACAAATTAAGATTAACACAATAAAAACAAACAATTTCATCTGTTCTCCAAAAAGTCAATGATATCTAGTTGCATGGCTAGAAGACCAAAGCTCCCCTCAGGGACACCTCAGCCACTCCATGTAAGACTTTAGCACAGTACTGTACGTGTGTGTGTGTGTGTGTGTGTATATATATATATATATATATATATAAATCTGATAAAATCTAAATTTGGTGTTCAGTACTCTGCAAAAGTCTTAAGCAGTCAATGAAATTGATGTTTAAATGATTTCCATGTTGTTCTAAAAAAATTATAGTATGTCTGTCAAAGTGTGTTAGCTTGGCCATTTCAAAGCATCTCCTAAAATCACCCAGTCATTTGCAACAACCCTCAAAGGCACCTGTGTATTCATAAAAATGCATAACACATTATATTCATGTTTATCATGCATTATGAATGCTGTATAATCCTCTGATCTATAATGCACTCTAGGTACCTTCTTAATGCAGTACAAAGCATCCTTATGTCTTATACTGACCATTATGATTTATTATGAAGGTATCTACAGTATAGTGCATTGTACATGAGAGTTTAACTGGAACTTCTAAAATTTGATTATTAACACTATAATATTATTAACATACTATAACAGTGTCAATGGAAAATGCTGTAATGCTTTATGAATTCTTATACTGATATAAACTACAGTGTATTATATATGAGTTTCAATGGAGCTAATGAAGTATTATAATCAACACTATAATGCCTTTTGTCTGTCAATAGAAGATGCTTTAATGCTTTATTTATTCTTATACTAACCTTTATAATGCATTATGAATGTATCTATAATGCATTACAGATCACAGCTTTAAGTGTTACTGAACAGACCAACATTCACTTCAGGTATAATTGTGCCCTTGAGAGGTAAAGTGGGCTGTCCCACATTTTTGACCCCTACCCCCTTTTTATTGAATATTTTCAATTGGATAAGTTGTTATTATCTAAGTCATACCTCTGTGCTACCTATGATATATATCAATTGTAGGGTATAGGCACACTGATTTTTTGAAAAAATTTCAACTTTGGAGCTCATTTTCTCAAAACTTTGTTTTTGTAGGACAGCCCACTTTACCTCTCAAGGGCACAATTACTGGATGGTTCAAATTGATGATTTGATCTGTTGATTAAGTTTTCACTTAATAATACTGGTGTCAGCTATAGATGCCTGCATATGTAATTATTTATTGCGGATGCTGTAGCCAAACACAGGGTATCTGCAGTTGTAGGCAACCCTCAGCCTTATTAATGCAATTTGAAATTAAATTCAGGGCCAGTTTCACAATCACAAAAATGGCAAACAGCCAACTAGGACAGCAATGACTTAGCTTTAGGGCTACATGTATTTATATAAGTTTATTGAAACAGAAATGGTCTCAAGGGGTAAACAAAACTAAATAAAAATATCAAAATATCACTGTTCTGACTACACTGACGGTACCTGTCAGTACATAGGCAGGTTGTAATCGGTGATACAAACAAAGTGATCACAAATACACATTACACGATGGGGTTTCTCCTATGCTTTCCTATGCAAAATGGGGTCTCTCCTGTGCTTTCCTATGCAAAATGGGGTCTCTCATGTGCTTTCCGCTCTCAGTCTTATGACATGTATCTGTGGCCTTTGTCTGCATCTCTGCCTCTACATTTTTTAATTCACACATTGTTTCCTTCATACTGCTTCCTCATTTTCTGATGAGTTATGCCATCACGGACCTGACATTCCTTCAGCTTCTTGAGCAAACTGATGAGAATCCTTCAAGTCTTTACCTTTTCGCTTCTGT
This sequence comes from Isichthys henryi, assembly GCA_026776945.1. NCBI lineage: Eukaryota > Metazoa > Chordata > Actinopteri > Osteoglossiformes > Mormyridae > Isichthys > Isichthys henryi. Next base: position 17,567,532 of record JAODJX010000136.1, read on the forward strand.
GCCTCAATATTAGTGATTTCCTTTCCATTCTATTGATCTGGGTCAATTCTGTATCTAGACCTTACTGATGCAACAGATGCCAAGAGCTCCTATGAGACAGATGTTGAGGATCCCCCTCCCCCCCAACATGTTGACATAATCACAGAACTATCACTGAGTGATCATTGCAGGTCTGCACTTCTTTGTTTTACTGTGAAAGCTCTCTCAATTGTTGCCAGCCCTTGCAATTGAAGAAGAAGCTTCTTGCACAAGTGCCATAGATCAAAATACAGTAGCAAGGGCCTCCATGGAGGAACACATCTAGCCTTGTCTTAGTGTGTCAGTAGAGGGGAAGGTCTCATTTCGTACTTCACCAGATAAATCGTTGCCAAACTGTTGGATAATCACATCACCCACTACAAACAACAGACAGAACTATGTTTTAAGAACATAATGCATAATAAACTAATATTCTGAATTCTGTCAAAGAGAACCTGCATGTTTTATGCTAAATAATCATGACAAAATCATAACTTGGAAGAAGAGCTGGACTGTGTATACTAAAGATAAATCTAAATTACAATTGCCAGAACAGCAATTTTTACTTTGGTATAATAAATCTGAATTATTTTATCAAAGACAGTGGACATTTATTTGTTATGACAAAAAGATCCCAGCTCTCAAGCAGTAAGCGGTACTGCATGGGTATTGAGAAGCAGTTTAGCCGTAGCCAAAAACAAGGTGCCTGTAGCCTAGTTTAAAAAGACACAGAAGTTTAACTGCCTTCTGATACTGAAGACCCTCACATTAATGTCCGTGAAGCCTTAACAGCTGTCTTCATGGGAGGTGTGCTTCCTAAACTCCAAGCGCAATTAAAAGGCATCGGTATTGCTTGGCAGCTCAACACTGAATGAACCGGTTGCCTCAGCAACACACTAGTGGTCTTTCCATTGACCTAGATTTTGCACATTTTGAACATGCAAACTGAAAATCCGTTAACGGAAACACAAAAATTTCGAGAAAAAAAAAAAAAAACCTCAAGCTTTGCAAAAAAAAAGTTTTCGCGTTCTTATACGGTGGTTTGTGTGGTGAGTCAAAAGTGGAGCACTGCTATTCTAGAGCTAATAACTAGTGGAAGACCGACACCATGTTGAGGCGTGGATCTCAATCTCATGGAATGATGAATGGCAAGTTGCCAAAATTGCTTTTTGGAAATTCACTGAAAATTCACTTATAATTTGAGGAAAAACTTTTATGGACACACAGCTACTAACAAGAATTCCGGGAACGAAAATGCAGTAGATTAGAAGAGCATGTAATGCTTGCTTAGACCCAAGTACTACCTAAGGAATGTAAAGGATGATACTGAAGCATGTTGAGAGGATGTTTTACAGGAGGAAAGGCCCAAAACGATCCCTTTCTGACAGAATGTGCAATCCATCCATCCATCACCGTAACCGCTTAATCCCAACTGGGGTCGCGGGGGGGACCGGTGCCTATCCCGGGAACAATGGGCGCAGGAACCAACCCTGGGCAGTCGCCAACACCAGTATGTGCAATCTCACTTATTTATTATGCAAATTAAATTGCTTTATTTTATAATCTACTACCACAGTCTACTAAGGTGTCTTACATACTGTAATGCTGGGTACACCCCAAGCCGCCCGGAAAAAATTTGCACCAGCCAAGGCCAAGGAACGATTGGTGATTGTGAAAATTTGCACTGGTACACCCTGGCATGACTAGAGCTGATGGTTGACATAGAGCCCAATCATTGAGCTCTGCTTACCAACTAGTTTCAATGCTGATTCAACATGCTCAGTCAGCCAAAATGGTGCCAACAGGGACCCCCATTGTCCTACTGTACCACACACTGGCCCAATAGACAGTCAGTGACTCTCACCAACAACCCAACAGCTTCCAACACCCAAAAATCAGCTTGGGGTGTTAGAGGCTGAAAGCAATGTTCAGTCTGCAACAGACAAGGACACACTCACCCCATGTCAGAAATGCAAGAATTCCCCAGCTCCCTTTAAAACTACTACTATTAGTATCCTGTATCACTGGGGAAATTACCATTTTACATTCAAGACCTTTGTCTTTTGTTGCCCAAGAAGTCGTAATATCAGATCTTCAAAGAAAAATTCTTCTAAAAGCCCCACACTGAACTGCATAATTCAGCCTTTTGATTCTATGCTCCTTTTGCTTGGAATGAACTGCTAAATGTATTTTGCTTAGGGATTTTGCCTTCCTCGTGTGTTTTAAAAGGATGCTCGAATGTGTCTTGACCAAACAATGCTATCGTTTTAAATACTGCACCTTTAAAAATGTTATTTTTTAAAAACTTTAGTGTAGTTCTGTGTATGTTTTATGTTCTGAAGTTAATGATGTGGGTGGCATGGTGGTGCCGTTGTTAGAACTCGCCTCATACCTCTGGGACCTGGCTTTGATTCTCCTACAGAGATCCATGTGTGTGGAGTTTGCATGTTCTCCTAATGTTATCATGGGGTTTTCTCTGGGTGCTCCAGTCTCCCTCCCCCACAGTCCAAAAACACACTGAGGCTGATTGGCATTGTCAAATTGCCTGTAGCTGTGTGAGTGTGCCTTGGGATGAGTTGGCTCCCCATCCTGTATTGTTCCGTGGACTCTGGAATAGCCCCCCCTCCCCCACCCCCGTGACACTGAACAGGGTAAGTGGTTTCAGAAAATGGATGAAATTTGATGATGTACTCTAACTTTGCAGCCAAGAGATTGGGAATTTTCTGGTTAAATTAAGGAAGAATGAATGAATTAATGAACAAAAAATAATATCAATCCAGTACTTAAAACTTCTTTCTCCATTGCTGGTTCCTGGCTGGTTGAAATCACCTTCTCTCATTTCAGAAGAGGGAAAGGGTTACTCATTTATTTTATTCCCATCTGGCCAGCTGCTGTCACTGGCCATCCTGTTTCCTTGTAGCTCCAAGTTCCTACTGTAGCATGGTGCCCTGCGGCCAGGGCTGCCCTGTAGCTTGATTGGTTGAGTGAGTACTGTCACCCTCCACTCATTGGTTCAATGTTGACCTGAGGTGCCTCACTGCTTGTTTAATCTATTGGATTTTATTTCATCCTTAGCTTTTGTTATTGTTTATCTTTGTCTTTGTTCTGTGTCCCTGTTTGTAGTCTGTCCTGCTCATGCCTTGTTGGGTTATGCTCTGCTTAGGTTCTTAGTCTCTCCAGGTTTAGTTACCTGTAGCCCTTAGTGTTTGTCAGTGTTTCCTAGTTTCTTGTGCTTCTTACTTGTAACTCGTTCTACCTGTTTCTTGTTGTCCTGTGCCTGTCCTTCATTTGGTTACGTTTCACACCTGCCCCTTGTTATCCCGTGTTGTTCTGCTGTTTCCTGGTTAGCAGTATTCCCTATTAAGCAATTCATTTAGTATCCCCTTTTATTTATTATAGTTTTCCTGTGTTCCTGGTATTGCTCCCTGACATCAGTTTGGTTTTGACCCTCTTGGTCCCTTTATTTTGTGATTTTCCCTTCTTTGTTCGGTTTTTATTAATAAACCCCTGCTGTTTCTGAGACGCTATGTGTGTGTATCGTCTCTGCTTTCGACATGCGCCACCATGTCGTACTGAAAGATCCTACTCGAGCAAAAGTACAGTTACTTCCAAAAACCAAAAGTAAAGGAGTTCCTTGTTTAAAAATAGCATTTTTGACATTTACAAAACTAGTACAATTGACAGACATTTGAAACATCAAGGCTAAACACTATCTCTGGAGGGATTTGGGGCTCAGGGTGAAATCACCCTTTTGCCTATTTAATTTGAACTCGGCAACCTTCCGATCACGATCACAGAGCCTTAACCCAGAGAGCAGACACCATCTTAAAATGCAAACATACGACTGATAATGGTACAAAAAGAAAATGTGTTACGTTCTCGCATTTACATTAATGTGGGCTTTCAGCAACTTTACTCCAAGGACCGAATACATTCAGCCTACATTTTGCATTTGCTGTTTAGTTTTTATTTCTAACTACATGCTATTACAGCACAAGGGCCCTTTTCTTAGTTTTGTTTTAACGCATTTTGAATTTTAATAATATAACAATTGAAAATCCAAACAAGCACTTAATATTACAAATATATTCAGAAAATGTCTTCCTGTCGGATTAATAAGTAGTTGGCCAAAATTTATCTTGCACATTCTCACAACATTGCAAGAAGTTAATTGTCTTTTTCTGGGATGGACGGCCAGGTCTCAGGGGCCCTCGATAAAAATCTGCAATAAGCATGGAGTCTGATTTCTCCTACAAGAACTGTACTGTATCTCACCCAGTCCAGCAGGTACTGTAGTTGACCACAGTGACAATGGCAAATCAGCAAAACTCGTCCAGATGAATCACTAAAACTGCACATGTTCAGTCTCCCTGACCCAACTGACCAGCTAATCGACATTATCTACTGGTTGGTCACACAGTAGTGATGTAGATGCCGGCCATTCACCTGGTTGAGATGTTCAGTTGGTCCACTGGATTTTAGGTTGTAACCAGCTGTGAACAGAGAGGTTGCCAGACCCGGGACGTGAACTGCACACCCCCATCTCATACTCACCTTCAGGCATCTGAAAGAGACAGAAGACTTGATTTAAAAGGCATTCTTCAGACTCGATAGCTGAGGGGAAACACAGAAGCAGGACAAGGCAACGCATCCTTAAAACGCGATCTGCTACATCCAGGATGGCTGTGCTGCCCTAGGACAGAGGCAGGCCTGCAATCGGTTTGAGGATCTTGGGGTTACCTGGACTAGCAGAGTCTTGGATGGGGGGGGGGCATTGAAGCAGGTGTGGATGCATTAGAGCTTTGAGAAATTGCTTGTCAGAAGGTGCATCTGGGGGATTGAGCTTTCCCACTTAAAGAATCCTGCATCTTGTGCAAGATTGGATATGGATACAATACATAATGGATATAAGTCACATTTATGAAGTGTGGTATGATGTTATATTAAAATGACAGCAAACCACAAGGAGAAATGTTCAGTAAGGAGCAAACTCATGAAACCTTGCAAGGAGCTAATGAAGACAACTAATATTTAACTAACTAAACAGAAATGTCACACAGATGATCTTTATAAGCTGGTAAGGACAACCAGGAAAGAGTGACTTGTCCTGTCGATGACCCAGGCTGGATGCTGAATCCAGGCTCATGCTGGACTGGGATCCGGAGATTAAGAAGGTAAAGCCAAGACAGGATGATGCTTCTCGGCTTAGAGAAGCTCTGGCAGATGCGACCATGGATGTAGTAGTGCAGTGCACAGTAGGGGCATGGATACCCTGACAGATTCAGGGGGCCCAGCACTTCACAGGGGCCACAGTAGGGGCATGGATACCCTGAAAGATTCAGGGGGCCCAGCACTTTACAGGGGCCACAGCAGGGGCATGGATACCCTGACAGATTCAGGGGGCCCAGCACTTCACAGGGGCCACAGTAGGGACATGGATAGCTTGGCAGATTCAGGGGCCCCAGAACTTCACAGGGGCCCTTGAAAATTCCAAATGACATAATGGGGGAGCCCAAGGTAGCATTTTGTCAGAGGGTCCAGTATTTCTAGCAACGCCTCTCTCCATGATTATTCGAGGATCTACAACAGCAGTAAAGATTATCTATTCTGTTCTTTTCTAACAGAATATTTGTTGTCTGTTACTTTACGTCACTGGAAGAGCGACTATGCAAAGCTGGGATTCAGGGCTTAAAATACAAAATGCACTGCAATACTGAAATGTGCTGTTAATTGAACAGGTGTGACCTTGAGTTAAATGAATTTTTGTTTCAGTATTTTAATGCAGGAATACGTGAACAAGATGGCAAAACAGAATTGACTTTAAGACCCACATGCAAACACTGTCAGATCTGCCAGTTTCATGGGGTTTTCTTGACTTCAGGTCACTCTTCATCTGCCACAGAGCAATGGTGGAGCTCTATAATCAGGGATTGAAATAACTAGTATGCAAGTACGCACTGAAAAGGCTAAAACGTGTGGTAATTTCATGTCATAACAACGCAAATGCGTACTTATCTTACATGCATTTCTGTCATTATTATGACAAGAAATTACAGCACATTTTAACCTTTAAACTGTGAATACCTACTTGTGTACCAGTTATGTCAGTCACTGTATATAATAAAAGTTTACATTATCTTACAAAATTATCACATGATCCATTTAGAAGAAAAATAATCAACTTGTAATTGTACTGTAATACATTCTCGATAATGAAATAATGTATTACATTATCAATGGAAATATTACAGCACCAGCCAAGACATCTCATTACATGATTATGCAAGCTATTACATTACACAGTTTTATTACATTTTTGACCAAGTTAAGTGGAAAATTTATTACATTTTGCATATTATTACATTTTTAGAAAAACATTAGTTCTACAATGTGTCCACCCAATCCTCACACCAATGATAAACTTAGCTGTAACATCAACCCTGGACATAATTAAAGCAAGATTGCATAAAGGTTCAGCTTTCTCATACATATAAACTTTTCAAGGTTATTAATTTGTTCTTCCAAATGGAATGTTTTCCTTTGAATAATGGTGCCTTATACGGACAGCTGACTCCATATTGTTCAAGGACAGTGTGTTATAAAAGCATTCACGTTTCTCTTGATCCAGATTGTTACTGTAGCAGCACAGAGTACAGCGTTATGGTGGGTTATTACTTTACAAGGAGATATGATTAGCAAAGTTCCAGCCTCAGGCGGCACTACGGCTGTGTGAGCAGTGCTTGTTGCAGACCCTGCCTTGCCCTGTGAGTTAAGAGATGAACAGCAGTCACCCCCTCGACGAGCTGTAATTTTGGGTTGATCGACCAGCAGATACGTGTCGTAATCTGCCTTGTTCATTGTCGTTTTACCTTTCATTTTATGGAGATGAAGAATCAGAAATCCATTTATCAATGATACACATCGAGGCGCCTTCACAGACATGTTCGCTAATCTATTTATATGCCTCGTTGATGCTATTTTTTTTTATTGCTTTAAATAGGCTATATTTGTCCTGTAAACGATTGTCTTCAGGAAATTTTTCGTGTGCCTGAGATCTCTTTGTGAGATTGTAACACTGCAAAAGTTTTCCGACTCACCCACATTTAGTAATTGTGGAGCAATGTTAGCTTAAAGACATGGCGGAACAATGTTCAGTTCTGATGCTACATGCTATCGCATGCTACTGTACATGTTACATTTGTCAAATAAATCATAGCACAATAAGAAGAGAAGAACAGAAAATGTATCAGACCTGATTAACTAAAAATAAATCAGGGAACTCTTCTTAATAAGGGAGCTTTTTATTGAAATAAATCTCTGTGTGAAATCTCATTACACTATCAATAACAGAAACCACCATTAAGTATTACCCTGCTTGGACAATTGAATTTGCTGCTAAATTAGAGCACATGACACATCATGAGCGAACAAGAGGCTTTGCACATTCACACCTACACCCAGCTTTGAGTGTCTAACTTCTCCTTTTCCTGTCCTACTTCTGCATTTAGAAAATATTGTACTTACTCCTCCCGAATGAATGCATTTATAAAATGGATATAGAAATCTATGAATGACACAAAGTCAAGCATCGCATAAAAATATGGCATAGTTCGGTTTCCTGTCATTTTACGTCTTTTTTTAAATTTTTTTGAAAGACCCGTCGAATCCTGATAATTTTCTCAAAAAGGTATACAGTACTAGGATCCCTTTGGCATCCAAACTCTGATTACAGCATTGGAAACCACAATGAGGTATGGAGCAATTAGGTAGGTCCACATGCATTATTTAGCTCTCATTAACTTCCTGTGACATTGCGAGCCACGGACCAATGGGAAGTGTTGGCTGCACTAAGGCAATTAGTAAAATTAGCAGCATAAGATTTGGCGTCATTTCAGGCCGCATGGCCAGTGAGATACTCGCTTGCTGTCACTCCTGTAATTTGTAACTTGTGAAATAATGGTTTTGAAAAATCACAGAGAGAGCAAATGTGTCAAGCAGTAAGGCACAGCTCGGGTCTGGATTTGGGAAGATCAATTCTCCCAAAACCTGCCGGATTGCTAGACTTCCAGGACACACCTGTTTTAACCCTGAAACAAGCAGGAAAGTAGACACCATAATTTGCAGCCTGATTATCGTTTGCGGAAGAAAGTCTTGGCCTGCAGACCATTTAATGATGTATATTTATTGCATTTATTTAAAGTATTTTAATACATTTTAAAATCTATTTATTTGCATACTCTAAAAGAGAATCCGAAGAGGGTTTTTCAGTGCTGATGTGAACTTACTCCTGTCTGCAGGAACATGGGCCGTAAACATTATTTTTTCACGCTCATCCTTGTTGGATTTCTAACATCTTACAGTAACAGAAAATGACATTTCACGTCCATTTTTTTTTTATTAAATATGTTGTCTTGTGATTTTTAAATTATGGTACAGTGCCAATTCAATTATTATATAATTGCATATTTTACGTGTTTCCCCCAATGTGGCCAATAACACTCGTGTTTATGATTAGCTTTCTCTGAATCACTTTGCATTTATTTTCAGGCAGGTACTGCAGGTACTGCTATGCATGCATGCATTTACAATCTTCCTGTAAACTAGATGCACTTGCCGATGTAAAATCTACATGTCAGCACAGATATCATGCGCATAACTCAAAAGACAAATGCCACTTTAACATAATATCTTTAGCAATTAATATGTCTTTAAGAAAATGTGTAAATGTTGCTTTTGATTTGTAGATAGACACAGACATTGTTGTAGATGACTTTAGGTAGTCGAGGTGTCCTGTTATTATCGAAAGTGGCACAGGATATAATGAATGGGGGGCTAAATCTTTAGCAGGGGGGGATCTGATTTATATGAAAATCAACAAGAACTCACTATTTGCACTAACCAGTGTACTTTTATTTAAATGGGCTACAGAACAGCCTTGGGGATGGCCCAGGTTACTATAACACTTTAAAAAAGTTATCTTTCACTTGCATTGTTTAGATGCTTGTTGGACAAACTGAAAACTTACTGGGAACTTCATCTGATGAGGATGTTGTAGCTTTGTGGTCAGACAGAGCGAGCAGGGACTGCAGAACACCCTGAAATGTGGACTCAGGTTGTGATTGAAGCACTACTGAGCAAACGCATGGTGACTCATGGCGACACGATACCTTTGCTGACCTCGGCAGAAGCTGTGAGCCCATGTGCAAGGAAAAGGAATGTAAGATGGGTGCCCAGCTGCCAGCGAGCGAATACAGCAAGAATGACAGGGACATCCAGCATCTCCCTATTTAATATGGAACAAATAAACAAGAAAAACCATGTACACACAAAACAAGCTAACAGGTGCTGTGTCTTTCCAAAAAGCGGAAGTTAATGTGTTCCAGAATAGAATGGCATAATTATACAGTGCTGGATTATGGAAAACCAAAGCATTTTGCATTTTAATTAAGCCAGGTATGTTTATTGATTTTCAGTTATAATACTTTAATCCATCATTAATAATTCATCTTCTTTGCCAGATATCCATTTTTCACACACCTGTGTTATTGTTGATTTTCGTCTAACTGCCTCGAATGTTTCTTTACAGGGTCATCGCAGGCGATTCGTATTCATGGTTATTTAAAATCACATGTGATGACACCGTTTAAGAATGATGTGAAGTCGATAGACACATTTCTTACTTTTAAATGATGCTTTAAAATCTTTAACTTTAGCAGAATATTTGGAGAAAAATGTGTTTACATCCTCTTCATGCAGCATGTAACAAATTTGTGATAAATATTAATTACATTTTTTTTCCCAGTATGGAAGCATATTTTGCTTCTTATGAATATAAATTGTCAAATTTACTTCATAAAGACCTAAAGAGACCTTCTCTTTTTTAAAAGTGAATTTTTCTAATTATTATTCCTACTTTTCATTATGAAATCTAAGGATTATATCTATGCTTGCAGCGTGTTTTGAGAAACTTGTAGCATTCAAAGAAAACGGTAGAACATACTGAAAAATTTGGAAGACTTAAAAAGGCACCACATTTCTATGCTGAAGACTATTTTCCAAAATATACTGAAAGATTTGACTAATATAGTTTGCGCATTTTTGGATTTTTCATGCAGTTCTTCCAAACGCGGAATGAGTGCCGCAACATTGCAGTTGACACTAGCATTGAGGCAGAGATTTTTCAACAGAGTGGTTGAAGGACCCAGCTGTGTTCAATGTGCACTTTGAAGCTCCCTCACCAGCACCCCGACCTTCCCCCTAACCCTCAGCTGAGAGATCACAGGGATCATCGGTTTACAGTGTGATACTTGAGAAAGACGTTGGCACATCTTATCCTGTCAAGTATGAGAGGAACCTTCTCCCCGATGCAGAAGTTTTCCTCAGATTTACCCAAATAATTAAATTGGATCTCCTCGGCTATCTTCCTGCGCTAGTTAGAGTAGGCGTGACTGCCTGCATGTTGTCAAACCATAAGTAGCCAGACAGGAGAAACTTCTCTTTAACTTGCTCCAAATAAACGTTTACGCAATCGCTTAAGCTCGTGAAGGCCAGTAAAACACACAAAACCCAGTCCATGTTCTAAAAGTTTTATAAAATCAGTTTTTTTCTTCTAAAAATGGTAGAATATCCTGGTAAAAACATACTCACTGACTAAAAATTAAAGGCCTTCTCCAGAACATTGTTGGTAATGAATAGCTTATAACAGATATTGAATTGTAAATCTGAATTGAAAGCTCAGGTCATCATGCCTCATTGACTTTGGGCCACAAAACCAAATGATGTCTTAGTTGAGGGAGATATATCAAAGGATATCAACAATTATAAGTCATAAACACGCCTCGCGACGTGCCTGGCGGGCGTAAAGCAGCAGGAATTAGCATGTCGAGCTGATAAATATGCATGTAAAGACGTTCCCAGAGGAATAACACGCATGTGATTGATAGCTTTGGAATTGAAGGATGTGTAAATTCCTTTTATTCTGGGTCCTGCTGTTGTAGTGCTGAGATATATCTCACTTGTTAAAAGTTTTACCAACTTTATAATCCTTAATGCCACATCTGTTTTCTGTCTTTATAGCCCCCGTAAAACTTCATAAAATTATTGCCACCAGCTGGCCCCATTGCACAGTAACCTCACTTATCAGGTTTATTTTTTTAGTTTTTTTTTTTTTTTTGAGAAAATACTTTGATTTATAGACCCTATTAGAATAAATGATATTTTATATGTATGTATAAATAAACAGGGGGAAATATGTTCTTTTCAATTATTCATAAGCCATAATTTGAATTAGTTGGTGCAAGTTACTGTTTTTGTGCAGATTACAATTAGGAAGAAGCTTGTTTTCTTGAGATTATTAAGATGCAGTTAAAGATTCTGCGCCGAAATGCTTAATTAAACAGGAAATAGGTAGCAATAAAATCTGTAAATCTGAAAAATGTGTAAAGACTCAGTATGTGGAAATGATTCCCTTCAAAAAATAACATCCAAACTGGGACAATCAATGTGAAAATGAATGAATGGATGGAATTTTAAATGCAAACGTTAATCTATGACCTATACGTTGTTCTGCCATGTAAATCGCTTTTTTTTTATTTTTAATTACGCTCTACACCACAATAACTCATAAAAGCAGAAAAATATTGCAAACCATCTGAAAGTGGAAACATTCACATGGGATCAGCGTAGCAACTTCTGTTTAAAATAGTCATCCTGCGTTTAAGCAAAAATTTATATAAACTCATTTGATCCCCTCACTCCCATATATAATACTGCCTCTGAACAACAAGCTTTGCTCTTCAGCTATTTGTGTTTTGCAACGGGAATCCGACTCTTTAAAGTTCCCGAGAACAGCTCAGTTAAACTTTTGCAGACTATGACAGTTTTCCTGTAGCATGACACACGGATGTTATGAACACAAACAGCGCCCCCTAATGTTACACTGAAGCTACTGAAATACAGGGAGAAAATGACAAGCGGGTTTTATATATAAGATGTGAGGTTAATAAGAGTCTAAGAAGAAGTGGTTATTGCAAAAATACACTTATATAAAATAATATTTAATTCATATAAAGCTGATGTATGAAATTTAAAGACATAAGTCATGGGAATAATTCACAACTGCCTAGTAAAGGTCACTCTCCGGAATAACACGCCTTTTTTCAAAATATCTGTTTAGCTATATAAAATGTATGTATTTATTGCACAACGATTAGTGACATCAGTCATTCTATAAAGGGATGCAGAATTTTAAATTTCATATTACTTTCCTATTATATTTCCAATTCTGCAACTTTGGACCTGATTCATTTTTTTATGAATTCTTTTCTCCCTCATCTTTTCTCATTAAGCCATGTTTCACAATATTTTCTTATATCTTGTATTTTAATTGCATTTCTATAAGTTTCTATACCATTTCGAACCATTAAATGTCCTTGGCTGGATCACATTCAGCAGCCCTGTCCTGTATTTCTGAGCAGATATGTGTGACTTATGCATATCCTTAAATAGTAGGTACGCATATTTTTATACGAAATTCAAAAAAATAGTACAGCAGTAAAGCTCTCAGTTCAAATCTTTGTTTTCCCCGAAGTAAGAAGTCCTCAGTCTCAGTGTTTAACTGTTTATTCAGTTCTGTCGGATTTAAACATTTTCTCTCAGTGTCTGTCGGTGTGTTTTCCTTTTTTGTGCCTTTTTAACATAAAAAGAAGTATTCTACACTAGCCGGCGTGGTCATTTAAAAGGCAATACATACCTGCCTTTAGTCAAACTTTAGACACAAGGAGCCTGGTTTGTGTAGGTGATGTGTGCATTTATATGTGTTTAAACACCCTCTTTTTATATCAAACAGTCTCTCCCAGCTGTTCTCACGCAGCGTCCAATAGGAAGAGGTTTACAAACCAGGCCCTGAGGCGACCAATGTACACGTTTAAAAAGAGTGACTTAAAAATTAAAAGAATCAAATGCAGAGATGCTGCAGAGATTATTTGTTCGTTTCTTTACTTATTTATTTAATTGACTTACCTGGATCATAACGTTAATCAGACAACGGAATCAATTGGTGTGCTTCAACCCAAATCCGTAGCAGTTCAAATTCTCTTTAATGTGGAACTTGCTATATTATTTTTCTGTGGTTTTCAGCACCAAAGATGTTCACTTAAATTACTTATCATTATCTTTTTATGTACTCCTTTTATGAGGTGAACCATGGGGGCTACATTTAAAATAACTGTCAAATCCCGACGTATAAACCACAGAAGTATATGAGAACAGTATTGAGCACACTGGCATACAGGCAGACTTCGGTATCTGAAGTGATCGTAATCTATATTACAATATAGATTAGTGTGCCTCGTGCGGTTGTCACTACAAAACTTTAACACAAATGTCATCCTCTGAGATAAAAGTAAGGCCAATATTCTCGGTCGCATGTTGCTGAAATAGCATCCACACCTGCAGTGCAGCCTCGGGTTGGCCGGGAAATAAAGTTCACAGCTGCAGTCGCGCAGTTTAAACAGAACACGATGCGTAAACAGGAAGCAAGCGATCTTTTGTGCTATTACATAAAAGCTATTCAATGCACTATTTAATATCACTGTCCTAGGTTTTCTTTTTAAAACGTACCTGGCGTTTCCGTTGCTGTACTTCAATTACATGCTGCGTATTTTTAAACTTGCATCCTTTGAGTAAAGGGGTCTGTTTTCCCTACTGTCTAAGACGTTACCTAAAAGCACAGCTGAGCTTCTGAAATTCACAATGTATAACTCGTTAACAGAGAAGGTGACATCTATGTTGAAATCGCCAAAATATTACGCCGTACTAGGGCTCTGGTTCTGTAAATACAGCTTTCACTGACAAGAAATTAACTGGTATTTATGGTTGGTGATGATTAAATAATTCCCATGACCCTTAGATCACTGACAACTAATAATTAGCTGAAAGGATTTGTACATCTCTTTTTGGTGTGTTGATAAAGTAAGTTTCCTGAATGAGTGGTGACTCATAGAAAGGACAGACCCTTTTGTATCCGTGAGACAGGACCACAGCCAGAGATGCAGCAGCAGAAAGTGCAACGACGTTTGCAATGTCCTCTCAGAAGTGACACGAGGGTAACATTGACTGCTGTATGTCAGGCTCAGTGCGAAACCTGCTTTCTTTGAACATTTGATATCTTATCTGACCTCATATTGTCATGATGGCGAAATTTATAGCTGAGAACGTCAGAACATCAGAGAGGCGTCCAGCTGCTCAAACGCAGCCCCTTAGCACGCCAACATGCACAAGCTAACAATGCGGAAATGAGGCTCCCTCGCTTTGAAGGTTCACAATTGATAGTTGTCATGGAAAATCTTGAGTCTCCTTAAGGTCACTGTTGACTATAATCCCTGTTCAAAACCAACTGTTACCTGTGCAGCATATTAGCATCAGTGTGAACTGTTCTGTATTTAATTTTATATTTATATGTGTATGTTATTAAGCGTTTTGTTTTTGATATATATAAATATATATACATGTATTATTTAAATTTACTACTAAATTGAAAATAGGAGACCCTCTTAAAACTGTGTTGTGACACAAAGCCTATGAAAATTATACTGGGCAGGCATGTAAGGTAAATTATTAAATTTAAAAATCACAATTAACCACAGTAATGCATTCAATTTTTGAACCTATTGGTGAACGTTTATTTTTTTTATGTTGATAACTGCTGACACTGAATTGCTGGATGTAATATAACAGTCCATCCTCCAGCTTTGTTTGGGAAATTATAAGGCGTGTAAGGGAAGGCGCATTGAGAGGAGTCACACTAATCTCTGAAGTTTCAGTAGGACTGTGCCTGGATGATATGTGCAAAGCCTGTTGTTTGTGTAGTCTTCCTCAGAATGGAGCATTGCACAGTTCACAAGAGAAGGACACCCACTGATCCATTCATTCATATATTAGAATTTGGTGGTCGGTGGTTATTGTTAACACACCACAGCACGCAACAACTATATATGTCCTCTGCCTTTAACCCATATGTCATGTTGTGACATAGCAGGGGGCAGCTAATTCAGCACTTGGGGAACAGTGCTTGGGGGCAGTACCGTACTCAGGATATCTTAGAGGAGCCGGGGATTCGAACCAGCAATCTTCCAATTACAAGTGCACTTTCCAAACCATCAAGCCACCACAGCTCACTAGCTATTCATCCGTCCATCCGTTCAACCATTCATCGAACCATCCATCCATCAATCCCAGGGTTGGAATAAGCCTGAGGCTTAGACAAGGACACAAATTTGTACAAAAGATGGCAGTTACATACTTGAATAAAGTAGCAGAACCTACCTGTCTACATTTTCTTCACATTAAAAGTAATTTGTGCGATGCCGTTAGCTATCACGTTCAGTATTTCTCAACGGCAGTGTGTGGCAAGAACGTAAGTCAGCGAGTGTGGAATAAGGGATTTCCTTTCCGCAAACATCTCTAACTTCCTTCCATGGGAATTTGAGTGTGAGCGCCATTCCAATACGGCACAGCTGAGCAGCCTGCATCAGCCACCCTATGCTAACATAACAGGCATTTCTGAGAAAGTGAGGAATTTAAAGCAGCTCCTTCATTACTGTCTTTGTTTCCCTCCACACTACCACCAGTAAAGAATTGGATAAAATATTTTTAAATGTAATTACCTGGCCGGGGTCCGGCAGCCTGGGATTAATGGATGACTGTAGAGCAGCGCCTTTCTGCTTTTGCACTGGAATGTGAGGCTGGGAGATGCTGCAGCAGTGTGTGCGCGACTCGGGGAGCAGCAGACCTCAGATGTCTCCCCCTTATTTTAAAGGAACAACTTATCAGCTCGAGCCAAAACTAAGCAAAACTGGCACAATTTTGTTTGCTGCAGATTGTTTGGCATTTCAGCAAAATTTTTGCCTCCAGGATTGTTATATATTTAAATCATTACTATATATTTATATGCAATTCTACTTATATAGCACGGTTTACTATGTATGTTACACATTGCAAAGTCATGCAAAATCCTGTTATGTAAAAATGTATTTATATGCTACTGTATGTACAAACAGACAAATCAAACACACTAGTGTATTTTGATTCAGTGTTGTAGGATGTTAAAGTGACATGTCAGTATGAGGCAGGGTGTTGGTGTCTTGAGGCAGTGTGTTGGTGTGTTGAGGCAGTGTGTTGGTGTCTTGAGGCAGTGTCTTGGTGTCTTG
>JAODJX010000136.1:17605384-17625947 GCA_026776945.1 Isichthys henryi
CGCACACATGTGACCCAGGCGGAGACTCGAACCCGGGTCCCAGAGGTGTGAGGCAACAGTGCTAAGCACTGCACCACTATGCCGCCCCTTCTCTATAATAATAATAAAAAAATAAAAACCACATAAGAACCAACCAAATAAAGAACATAATAGGTAATGCTGCAAATAATTTGTGAGTGTCTGGGGCTCTGTGCAACAATTGGAGGGTTGTTGGTTTGAATCCCATGAATGCCTGGAGTGATCCTACTCCGTTGGGCCCTTAACCTGCAGGTACTTGGGTATGACATGAATCAACATCCCACCCTGTAAGCAGGTTCCCCAACTTATAGGGCAAGTTTGGGGGTTGATGGCACAGTTGGCGCTCTTGTTGCCTTTGGACTGGTGTGGTGCTGGGATATCATCCACCGCACTCAGGTTCTCATCCCTGAGGTGGGCTGTCATGTGGTGGGTGCTGTTATCAGCACATGCTCCTTCCCGCTCTCTCTATCTAGGAATATCCATAATGAGTAACAATTTTCAGCAGCTTTTCCTATTACTACTGTTACCATGGTACTAGTAGCTATATTATTTGAGTAGCTGTAGTATCCGTGGTTATGCTAATATCAGTTGTTTCTTCCCTAATCAAGGCTTCACAATTACCCCTTTGGACTATCACCTTTCTCTTGGACCATCGCACTCTTTATTTGCTGTTGAATTGATGAACACGCTGAGTTTGTATGGCAGACTCTAACGAAGAGATTGTAGAAGCACAATGTAAGTAAGTTGCTGCCGTACAGGCCGTGTAACGTCAGCGTAAGCTGTAATACTGCCACAGATGCTCCTTGCAGGCCGCTGAGGTGTGTCCCTGTTGGTGATTCATGTCCTTTGACATTAAGAGGCAGAGTTTCTGGGGTATGTCAGTTGGTGATAATGTTCACACCTCAAACGTGATAATGAAGAGAGTAACATAATGAGATTTACCAGCTCCCTGCTTTAAGATTTCTTAAGGTTACTCTTCTTATTTTCTTGCTTTTTCATGCATTTAAGGTGATCAAAATTATACCATATCTGTCTTGTGCATTACGACCCATCTAAAGATAATATAGGTCAAGCCCAAGTAGACTAACAGAGTGAAGCCCCGAGTTGGCGTTAACGTTCCTTCCGTCTTTCTTCATCTTCCTTGGAGCCTTTCTGGGGAAATCGACCTAAATCAAATCTGCTCAGTTCCAGGAACTGAAGCAAAGGGCATCAGAAACCTTAACTAAAGCGAGATTTAACCAGCAGGTCGGCAAATGGGCTCCATGGGGATTATGGACAATTATGTACCATTTCACAGGCCTGCATAAATGAATGTGTGATCCCCTGTCTGGAATTTATTTAACTCTACATTAACTCTCTTAATAAACCTTCCTAGAAGTTCATGTTATTTGTAAGTGTGCTTTCTGAATTCACCACGAATATCCATCCATCCATCCATCCATCTTCCAGCCCACTTATTCATTACAGTGTAAAGGGGATGCAGCATATTTGTCAAATATGCATATATATACATTTGTAGTTACTCATCCTAGCATCATCTGCGGTTTATATAATGATATTATACATTAGAATTCTCTCCTGGTTTTGGCAGAAATGCTAGTATTAGCAGTGCATGTCATTCATAATGTGGTTTCATTTACCATGGGATAGTGGGTTATTGACTAGAAATACAACACATTTTGTTCGTTTCCTTTTGGCAAATACATCCCTGTAAACATGCCCGTCTTAATTCATTATATTCCTCGTCATCGTGATCGAGCCTCTCAATTTAATGAAGCAAAATAGATGTTTCTGCAGTGATTGTCTCTCTCCCTTGCAGTATTAAGAATATTAAATGGACACATCTGTTTTTAATTAGGAGCTGGAGTCACCTCAACGCTGTCTTCCATTTTAATGTACTTTGGGCACTGATTTTATTGTGCTACTGGTAGACAAATGACGAAGAAACCTTCCACACACGATAGCAAACCGATGGGGCATTTTGTGCTCAGTTTGTAAGCTTGTATGTTGAACGTGGGGCTTTTGGGCCGACCAGGGATATATATTCTTTAGCATTCTTTTGCATTTAGCTTTTGGAGGCCATGAAGGAACATTAGTGCGTTGCTTAGTGAAGAGACCGTCAAGGGAATGCTGCTATGAGTGTGACCGAGCAGAAACCAGGGAACAGAAGTAAAGACACCTGACAAGCTTTAGCCTTGAGTATTTTGCTGCAGATGAAGTGTTATGGATTCAGATCTATAAAGTATTTGTCCTCAGAATGTGCACGGTGTTCCACTTTGCAGGGAATTCTGGGAAGTCGCTGTTTATTGTGCATTCGGTGGACTGACAGGTGTTTGAGTCCTTAAGGCGACTCTCAAAGGCAGGTCCCTGTAGACAAAGGCATAATTAGATGAGATTAAGCTGGAATCACATAACGTCTCCTACAGCCTCCACCTGCCATCTAGCGGACACCCGAAAACTCAGCAGTTCAGCAGTTAAATCTGAAATGATAGAAACTGCATCGCTGGTTTGTTCTCTACTTCTAATGCCTGAAAGGCAGGACTGGATGTTGAAATTTCAAATAATATTTGATAACTGGAAGGGCAAGCATGTCTACCATTGAAAGGCAGCGGTTAAGCACATATTCAGTGTTCATTAGATGAATTTACCCGGAAAAGTAGAGTAACAGACCAAATAATGTTTTATTCACAGCTTATGCACACATCTCTGCAGCCCTGACCAGGATAAGCAGTTGGAAGATGGATGGATGGATGGATGGATGAAATAAATTGGGTTTTTTTCAGACACAAGAATGCCAATATCCTACTGTAATTTTCCCCTTTCATTTATATTATGATTATAATGTTTTATTTTCTTTGAGCTTTCCTTCCTTTGCCCTTCACTTTGAAAAAATGTGTTATGAAGGAATTGTGTTTTTTTTTTTTTTGTAGTTAATGGCAATACATTCATATATAAGGTGAAGCTGGTTATTAATCTGTTTACTTTAAAAGTGTGACTTGGGTCTATGTCTGTACTTTTCAGCCTGATATGTAGGAGAAGATGCTACAATGAGTCTCTATCCAGATACAGACAGAAAATTAGCCGATGTGTTAAAAGTGAATGTATCTGTTTCCTGTTACAGCTGTGGTTTCAAACATACTTCCCTTGGGTTCACTGAGGTTATAGTCTTCTTCATACATATTTGATTGTCAATGATTTTCTCATTCTGAAATGCATGTGCACGATACACATGACGAGCAATTGGAAAAATGATTGTTTTCCCGGTTTGATTTATGCTTACTTGCAATGCTAAGAGACGACCACAAGATGGCGACACACAACAAATAACACTCTCATAACGCCGCAAAAAGGTGTTCCGTAAGGAACCTGGTTAATGTAGTCTGTTAAAAAGATCAGACTTACAGATTTTTTTCCTGCAAATTTATCAGAGATTTTATTTACTTCTCCAAATTGACAGAAACTTTGTTGTGCTGACTTTTAAAATCATTTTCATCATTGCTCGGATGATTTTGAAAACAAATTGGAGTCTTGCAGAGAATCTTAAAAACATCCTACAGAACGTCGTAAAAATCCATTTATATCTAATGACTGATGAGACGAGAAGTCGGAGAGCATTTAGACACATACAATTGTGACCTTATTCAGTTTCATTGAGGTGCACCTTTTCATTCTGAGAAATAAATATGATTGCTTTCTGGAGTAGAGCGTCTTTCCCCTTCGGTCACAGTGAAAAGTAGATTTATTAGGCTCATGATTCATTCATGCGCCTCTGTTGTTCATGTTTAGTAATGACTTTCTATTGATCCCTTTTAGCCGTAATGTTTATATACAGGGAGCCCCGAGCGTTTCAGACTCAGTTCGCTTTCAACGGCACTTTATAAATGTATAAACTTCCCTTTACTGCCAGTAGTTATAATGATGTTAAAATATGCATGGCAGTTTTTTTTTTTTTTTTGTATGTTTATAATGAAGTAAAGATATATTTTTAAATATGGCGCATAAAGGGGGGCATATTTTAAAGTCCTTGACTGGTTTAATTTTGTTAAATTATATCCAAAATTGCTTCACAAAACAGCCAATGGTAGCTAATATCACAATAATTTACTAAGTAGATGTAATTTCTAATTAATGTTAACTTTTGCGCCAATTTTTACTGATTATTGAGTTCATGGTTAGGAAAATAAGAATTTTCCACTAGTCTGGATTTCCAGTCATTTAACTACTGAGCAAAATAACTTTTAATAGAGAAAATTCATTCAAATATACTTAGGCTTTCAGCCCTCCTCTTAAAAGCGCATCTAAAATCTTCAAAATGTGTTCTAATGTGATGTATCTCATGAATGTTGAAAGTAAACGCGGATCATCGGGGCTTTCATTCACGGCAGGCAGTATAAATGTGTATTCGTATCGCCATCACATGGTAATGTATTTACACTGCCTGGTCATTCTTTGTTGTGGAAGAACATTGTCTTCCTTTATGACACAAATACTCTAAAACCCATAGCATCTGTATTCAAAGGTGCTCTTTCAAATCTAAAAATCATTTGTTTTTCAACAAGATAACTACCCTCAGGGTTATTTAAGTACCGTATTATCTTATGTATACAAGGAAAGAGATTGAGTGACATGACATCGCATAACGACCTGCCCCCAACGATCCCCAACCTTAGCTCTACAGAATTTGGGAGGCGTTGGATCGAAAAGCAAGGTAGTTTATGGCCAGAACTTGTGGAAACTCCTTCAGGACTGTTGGAGAAGCGTTCCAAGTGGCTACATCTGGAAGCTGGAAAATCTTGAGATGTTGAACAATTCTTTTGGTCATTGTAAAATTTTAATTGTATTTTTCATTGCCTTCAGACCTTTTACTGTAAGGTGAATAACAGCTAAGAGACAAATGCATTTAAAGCAGGTGTGTCCAGACTTTTTACTGGTACTGCAGCGTTCTTGTGGTTCCTTTATGATCCTCACCACACATTTTACCTTGAGCTTGAACACCTCGGTGTTACGGAGCAGGATGATGGATGGTAGGACGATCAACGGAACCACTGGTCAAACGAAGGCATCTAGAGAAAACTAGAACCAAGTAGGGTAAGAAAGACATTGAGGAACCAAGCAGGGAGCAAACAAACACAGCAAACAGGAACAAACACAGTGACCAACTGAAGAACTAAGGAAGGCAGATACTTTAATGGGGGCTTCAACAAAGGGGCAGGTGTGAGATATTACTAAAGCAACCAAGACACTAAGGACTAGGAGTACAAGGAAGAGCTGAGGTTAAACAACAATCACTACAGATTCAAACACTAGGAGCAAAGGTTATAGAATATTACAGCAAACTAGATAAATGCAGGGAGAACCCAGAGACAAAGAAAACTCACTGAAAACTCAGAAATATAAACTAAAGAAATATAAACAAAAAGTGTAACCGAAACAAGAAATGGCCAACATGAGTAAGGAGGGACAGATCTTAGCCACATGATCAGCCCATTCAGCCACCAGCAACCCAGGGAGCCCCGTGGAAACACACCAGGGTGCTAAACCAAGGGAGACTAGGTAGAACAGGATGGCCAGCGACACCAGCTGGCCAAACAGAGAATTGACTGATAATGCCAGGACTGATCCTGACAATCACTTTTTATTTATTCCGCTGTTTAACAGATGCTGGCTACCTTTATGAAGAGAAATATACCAATATGCTGTCAAGCTCAGTACTCTTAGGAACCACGAGAGCCCCGTGGAGAATCGTTAGCATCCTGTCTCTTCCCTCCCTTTCTCTTTCTCCCTCTCGCTCACTCCCTTTCCATATCCACACCTCCTGCATCACTTCATCACCTCCTTTCCCTTTATCATTCCCGATGCCTCTTATTATCAACATTACGTTTCTGCGATGGAGCTGTTAGAGATTTCCTCAGTATACTGTAATTACAAGCTCGCGACATTTTCATATTAAGTGCTCATCAGCGCGGCTTCTCAGTCAACTCCTGTTTTGTCTCAGGTAATTAACGGAGAAACAGTGATTAATTTTGTAATGGGGAAGTTCAATGTGGGAGGCCAGCTGTCTGCCTCATTTGGACACTGATGAATCTGAGAGCAATATGGGGCCTTGGAGAAAATTGCTGAAACGTTATGAAGAGCTTCATGAAGAGCTGCAGTATCTGCTGCGTGGACACTGGTAAATTATTTCCTCGAGCTTAACCAAGAAATGACACTGATGTCAGAAGATGACAAAGAAGATCTCAGTGGCCTGAATTCCATTGATACATCAGTTCTACACTTAATTCTTTTTGTAAATCATAGAATAAGCACATATATATATATAAAGATAAGCCTGTGTGGTCATATTTAACTCACCGGGTGTTTAAGTTGGTAAGACATGGAGCAGTATGACATTCGGAAGCAGGATGCTTTCTCCTACTCAATAGTAAGTGAGCTTATTAGAGTCATGACTTACTCATACTGCTCATGTGCTTTGATGACTTTTCATTGATCCTATTTCGTCCAGCTGAGCTCACATGGGGACTCAGTTCCCTTTTGGAAACAGCAAAAGTATAATTAACTTTTATGCTGTTTTTGTATGATTCCGGTAACAATATGTAACAATATGTGCCAATGCAGCTGAAAAATGGGTTTGAATTCACTACATAGTAACGGTAGATTTATTATTATTGTTGTTAAACCTTATTATTAACAAATTATTAATTATCTTGTGTTTATTAAAACCCCACTGGAAAAACAATGGAGGTCATCCGCCATCTGAGGTCAGCGAAAAATCAGTCAGGCCTGCAAATGGGGCGCACCAAAAAGAAAAAGCATGTGTGAAAATTCTGCTCGCAGCTGCTGTTCAAGTAAATCAGGCAGAATGTAGAATTAAGGGAGAGCTCAGTGGGGATTGCGGCCTGCGCCGTCCCGAAGATGGAGAACATGGTAATCAAACTGCAGCAGCTCAACCTACTGATGTACAGACTGAGCACAGCCACTAACAGCATTTCTTAGCAGATGAAAGATTCTTGTTCCATCAGCTGTTGTGTTACTCTGAGCCATTGTTAAAATCAAGGGGAATCTGGGTGGCCCGGTACCCCCTCATAAGAGCTGAGGGACGCCCCATAACAGAGAAAATGTAAGCCTTGGGGGCCCTCTTAAAATCACCGCCTTACTAGATTCAGCGTCACCCCAGCCCCGTCAACAACAATTTTTCCACGCCATGGTCAGACTGGCCACCAGGGGGCCCCCAAGACCTCTGACACAATTCAAACACTGCTCTCTCTTGAGTGCCTGCTTTCATTACATATGTGTGCTGGGTATGTAGCTGGACATTTCACAGGGATATTGTGCTGCTGCGACATGGGCTGGGACCCGGAGCACAGTGCACTCCTTATATTTATAAAACCATGATCATGTCTTTGTCATACATAATGTTAGCATGTTAGCAGGTTAACATGTTAGCAGGTTAGCATGTTAGCAGGTTAGCATGCCCAGTGGATCCAGGGCAGCCGGTCGCCCTTCAGACCTGCAGATGTTTTCTTCATCCCAATCCTTTGCTCCAATCCTTTGTTGTTTTCCAGCATTTACTTTGTTTTCCTGTATCACAAACTGTTTGCTGTCCATGAGAAATGTCCTTGCACCCATTCCACTCTTAACAACAGAGAGAAACTAAGTACAGTAGGATTTTGCTTTTCGATTCTGTCTGGGAAGGTCCTCATGGTATGCTTATGTGTCAGACCTATTCTGCTTGCTTTTCTGCTTACTATGGTACATTTAGGCACTGATCTAATTTATACTTGAGGAATGCTGTACTTCATACAGCTGCTGATATAGTAGTTCAATGTCCCCTCTGGTAACGCAAGTGCATTTGGATTTAGAGACATACTTGCTTGATTCAGTACACCATCCTGCCAGTGTTTCTCCTTCATGCTGACAATCAGTCATTCTGGACCAAAGAGGGCAGTATAGTCTCGCTAGAGGCAAAGAGTAGCTATCACAGATGGGAGAGAAACATTAACTATTAAAATCAAGCAGCTCAGTGTGTTTATCTGACCTTGAAGCTAAAGTCTCAAATACGATCCCACTGTCATACTTAAAAAATGTCTTGGTGTGATCAAGCAGCAGGTTATTTAGAGTTATTAGTATTACAGTTTGGTGTGTGGAAAAGCACATTGGATACAACTGAAAAAGTTACCCAGACATTAATACCTCAGAGGGAGTTTAGGTGACATAAGATTTCCTTTAAATCAGAGCTAGATAAGATTTTAACAACTCTGAGCTATTAGTTAAGTTCTCTCCAAACGAGCTTGATGGGCCGAATGGCCTCCTCTCGTTTGTAAATTTCTTATGTTCTTATGACATTATTCTGCATCAAAGCTAAAATCAATTACAAGCCATGTTCTTTACAGCTGCAAACCATCTTTTACAGGGCTCCTCCTTCCTGCCTCTGCAGTGTTTAGTCGCAGCCCTAATTTAACACGCCTGATACAGATACAGTAACCAGGCCCTTTAGCAGCATCGCAGAATTTGAGTCAGATACCTTAACATACCTGATTATTTGTATCAAGTGTGTTGAATTAGAGCTACCTAACATCTAACCCTGCCTTCAAGTGTTGTGGGAAAACTTGTAAACACGCGATGAGAGCACATGAACGCCAATACAAATTTGTATTTACCAGTGGGATATTCCTTAAGCCCCGAGTTCCCACACTGGGGGGGCGTGTCATTACAACAATCATGGCAGAGGCCATGGGTAGCTCCAGCATGAAAGGCTTTTTATGTAGCGTGTCATTGCAGAACTAATGTTTTGATTTGAATGATGAGGAGATTGTTAAATGGAGTATCAGGAAAAATATCAATCAGTTTTTGTATCAGTATTTGATTTGAAGCTGACCAGCTACCTGCTGTTTGAGCAAAGGGTTACGAAAAATTAACGCTAGAAATGCATTTTGCCATTGGAGCAATGAAAAATACAGCAAAACAAAAAGTAGCTCTCTTATCACCTCCATTTTACTCCAACTTCCCTCTTGGACACTCTTCATGTCGTAATTATGATTTCCCTAATTCCTTATTCGGATCTTCCGAGTCCCAAAGGCAGCATAAGCTCTGTAGGGTGGTAGGTCTCCTGAAGCAGGAATGCGCACCTTGATCTATTGGATTTGACACCAGTTCTCAGGGTCTGAGGTAATTCTTGCACTATGTCAGTTTTCAGTAATTGAAACTGGAATTGAGACTGATAAAGACAAACAGGAAATCAAACAATATGGGTTTTATCTGCTGTTGTAGGTCTGCTTCAGCTTTCATCCACTGTAGTCAGAGGAGAATCACAGGAACCCAGCGATGGGCTGACCATCCAGTGGGTCCCGCTGGCAAAATCTATCACTCAGCAAAAACCCATCATGGAAACCCCACCAGGGAGCTCAAAATCGAGGGTTGATTTTTAATCCCAGTCCATGTGACCTTTGACCTCAATAACACATGGCTTCTTCTTTGATTGAGTGCAGAATTTTCCATTTAACCTGACTAGGAACCACTTCCATGCCACTATACCACACACCTCTGAAGTGCTGATTCCTGCAATAAAGCTGTGGAGAGAACTGGACTAACTCAGTTTAAGAGAGACAGGTTTTTCAAGGGCCAGTTTTCTGGCAGGCTTGTTTGCAGAGGACACGTCCGATAGCAGAACAGTAGGACAGCTGGAGCGAAGTGACAGACCACTGGAATGGCATCTGCTCAGAGCCGTACCTTGAATCCTCTTAGCTGCACATTTAACTAAATGCACTGTCACAACGCGTTGGCCAAATGCCTCATGGAAATAATGTGCTGCTTCCTTGCAAAAAAAATTATACAGTTCTGTTCTTTGGCTCTGGAATTTAACTGTAAACATTTAATTTCAGTTCATATGAAGCACCTTTCATATTTTTTACTGTGCTCTGTCTTCAGTGATGTAATATTCAATAGGGACATGAACCTAAAACATTTTATTTCAGCTTCACTTAGCACAGCTGAGCTTTCATCTTCTCTGCTGTATCCTGCTCAAAGGTGGATAGTTCAGGTTCAGAACCAGTCAGTATAAAGAGCTGCAGTCACAGAGGACTCAACTGGTTGGTTTAAACAAAATCCTGGTCTGCATTTGTACTTTCTGGACCTTAACTATGCACCTCTGATCTTTCCTCATTAGTGGTATAATAATTGACTGACAACAAAACCTGAGGCCTTTGTTTGGGGTCAGAGAGCATCTGCAAAAGAAGATTATTTTTTATAATATGCCCTTACTAATATCCATCCATCCACCCATCCATCCATCCATTTTCTGTAACCACTTATCCTATTCAGTGTCACGAGGGGTCCAGTGCCTCTCCTGGAGGCTGTGAGCGCAAGGTAAGGAACAACCCAGGATGGGGCACTAAGCCAGTGCAGCTCTTATTAATATCCATCCATTTTCCAAACCGCTTATCCTTCGGGGTCGCGGGGGGGTCCGGAGCCTATCCTGGAACCTATGGGCACTAGGCAGGGAACAACCAAGGACGCTCTGTAGGTTGGCTGGTTGCCCAAATTGGAAGGTCATTCGCAAGAATGAAGTACTCAAATGTATTACCATTCAAATACAATCACAAATATGACAGACATCTTTACACTTTACATTTAGGTATGAAGATGTTTGACATACAGTATCTATGCAATGAAAGTTCCCTTTACTGAACTGACCAATGACAGGAGGTCGTGTTGACATTTTTACTACACTCACTACACTTTTTACTTACTATACGTGTACACGTGACACAAAAGGCAGCTCAAAGCCCTCGCTCGACAAAAAACATCTTTGACATCATTTCCTCAGAAGGCCACATTAAAATGTCAGTTATGCTTTTATTCACAGCAGCAGCGGAGCTGGACGATGCTGTTAGAAGAAAGCGGTGGGGTCACACTGACCGGGGACAGACGAAGAAGAGCAGATGGAGGAGTGCGAGCTGAGGAGCAAAGAGCAGGCTCAGAGGCCTAACCCTAATCCTAACCCTAATCCCAACCCTAACCCTAACTTGTCCCACCTGCACATTACAGTCAGGTTTATATAATCACACAATACATAACGTTTATGGTTTTTGACTTTGTGCAAAGCTGAATTTTTGATATTACGAGCTCCCATAGTGACACTTTCTCATTTTTCCATTGACAGGAAATGGTTCCCCTAAATCCACATTAGTCCATTCCTTCATTATTCATAGCCACTTGTCCTATGTTGGGTCATGGGGTAAATATGCCCAAGGCAGGGAATAAGCCAGGATGTGGTACCATCTTATCTCAGGGCACAGACAGACAATCTGGCACCTCCAATTCATCTCTGCATGCTGTGGAGACAATGGAAATAACCCACAGCGACATGGGGAGAACATGCAAACTCCATGCGTGTAGAGCATGAAGCCAAGGGGGAGTGGGACACTGGAACGCTGATCTCCAGTGGCAACAATGCTAACCACTGCACCATCACACCCCCACACATCAGTCTATAGAACCAGTAAAACCCCAATATTCTGTGACCTGACAACCATTTCTTTTAAAATTATTATTACAACCTATATTTTCTAACAAAAAAAAAAAACATGTTTCTCTATGTTGAGTAGCACACAGGGCATTTTATAAATAATAAACACAATAAATGATGTTTGTGCATATTTACGCTTTTCATATTGGAATTTAGATGTTCACCGAATACAAGAATTGTTCTAGAATAAAACAAGAAATGCATATTGTCTCCTTATCTGTAGTATAAATGGTTAATATTGGTAATACAGTAAATAATCACAGGTCTCTCATGAGGCTAATAAACGGTCCATTCATTTCCCCCCGCAAACTCCAAAGGCCGGGATTGGTGATGACGGCACGGGGGCGGTTCAGCCGAGCGTTGCACTCGGACGAGGAAAGGCAGCTCATCGGCAAAAACCCTAACAGACGTGAAACTCAGCCAGCTGTCACTCCTTCTTCTCCTATCAGGTTTCAGCTCCGTAGGAACAGTTACCTTCACTGCAACTTGGTTTCCTCTCACTCTGGTCATGGTGACTCTGGTCAGTCTGCTCACACTCTACCTAACAACTCATCAGGTGCTCGGTTAAACATTAAGTATTTCCTCAACTAAAGAGACTGTTAGTGGTCTGAACAGTGCTGGAGAAGCAGCGTGTATCAGACACTGACCCAGTGCTGGGCTGGGAGGTTGCTTGAAGCGGGGAGGTCAGGATTCCTGAGGATGTACAAAACAACACTGGATGAAAATGGGACACAGATTTTTATTTTCCAATACAGCAGAATCCCGTAATGAACTGTATGGCACCCAAAAAAAACGAATAATGTTACACAGCTGAGGTCAATAGATAAAGTAAATTAACACTCCTTAAATAGCTTTTTAACTAAACTATACATGGTGCTTTATTCATCTACCAGGAACTGAGAGGCATGGGGCAGGAACGTAAAAACTGACTCACATTTTGCACTAAAACATCTAGTATCTTTGATTATCTGATTATCTAAAGCTCTGCTCTCAGTGACCATCCAGGAAACCTCCCAGTGCACCCAACGGCCAACCAGGAAATCTCCCAGTGCTCCCAACGACCAGGCCGCGCCTGCATTAACCTAAGACTGGGGACCTCTGCCTCACCAGATAACAATAATGCATGGAATTGTTCAGAAACTGTTCTTCATATGGAGTAGATACTATATTAAACAATACAGACCAATTCCTGCACTCTGTAGATGCCGTGAGTAAAGATTCACAGTCTCTCCTGTGATGCATAAAAAGAGGCTGAGGTGGAATCCAAAGGGAAATTTTGGAGAATGTCACCCCGCCCCCTCCGCAGATCACCATAATCTGTGTGAGATGCAACGAAATTAAGCACATGGAGCAAGTTTCACATGCCAGTAGGCAGAGACAGGATAGATAAAATCACAGCACAATGTAAGCACTGCGTAATGTAACATCTCTAGACGAATACAACAATTAATGATACTGCAATTCCATAAGATCACACATTCATCCGTCCATCCATCCATCCATATTCTAACCAATCGTCCCGTTCAAGATGACAGGGAGTCTACAGACAAGGCTGGGTTAAATCCCGGATGTGATTCACCATAGAAGAGTTTACTGATTCCACCTCGTGTCCTTGTCATTTTACATTCAGGTCAAAGTTCAACACATTCAGGAACCAATGTCACTCAGTCTTCTGGTGGACCACAGCCATCCAGAACTGAACAGTGAGCCACTCGCCAGCGGTTCTGCAGGCTGCCTTGGGGCTGTGGGGAATAGAATCATCAGACCCCCCCCCCCCCACCCCCTCAGGTCTCTTCATCTACTGGCTCGTCCGGAGTGGCCATCCTCTGAGAAACGCCCTCCAGGCTGCGATGGGGCCTGATCCCAGACCCACCCCCAGCTCTGCCCCCTGCACTCCGCTCGCACAGGTTACTGGTCAATGCAGCACAGTGGATCTGCTTCAGGTTCTCCATAACCTCACTTTTGGCATGCCTGAGAAGATCTGCCTGGCCCTGGACGGAAAAGAAGGGTTAGAGTCAGGGGGTAGTGCCGTGCGGTCGATCTCTGGCAAATTATGACCCACCTAGTTTGCCTCTGTAACAACATAACGCATAATTTGCTGATGGATAAAGTACGGAAATTATGTAGCTGTCTTTTTGAATTCTGTAGTGGTGACCCCCTTCCATCTTACACACCAAGCAAGCCTGAAACCTCACCCATAAAACGCTCGGCACGAGGCTGGTCTTTCCTTCCACAAAGTAACCAACTTTTTTCACAAAATACGAGGTGTTAATGGAGCAGCACAGAAACAAGAAATGAGCTTATTAATACAAATTCCAGTTCAGGTAAAGGCCGGCCATCCAGTGCTATTCTTTCTAATCATATGAAAGACGTGGCCTTTTTCTACACTGCTTCAGTAAACCATCTTGTCATGTAAGGAAAAATGTGTAAAACTGCACGTTATGCTACAAAATAGTCTCATAGACAGCGCAATTATTTAAACAAACATATAATCACGTTTGCACACTTATATCACGGTAGCAGCAAACAAATCTTGTGTCTTCCTTTCTCAGGTCTCTATGGTGTCCAGCAGGCAGGCATCTCCTCAGCCTTGTTAGTCAGACATGAACCAGTTGTGTCAAATTCATCCCATGGGGCCAGGCCACATACAAGAGGAAAAGACACAAGCCTGAGCGTGTAGTGTGTCAATTACGGTCTGCATTTTCACTATCGGTGCGTTTTAACCAAGATGTTCCTGAGAGAGCCACCCACATACTGTAGGAACATCTGAACACCATTCAGAACTGAACTGGAAATGGCCTGGATATTTTGTTACAATTCCATTCATTGGAACTGAATTTGAACTGCGGTTGAAAAATGCAGAATTGCTATTTGAATTTGAATTTAAGGACACAGAATTAAACAGGATTTGAATTCAAATAAATTCATATACATACTGTAGATGCAGTTGTGACAATACAGTTTAGTGTATGGATGGTGCAGAGACTACTCCTCCCAACTGCCCCCCCAAGCATTTATTCATTGCCAGCAAGACTTCCTCACCTTCAAGATGGTGATGTTCCACGTGAAGCTCTCCACGGCCTTGTGCAGCTTCCTTCCTTTGAGTCCCTCTTTAACCGCCAAGCTGGACAACTTCTCATGAAACTCCATCGCTTCAAGAAAGTATATCAGACTGTCTGAGTCACCATACAGGGGCTTTCATTGACAGCATTTCTCCAGACCAGGGATGATAAATGGTCTATGTTACCAATGTGTGATGATTCTATCTATTATCTATAAGGAGAACCGTCAATAAAGACCATTTCTGTCAAGGCACTGAGACCTGCTGGACGGTAAAGTAGACTGAGGAAAACAGCATCAAAAATTTGTATTTGAAGAAGACTTTGAAACGGAATTTAACCTGCATCATAAACATTTTTGGTTAAGAATGCTGCTTGTGAAAATGTGACTTTTATTTTGCAACATAACATTACTTATGAAACTATATATTTTAGCGATGATATCAAATGTAATGATGTAACAATTTCTTTTCTTTAATTATGACCTCATAGTTGCAGTGTAGCCTTCCTGCACATAGCAAATGCTGCTATAACCAGATGCCATGGAGTCAACTTGCTCCATGTTTGGCCTCAATAACTATAGATTAACTGGGATTTTTTACCAGTCCCTGGCTAGAGGCGTGATACATTCTGCACAAACTGCAAAAGGAAATGACGTGAAATTGAAATTTAAATTGCTAGAACACCCTTCGCTAGCCGGCTATGGAGGACGAGTCTGACACCTTCCTTTGACCTATCGGCCAACTCTGAGAACAATATCTGCCGATTAAATGAATGCAAATTACAGTGTGATGTTGTGAACATAGCAACACCTATGTGATTGAAGAGAGGCGAGAGGCCCTCATGCATGATATACGTCATTCAAACACAGAGCTGAGCACTGCCTGGAAACCAAACCGAAGACATCCCCCCAAATCTGAATTAACAACCCAAGACAGGTAGGAGGAACAAAAGAAAACAATGGATCTGTGGAAGGATAAATGGGCAGATCGATAAACAGATAATTAAACCTGACTAAACTCACAAGAATCACTCGTAAAAATAGTGTGAGGCTAAAGCTGAAAGTATAAACAGCAGATCCTTTCTTTAACACATAGCAGCAAGTGGAGCACAAACAGATGGCAGTTAGTCAGGGATGGTGTAGAGCAGCATCCTCCCAGGAAGGAACTGTTAGAGAAATGCGTTTTATTGTCTCCTACAGCATGAGGCCCTGCTGGGTTCTTTGCAGTCTTCCTTGGAGCCAAACACATGTCCTAAAAGCTAGGCACTCCCACCTATACAGCAGAAATGCACTGTGTATTCCGTCCACAATCCCATAACAGTGAGTCCACTTCAGACTGGGATAGGAATTACCATACGTCCCCTCTTCTGCACTTCAACAAATGACCCTGGGGTTTGTAAATAGTAGGGCTGGCACATATAATATGCTACTTTGCCATGGTCATCGTTACGGAAGATTATTGCTGTTATAAGGACGTGTATCAGGCATTCAGGTTAAGGCAAAGATCCAGGGCCTGTGGAGGAGATCAGCTGTTTGAATAGAAGCGATCAGCACATCAAGAAACAAAAAAACTGATCTTTACCAGACAGGTGTTTATGACCACAGCAATGCCTCCGACTGGATGTGCTTTGGTCATCGCACCGTTCTCTGTAAAATCTAGATACTGTAGCGCGTGAAAATCCCAGGAGGGAAGCTGTTTCTGCGATGCTGGAACCACCACATACCACATCAACAATCCAACTAGGGTCAACATCTCTTTGATGTGGCGTCTTAGCCGTTGTAATGCTTGTCCCATGCTGTAAGCTGATCTCTTCACGCTGCCTTCACATTCACTGTCTGAAGGCACCAGCTCTCTGTTTTAACCATCAGGTGTCCCTCGTAAACTGGTCACCAAGCGTAATTAGGGGATTTTCCACTCTTCTGTCTCTTATCTAATAGTGTTCCAGTATCAGCAAGCAGTAATATCTGTAATGAATGAGCTCCCATGTGATGCTGAAAGTGACTCATTTCAGGATACAATTTAATGTTGTAAGTGCAGTGATTAGTACCAGCCAAATCTTACAAACATGACCTACAGCCGATGAGGTCGGGACAGTAAGGAAATTACTTCCAAGATGTTTAGACTCGCATCATTTTCACCACTTAAGACTCAGTTTTCTTGTCCCTCCCCACTTAACACGTACATTATAAAAATCGTGTTGCATGTATAAGAAGTGCTGAGGTATACAGTATAAGACTGGAGAGATTATGGCTTCAAATAAACTATCAGTGCTTAAGATTTTGACCATGTGGCAGCGGTGAGAATGACAGGAGCAATTTTAGGAGAAGAAAGGGAATCACATGTATCAAAACATAATTTGGCAATAATGACAATATAACTGCGAATGGGGAAAAAGGCAGGGGGGGGCACCTTTTGGCACCCAAGGTAGCTGATTATAAAGTTACAAATAAATGCATGGCATTCTGGCAACTTGGAGAACGTTCAGGTAAATGGGGCATAGTACAGTATGAGAAAATTGGGGGAGTTTTATATAACTGGAGTTTTAAAGATGACAAAAGCCTTGTGTTTGTACAAAATTATGCTATACATAATGTTTTACATTATGTTCAATTACATTCTGTTTAAATTCCTCCAAAAAGGTATGAAGGCTTTTGTGGCACTGTGATAAATTGCCAAAATGTGTATTTTTTACAAATAAAGAACCATTTCCACCCTGATTTGCTGAGCTACCTAATATAAGGCAACAATCCGCCATAATTCCAAATTTTGGATGGAGAATAGTACAATTAAACCTTTTCAACACCGCAAGAAAACGCCTGATGTACATTGAATTATGGGGTTCATTGAATTATCGTCAACATTTGTTGCGCAGTTGTCTAGAAGAGAAATGCATGGTAGGCAGGTATAGTAATCTTGTCATGGTCTCCAGGCGAGCTGAGATCCTGCAATGCATTAGTAACTATGCACAATGGATTGATCTTAATCTACAACCATTTAGTATCCAACAAAGACCTGACTAAAAAATAATGACTATTTGGGAGTTTGCTTATTATGAATTCTCAGCAACCCTGCACTGGATAAGTGGTTAGAAAAAGGAACGAATGGACTTATCAATAATCAGATTTTTTTTTTCTTTCTCTGATTAGTAATTCTAAAGCAACTTCGGTGCAAATTGATTAGCATGTGGGCAGCTACTTTGTTATAACTGGCTGGTTAATAGTGTAATAGTATGTAGTAAACTCAAAAAATATGAAGCAGCACGGACCGATAACCAGGGGCGAAGGGTTCAGGGCAGGGGAGTGTACTCCCCAATATTTCATTTGTATTTAAATTATGAAGTTGAATACCACCACCCCCCATTTCAAATTCTCTCCTATATCATTGATGATAACAGTTTTTAAGCTAATGAAACGACACGAGTGCTTCTCCCCCTGCCACGCTGGGGGCCGCTGTCACGCCCCCTGTTAGCGCCACTGGTTAGTCAGTCAATGTGCTTCCCTACTGCTCCGTCGAAGTCTCTGACTGCGGCTCTTCTGAAGTGGGCTGATCTCCTTAGTTCTGCGGAGATGTTTCAAAGGCCTACCCACCAGACCGGCCTACTATGTGCAGGCAAACTACCGAGGAACTGGCGATCATGCCAAGCTTTATCTGCTCAGGAGCAATGCTTCAAAGACTAATCTAAAGAACACATTCAATTTACATGGCACTGCTGAACTATCAAGATTTTATATCATACTTGCATGTTAAGGGATTTTGACGAAAGATCTCAAACATGGCTGGAACAAACAATCCATACAATGTTCTCATCTGTGAAGTCTCACTACAAAAGGAGAATGAGAAAGTGATATACAGTGAGGCTGTCTTAGAAGCATTAGATAGAAATTTTATCATGGAGTCACATGGTAGGAATTTTGCAAGTGTTTGCTGATGTTAGTATATTTTGGCTCATATATATAGACACATATCAAAAAAATTAACAAGTCTATTAGGAATCGTGTTCTCCTTCACAGAAAAGTATTTGCTGCTGTGTTTATATGGGAAAATACTGAACTGCATCGTATTATATTATGAACACATGAGTTTCACATCTCAGCCATATGTGTCACCATGTATCACTTGTGCCACTGCTGAGCCATTGTGTCAAACACTAAACCTTAATTACGAACAGTTATTAGCATGTCATGAAAATCTGGTTCATAATCAATGCCACCACTCTGTCATTTTTCAGTCTTCCTTTGCCACTGCAATTTCGAAATTCTCTCGCACCCGTATCTGCTCACCATACAGATCTATGCAAATACCCACTTCATTCTCCGTTCAGCACATGCATTATGAGTGTGACGCGCTAAGTATCTCTAGATTTCAGGAGAAGAAACGACGGTGTGCCCTGTGTAATCATGTTACCGTATACAGCTAAGACAATTTCAGAATGTGTTAAAAAGGGGTGATTTTCTTGCCCTTTCATGTCAAGAGTTTAATTTACAGAGAGCAAAAATAGTTTAACTCTCTCCACTCATGATCTTCGAGGATCAGTGTTTTTGCCCCAGTTAAATGCATATTTCATTCCTGTCACCCTCCCTCAGCGAAATAATATATTAATATGTGGATTCATTCAGAAACAAATTCAGAAATATATTACAGTTATATCTCACGACTGGTATTTACAAAAGTGATTTTCAAGCTCTTAAGCAAAAATTTGCCAGACTTGATTAAATATCTTGTATGTAATATGTAATACATTTTTCTAAATTTGACTGTTAGTGTTTTTTCTACTAATATATTACCAAATGATTAGTAATGGTTTATTAAAAGTTAAAAAGCAGACCTTTAACATGTTACAGATATTTACGGAATTAATAAAGAAATACAGGAGGTGCACTGTAACGCAAATAATTGTGACCCTCCATTCATGATAAAATATAGAATAAAAAAAACGATTTATAACATTTGATTTATATATGCATGTCTGTGTGCTTCCTTGTTGATATGTCAACTCGCTTCACCAACAAACTATGTTTTACAGTAAATCAATAACAAAAGTAGCATTTTCTGGAAACTTGATCTCGGATTTTGTTTGATGCTCAGTTTGATGCTCAGTTTGATGCTCACTGACCAAAGCTAAGCCCAAATCATTCCATGGCACTCAAATGAAAGCAAAGAACCTGAACTGAAACTCAAACCAAGAGAGATATAATGGAGCGTTATCCAGTATTTACAGGTTGGCTGACTTTCTCTGTGTTCCTTGCCTTGTCTGTTTTAACTATTTCCTTTCAAAGCTGGTGATCATTCGTGACATAATGTACAAGTGCCGTGGTGGATCTCGGAGTTCTGTAAGAAGCAGCACTTCAGATCTCTGCTCAGAAAAAACCTTCTCTCACCTTTGGTTTGCGTCTGTAGGATCTTCTCACACACAGCATCTGACTTCTCAATAACAGTCCTGCTTGTCTGTATCATCTAAAAAAATTGGGGGAAAATGTTTAAAAAACAAAACCTTGACTGCGGTTGGTTACTCTGTCCGACACGGGTCTCCACTACAGGTTCACCGTAACTTCTGGCTCAAGAGATTTATAAAATGTTGTAAGTCCCCATGTACATGTCAAGGGCGTTAGATACCAAGATACATTAATATTAATCCTGATTCCACAACAATTAGTATACAGGGGTATTCGACGGCTCCTGTAGAGCACAGAAAGAGAGGATAGAGCAGAAATGCTTACTATAGCTTTGAACTGGCAATGTATCACGAAGGACAAGGGTGACACAAAGGGGTGGCCAGAGGTCGCCACGGCCCCCCCTTGGAAACCTCTAGCAAAAATATTCAGGCACAGACTTTATTTATAGCATCCATCCATCCATCCATCCATTTTCCAAACCGCTTACCCTTACTGGGTGGCGGGGGGTCCGGAGCCTATCCCGGAAGCAATGGGCACGAGGCAGGGAACAACCCAGGATGGGGGGCC
>JAODJX010000136.1:17626047-17649058 GCA_026776945.1 Isichthys henryi
GCAAACTCCGCACACATGTAACCCAGGCGGGGATTCGAACCCGGGTCCCAGAGGTGTGAGGCGACAGTGCTAACCACCGCACCACCATGCCGCCCCCTTTATTTATAGCAGTAGCTATAAATACTATTATGTTGATTGAAAATTTTCTGCTGGCGCCCCCTGCTGATGGCTCCTGGTGGAACTTCTTCAAAACCTTCCTGTACAGTATATTCTTCACAAACTTTTGAATGTTCAAAAATACTGGATAATCCGTATTCAGGCAGATGCCACTTTTTCTGTTCATTCTGAAATACAAGTCATATTCCAGTTCCGGTTCGAACTGGAATTATCTGATGTGCATTAGTCCGTCATGCATTTAAAGTGAAATACATTCACTAAATTTATGGACAATATATGATCTAAACTAACAAAACTCTGATTGCACAGAATGGAATCAAGATTACTATATACTCTTAAGAAGATGCCTTGTTTTTACACTTACTGCTTGCAAATAAATTCTTTAGGAGCTACATAAGACCTGAAAGATCATGCTAGGGAAAGTTCATCGAAACTCCTCAGTCCCCGTCATCAGAACACTGTCTCACTGCAAAACAAAAGCAGTTCTGTCAAGGTCAGCAGTTCTAAGAATACTTGGCTTCTTATGTGACCCCATAACTGAAAAACAACACCGGACTGAGAATAACAAATGTTGCGGTACAAGCACTAAGTAAAAAAGCATGAGGCTATTTCTGGAAGCCCGTTAGCCAGGATATCAGCAACGTTCCTGCTTCCCGTTCTCTGGGGCCATCCAGCCGCCCACCGTTCAGCCTCGACTCCTGACGTCTAAACTTGACGGTTTACAGAGCTGAGCAGAGGCCAAAAAAAAAGGGGGGGGGGGGTCATCAGGCCAAGCAAGTTCTGGAGCTGCCGGGAGAGCATCTCGCAGAACAGTTTGGGGGCTTTGGGGGCACTGATAACGAAAGCCGGAGATGCCGATGTGGAGGTAAAGAAAAGGTGTCTGTATGAAGTCTGCCAGTGGAAGACGGGCAGCTGCTGGGAGAACTTTCATTAAAGCACAGCCACTGTGAGCTGAAACAGAAGCTTAAACGGACGGCTTCCCTCGGGCTGTAATTCAGACACACCACTGCACATGTGCTGACTTCACTGCACTCCGTTGAACGATCACAGCACGACAAGCCAAAAGTGTGTCGGGCTCATGCCTGCTTCGTACAAACGTCAGGCTTGAATGATAATGACACTTTTCCAGTGCAGGCAAATGCACGGCCCTTTACCCTCCAAAATGCCCAAAGGCTATGAGTACAGCACTCACCCATTAAGATGCATAAGGTGGTCGGCTAGCATGCCTGTTCTTCCAGGACTAATTTGCAGTGAGTGTGGGCGTATGTCATTAGTCCAGGTAGAGGCACATTATGAAAACATTACATGAATAAGAGTGAGTTCCATACTGATGTAATAAAGGATCAGCTGAGCTCTCAGACCCACATGCTCTGCTAATGAACCAAATCTGCAGTCTAATCCAGCCGCATGGAGACAATATCCAGCTACACTATGACGCCTCGCCTGACTCACACCCCACGCATTCTGCACAAAGGGCACCGAGGCGAAATCTTCAGTTCATAATCCTCCTGTCCAGAGCACTCAAAGTTCCCCCAGACATAAATCTGACAGAGTACTTAAAATGGCAGACGGACATACAAAATTTAAGGTTTGGTACCACGATAGCAATTTTCTTAAATATTAAAATCTTTTGAATTTTGGGTGTTTATCATCTTGATGAGTACAATGCAATGAGCTCCCCTTGGCTCTGAAAGTACCATCTTTCTATAATACAACCCATGTTACAAGAAGCAAAACCATAAAAGGTCACAGGTACCTTTAAGACCGTGGACTTTATAAAGCCTTCGCGAGCCACCGGCCTAAATTAAGCAGAAATTCTGATGTGCCTTTTTGACAGAGAAAAAAACGCCCAGGAGCTTACAGCTTCATAAGTGGCCACCACCTTCTTCATCACTTCAGGCAGCGTTCCCTGGGGCTCCATGGCGGGGTACTGGTCCGTCAGGCTGAACAGAAAGAGAGGGCTTTTGTCCGCCCCCGTGAAGAGGGATGAAAGGGCAAGGATGCACTGCATGAAGTTGGCCACCGCAGACAGTCCACACAGTTCCTTGAAGGACACAATGGCATTCTAGACAGAGACAAGGAGAGCAAGAGGCCAGGTGAGGAAATTCTGTTGCAGTTTTTCTATCATAACTTTATTATATTGTGCTATTATCTGGTTCACAGATAAAACACCAGTAACCAAGCACACTCATCCAGAAAACAGTTTTCAGGTGTATATTCCAATAATATCACCTTGCAAAGTTTAATTCCATCAATGCTAACATGCAAAGAAAAGTAATTGTCAGGTAGCTGAATGTACTTCTTGGTCAGCACCGTGCGAATGTGTGCGCAGTCATGTCAAGAACGATTTAAATTCTAAGTGCTGATTGTCAACATTTGCACATTATATCACATTCAATAAGCTTCAGGAAGAGGCTTCAGCCGAGCTGTTAATGTTGTTTACTGTCTCTCTGTAATTTTAATGTCTGATGTGTTGTAGCTTTCGGGCTGGTTTGCGAGGGGTTTCCTGGCAATAGTGCATTACGCTGAGAGACAAAGCTATTTCCAAGATGATTACAGTACCGTTCTTCGTATTTATTGGGCTGCTCCTCCTGTTTGCCAAAGAACACTGTGTTCGCAGAGTCTCCGTAAGTGTGTACTGTATACTACTGCTGGATTCATTAATCATCATTCACATTACTCAGCTGCCTTTATTTATGAATAATATTATTCGACAAAATTAACCACAAGGACAGTAACCTTAAAGTAACATTGACCGCTGGGCCAAGGTGAATTACTTGGCTTTTTCATTAAGTACTTAATTAAATTAAATTCTTGATGTATTTCCATGCATTTTCCAGGCCAATAAAACATCATTTATGAATTTTCCACCGGTTGATTTGTGGGATGAGAAGAGGGAAAACTGGAGTAAAGATGGGTCAAACGAACGTAGCAAGGAGAAACAAAAACAAACAAGTATTATTTTGTTTGCACGGAGGGCAAACACGCGAGAATGAGGTAAGAAGTGTCAGGCCACAGATGCCTTTTCTGGAGATGAGAATAAACAGATCCTAATATTTCAACAAATAAAAGGTACAGATGGGCTTGGGGACCATTATACTGTGGTATATAGTATTTTCACTGTATTTTCAAAAACAACGCTATTCCAGTGTTTTGAAATCTCGGTGATAAAATTAGGGGGAGGGGGTTTGAAAATATACAGTGGTAAACCGCCCAAGTCGAGACACAGGTCAGGGAGGTGAATATGTGCTCTGGGTTTGTCAGCAATAAATAAAAACAGAAGAATGTCATAGTCAAAGGTCTGATATATACAATACAGCTCAAAAGTATGGACACAAGGTTTATCTGTACCATTCTCTACATTTTAGAATAATTATAAAGACATCAAAACTATAAAATAACATATGTGGAATTATGTACTGACCAAAAAAAGCATTAAGCAAAAAAAATATACTTTGTTGGGAGGCAGCTCTGTGGGTTGGGACTCAGAAGGTCGCCGGTTCAGATCCCTGGATCGGCAGAGTGACCCCACCACTGGGCCCTTGAGCGAGGCCCTTAACCGCAATCGCCCCAGGAACCGGCTGACCCTACTGACTCCCCTAACCCAGTTCCATGAGGTGGCCTCCTGGGATGCTTTCCCAGCTGTCCTGCATATGCTCAGCACTTATTGGCCACTTTTTCTTCTCTCTCTGGTCAAACTCCTCCAAAACCATCTCTACTGTTGTTAGGTCAGGTGGCCAGGTCACGTGACGCAACACTATCTCTGTCCTTATTAGGCGGTTTGGCAACTGTAGTTGTTTAAAGTTATACCTCAGTAATGAAATATGTTTAGGGCGATAGACTGAGCGAGAAGGACAGCATTACATTAGAAGCTTCTTTTTTGTTGCTAATAAGCCACCACATTTCATGTTGTTTTTTTTGCCAAACACTGTCAATAAAGCATTATACACTTTACCCTGAGTGCATTTAAATGACTATTAAAATGCCAAAATGAATTACGGACATATATTAATATAAGTGCTTTCCTCAAAAGAAGGATTTACACTCTTTCCGTTTATTCTCTCTTCTTTCATTCCCTCGCTCCTCATTTCAGAGACAGAGG
Source organism: Isichthys henryi (assembly GCA_026776945.1). Classification (NCBI taxonomy): domain Eukaryota; kingdom Metazoa; phylum Chordata; class Actinopteri; order Osteoglossiformes; family Mormyridae; genus Isichthys; species Isichthys henryi. Next base: position 17,630,267 of record JAODJX010000136.1, read on the forward strand.
TGTCCTCCATTTCTTAAATTGCAATCTGCTTTTAGTTTTATTGCTACCGTGAGCTACAGCAGGAAAACAAGGGTGTGTTATGCAAGTTTGTTCCATTTTAAATATTAAACGGTACAGCCAACAAAAGAGAGAAAAACACAAGTGAAAATCTTTCACACGGCGAGCTGTTATGGTTTACAGCTGCAGCAATCTGGCACCATTCATCTGTGCAAAATTCTTCCAGTACATGCAAGTTTGACAATCACAAGGCCAAAGGGAGGCTGGTAACACTGTTGATTTCATATGCATTGATAAATGGAGCTTTGTCTCCAAAAAGGAAAGAAATGTAGCATCACGTATGAAAAATATATGTTACGCAGAAAAATAAATTGTGAAGATTAATGCTGAAATTTTAAGACAATGCTTGTTCGGAACCCTAACCTGGAGGTTCTCCCGCAGGTCGGTGGCCTCTCTCAGAGGCTGCGTGGCAGTCTTGAAGACCTCGTCCACAGTCTTGATGAGCAGTACCCTCATGGCAGCATATTCACGACCCCGCTTGCTCTTGCGAACAGAGAGGCCACGCTTGTGTGGCTTCCCGCCGCCCCGCCGGTTAGTGACAGCGATGTGAACGAACAGCCAAGTGTGCGGAAGGACATCCCCTGACAGAGACTGAAGCGGAACGTGCCGGAAGCCCGGCTGCAGGCATTCAAAGGCGATAGCATACTGGCCGATAAACTCATCTCCGATGTAGTCATCATCAAGCACTACGAAACGCACCATTGCCAGTTCAGGAAGTTTTATTTGAAACTCAAAGCTCTCGTCAAAGATTGGGTTGTCCCCATTCTGGTGGACGGTTTTAGTTCTTTTCTCGGCACAATCAGCTGGAATGCCGTGGACCTCTACATAGACGTATGGATCAACGATGTCACCTTTGGCACCAGAGCCCTTGGGCTTAGGCAAATTCTGCCCGCTGATGATCTTAAGATGGAGTAGCTGAGGAGACACCCCTGGGACAGAGTCTTTAGTGTTACCACTAAAGTACGACACCTCTTCTCTCATGATGGCGGGGCGCAGAACATAACCACAGTTCCCATTCTGTCGAAACCAAGCATTATTAAGGTCCATCATCAAGCCAGGCGTTTGGAAATTCATAGCCACAATTTGACAGCCATACTTCCAGAAGTCTTGAGGGTTCATGTTGCTGGAGTCAATTCTCATTGGGCTTGGGTAAACTCTAGCCAGGAACTTTTTGTTATAGTTCACAAAGTCTCCAGGACTGTCATTAGCGCAGCGGTTGGCAAGGACCTCATTAAAGGAACAGATCTCCCAGTACTTCTGATTCTGGAATGTTGTTTGGAAGTCCTTGAACCTAACAGATTTACATAACGTCACTAAGTCTGACAGTTCCTTGGACAGCTGAAACGTTGGAAGGGGAGTGATAGAATGTTCTTCCCCCGAATCACACCTTACCCTCCGGGACACTTCTGCGCCCTCGTCCTCATCTGTCACATCACCCTCGGGGCCTGTGCAGCTTGCCGGTACCTTCTTGGCCCTCAGTAAAATTTTACCCTTCAGCATATATGGGGAGGGTAAATAGCCATCCTCTGATTTGGGCGGGTCAGTGTAAATCTTATCTCCTAGAACCTTCTTCAGGTGCTGATACAGAACTTTCTGCTGCTCTATTGAACAGTGATTTTCCAAACAAAGGATCAGTGGATACTCTGAGGCAACAAACCCATACTTATTGATGACATCGACGATGCTGTGAAATGCAATCTGAGATGTCATGGTGTGGCCTGTGAATACCACTGGCTCATTATCTGGTCCATCCCAAACATCCATCTCCACACACCGACATCCCATTCTTAGGGCACGGATGTACCCTGTGATGTCAGAAGGGCCTCTGAATTGATCCTCTATTAAGTAGGTGTTATGGGATGAGTTAATGTAGTAGTGTGACAGGGGCTGGTTCATGTCCTGGCACACTGTCTTCTGCTGGGGATCAAATATGTGGCACTCAGGTGACATGAGGTAATTTGTGAAGCCATCCAGAGAAAGCCACCCATTCAACTGTCCCTCTCTGGAGGCTTCGTAGTTTTGTATCACCTCCAAACTGGTCTCTTCACTTACTTGGGTCACCCCCTGCTCCGCCTCCAAAAACATCATCAGGTCTTTGGTGTCTAGGAACTCCTTATTGCTGGAGAACTGTACCAAAAGGAAGTAAATCTCTGGTCTAGTACAAAGGTCATGAAACACTTCAATGAACTCATCCACGGTGACATCATTTCCAGTTTTGTTGTGAGTCTTGTGTAACTCTTTGAACCTGAGCTCTATCTTGCCATTTTTTAGTCCAGGATTAAACTTTTTGATCAGCGACACAGCAGTGCATAAAGCTATTTGCGTCTTCCCTTCTGTGTCGGCCTCAGAAAAGAGATCCGAGAGCCAAGACGAGCGCAAGTTGTCTCGGCGATTATCAATCATGTTCAGCGTGTGTTTCCCATAAGATACCAAGTAGCGCAGCCCAGTCACCCAAACGTTTGCCACATCTGCCGAGTTCGCCACCAAATCCAGCGACTCGTAGCTGTCCCCATATATGACCGAAAAGGCGCAGTCCTCGGAAATCTGCTCATACAGCCCGTTCGTCCTGAAAATGTCCGTGTTCTTTCCCGTCCGCACCTCCTTCACGGACCGGATGTCGATCCTTGCTTTGTCGGACTCCTTTTTCGACGGCTCCCACCTCAGCGACTGCATGTCGGCTTCGAGCAGGAAGAAACGGCAGTAAATGCGGGAGTTGGAGCGCACCTTCCTCAGCTCTGAGCCCTCCACCATAGCGCCGATGCAGTCGTTGGCACTGCTTATCTTTTTCTCTGTGGGCATGCTGCTGAATGAGACGGTTTTCTTCCGCTCGTTGCGCTGCCTTGTGCCATCCTGGAACAGCAGAGAATGAGTCACAAAAAGCTGCAAATGCCCTGTTAACAGAGCTGACTGTGTACTGTAATTCAAAGATAAAGCAACCGTGCTCACAGGGCAGAAGTTGAATAGCATGGCAATTTGAAAAAATGCAAATCAAGGAATTACTGTCATTGTTTGCAGACTTTAAATAATGTAATATATGCATTAAACTATGTAATATCTAAAGCAACTTCACAATAAGAGACACTCTACTTTGCATGAGATACTGCTGTCCATGGCCTATTTCCCAACCTGCCTTCCTCTTCAATAGCTGGAATTGTCCTCTGAAGTCACAAAGAACAGTCATTTGCATTTCGCTGGATTATGTGACAGACAGCAATTAAAACAATTCTGTCACCTATGTGCCTTTGTCCTTGTTCTCTACCTGCAGCTTCATCCTTCCAAATCAGATGTATCCCGAAACATCACCATACAGTTACTCTCTGAAAGCCTCTGAATCGGCACTTTCCAATAAAATTTCAATTGCATTTTAGAGGCTGCGTTCTTCGCCTTTCAGATATTACAGGCTGCCGCTAAACTGTTGAGTAACTAAGCTTTTAATACAGTGTCCTGGATTTAGACACATTTATGAATCATTAGCAACTGGACACAGACTGCATAATTAGAGAGAAGACTCTTTATTTCATAATTACACTGAGGGCAAACGCTTCCTTTTAAGTTACACCTCTTGCAGAAGTATGAAAGAACTATTATCAGCTTTAGTCTGAAAATAATTAGGGCTCTTTTATAGTGTTTCTGCGCCACATGACTGACAGTGAGTGCCGTGGTGAAGCGTACAATGCAGCAAAGGCAGGAAACCCGTAAAATGTCACATCCAGACTAATTGCAGAAAGCACGGTCTGGCAGTTAATGAGTAGTTCAGAAGGGGAAGGCTGCACAGGCTTTGAAATGGCTGTCGGACCGACACATGCTAAGGGGGCTGGGGGGGGGGGCATCTGTCCCTTTTGCATGAACGAATGAAAGTACCTCCTTTCTGATACCTGAGTATCCCTCCCCCCACGTCACCCTGCCTTTTATGACAAATTTTATGCCCAATTTTGATGATACCAAGTTACCAAGCTACCCCCTCGTCTGGTCGAGCACCAGCCTGTCTCTGCACAGCCCTGTTGTCACATTTCATCATGGTCATGGGAGATTTACTTGCAGAAAAATGTCCTGAGGGCAGAATAAAAAATGATAACCAATCAGATTTAGAAAGGAGGCAGGACCAACCTGTCAGATGTCTTAGTCCAGCCTCCTATAGGTGCTTGGACCCAACTCCTCTCCAATCTGATTGGTTATCTCTCTGAACCAATCATTGTTCCCTCTGCCCACAGAACATTTTTGAGTAAAACTCCCATGATCCTTCAGCATGGGAGAGTAGACATATTCTAAGCTTATACATCAACCACAAATACACAGAAATACACAACACACCCTAAGCGTGGTGATTTGTCCAAAAATCACATGCTGCTCTTTTCTTTTCTGGTGATAATAATACTCCAGGCATGATATTTCCAAATCCATCCATCCATCCATTTTCCAAACCGCTTATCCTACTGGGTCGCCGGGGGTCTGGAGCCTATCCCGGAAACAATGGGCATGAGGCAGTTCCAAACCTCGCTTCTTTATAAATGCAAAGTACATACATCCACTTACAACTGATACAATTATCACTGACACCATTATTGTTACAAAGGAAGTAATCCTCAATTAATCATCAATGTAAAACAGACACAATGCCACCAAAAACAGGAGGGGGGGCTTTCACAGGGGCTGCATCCTTGTAATTGTAAATTTTGAGGTACAGAAATGGACCCTGAGGAACATCCCAAAGGTACAAACAGCATCAATGTACCATTAATGGTACAGAAATGTTCCTCAGAGTCGAATTCTGTACCTTAAAAAGTATAATTACCTACAACTAGGGAACAATTGACAGACCCTTGAGGGTGCAGCCCTAGTGACAAGCAAAGGTCCAAATGTTTGCCCTTTTTTCAGAGAATGTATGTTAAATTCTGAAAATTAAATATGTACAATTCTTACTAAAAGCAAAAGACGTTGAAAAGACATTGCTGGAATATATTATATTTAATAACTAGAGGGACAACTGCTAGACTTTTAAAAGTGCTCGTAAAGAAGCAGAAATTAACAGAAAGACGATTTTAACACAAAGAAGACGATTGGCTCCTGGAATAGGACCACCGTAATGCTAACTGGATAAGCCAAGATGGATGAATGCAAAATGCTAATTTTATTCTTTGTGCGTAACTGCCAGGCTGCTGGATCCACAGGCACGGATTTGTCAAAATGTCACAAACGAAGCCACGGCCTGAAACACTCACTCGGCCTGATTTATTGAATTTGAGCTAATTCCACGCAGTGAACTCAGCCAGCTCATGTGAATGAGGGTAGCTGAAGGAAACAGCCAAACCAAAGTGCTCGCACAAAGTCTGCCATAAGGTTTTAAGGCTGAACCCTGGCCACTGCATCATGGTCCTCATTTACAGAGTGTGTGCCGCTCGCATGCTGGGTGAGTACATAAGGAACGTGGCTGTCCAAGGCCGGCGGCTGTTCGCTCAGAACAACGAACGCTACTTAGCAGGCCATAGAAATGCTTTACAATCGCAGTCTAGTGGAACTCAGCGGAGCTGCCTTCATTATTAAAATTGCTCACATTATTAAAATTGCTCCTAGCACAAAACGGCCAAACTCTTTTCAGCCTTGCGCACTACAGTTTCCACTAGTTCTGAATCATTTAAAAAAATGATTAAATTGATCCGAGGCTGTTCCACTTCCCCTTGTCCATACACAGCACATCCTGACAACCTACATCCTGTCTCAGGTCACAAAACATCCACAGACATTCACCTATTTCACTAAATATCCATCAGCTACTTGGTGTAACCGTCCCAATATTCCGTCCCAGTATTCTGTGAGTAAACAACAAAGTTAATCAAAGACTCACATTTACTCAAAGATTAAACAGTGCTATGTTTCAGTAGCCTGCCGCACGCCTTTCAATACGGTCTGCGATTCGGGATGACAAGAGCGTCAAACTATCCTTGGGGCAGTAAAAGCAAATCATTACTCGGAAGTCTACACACATCTCAAGGAAGAGAAACTGCCACTAAGGATAGCTATGTTCACATGTGTCATGCTCTCCTGAGGCACAGAGCAAGCCGTTTGTGCAGGCGAGGAGCAGTTCACACACACTGCTGTCATTTTGTCCTATAATTATTTAAGCATATTTAGGAAATGACAGACAGGAAAAACAATTTGGTGAAGGATTTGCTTTTCCCCTAAGCGCTGCCGTGTAACCCTGTAGCTGTCAGCTCAGAGTGACATGCTCGAGACAAATATAAATATCTAGTTCTGCGGTGATTATATTCAGATATAATAGAAATACAACAAATAATAGCATCTTCCTCCGAAGACTGCATGTGAGCAGCATGTTCAGACTTGTAACATCCCTCGCTGAGAGGATGTGAAGAGAATGGTGATGTGTACGGAGGTGTGAAGCCTCTCTCGGGAGAGAGTCAGGGATTTGGGGCACAGATTAATTCCACCAGGCCTCTTCTTTTGTGCAGCATTTATAGATTTCTGTCGTCTCATCGCGTGTGTTTTTCTTTTTTAAAGCCCCGAGGATTTTGGAAGAAGTTCTGACCGACTAAACCTGCCCGTGCGAAGTCACAGGACATTATCCCTGAAAAGGACGCCGTTTCCTTGAAAAAAAAGGTTATTTTCTATCATCGCCACCAAATGCTGTTTCTCTCCACTGATCAGCCGTCTAACTGCTTCCCTGTTTTAGCAGAATATACGTCTAGTTCATCGTGCCAGAATAAATAACTGGAAAAATCCTTGAAATGCCCTAACCTTACTGTGGGCTTCCATAGCTGGAAGGGGGGTTGGTCATTGCCTGATTCTGCCTGTGAGTGAGTCTCCCCCCTCCCCCCCACCTTTTCTGTGGATAACCTCCTATCACAGTATCACTAGACGGAAATACCACTGCTCAGTCACTTCGGTGTCATAAAATGTGTTTCCATTCTGTGCTGACACCTTACATGCTTCACTGGTTTAAGAAAAAATGTAATTCTAATCTAATTTGGAAGCATTTATCTTCTTACTCACCTGTCTGCGTGGGTTTTTTTTTAGTATGTTGTTCAGGGTTACTGTCATATTTTGTTGTGGCACATTAGCTATTCTGTGACAAAAGGAATTCCGAGATGTTGAATTCATTTACATGCATTTACCTTCCTATGGTATGTATATAGAAATGTGATGCAGATGAAATAAATATTTTCATTTTGTTTTAACAAAGCCTGATGCCTCCAGCAGAAATGAGGTCTTCAGATACGACCAAGGAGGTGAAACCACTTGATTGGTGCAGAATTCCAGCAGAAACACCACATTTAAAAGAACAGTGTTAAAATCATTCTTCCGAGAATATGATATCTATCTATAAAGATATTTCTTTTCAAAAATTCATGCGATAAGCTGTAAGTTCTCATCTTCCCATTGTGACTCTCTGAAGAATACCATGCACCATTTTTCTGCGATCGTCTTCTCCAGAGTTGGAAAGTTCAGGTCCACAAAGTACAAATCCAGACCAAGATTTTGCTTCAACCAACCACCTGTGTACTCTGGGAATGTAACTGTTTATACCCGGCTGGTTGGTTGAAACAAAATCTTGGTCTGGACTTGCACTTTCAGAAACCGAACTTTCCGCCACTGCTGATCTCCTCGGGCTCCTTAATCTGCAATGATAAAAGGAGACATTTAAAGTAGCACCCTGTCACCAGATGAACTGATCATCAGCTGATTGTACTGACTGTACATGTAATGGCAAGAAAACCATTCTGGTGTCAAAAACACTGCCCATCACCTATTCATGTAAGAAAGCGCATGTATGAAGGTGGCATAGAGCAGTACAGTGAATTAACTAACAACCAGTATCTGAGCGCATGACTCTGTGTTTAATCTGCAGTCTGGGCACCAGCAGCTGCCCCGTGGAGGTCAGGTGCCATCTGTGAATCTTCCCGAAAGGCCTTTACACACTCGCGACACTCTCCCACCGATACCGACGCGGCTAACAAACACAGTCTTACACGCCAAGGGCTGAGATCGACAGCAAGAAAGTAGGAGATACGACCTACAGCAGCCACCATCTCTCTTCCTTTCTGTCAGAAGTACGAAAATAAATTAAAAAAAACTAATCCAGCAGGACTGAGGTAAAGCCCAAGATGTTGTACTATCTCCAGCAAGGCACAGCTAATTAGCCCTCGATTAACAGGTAAAGTGACAGGGTATTTGAATTGCTGACTAAATAACAATGTAAAATTACCGTTATAGTCCTATATGGGGGGTATTTCTGGTTTTTTACTTAAGCAGGTATCCTGTATGACATCAAAAACGCCGTGAAAATTATAGGTCAATAATAGTACATCTTATTTACGTCTTACAATGTCTATACTGTAAATACATCGGCAAAAACAGAATAAGCAAAACTGAAGTATGAGAGGATATGTGAAGAACTAGTGTAAAGAGTGTTAGTCAGAGGTGCGTAAGGAAGAGCTACTATGGAGCACGGCAGGCAGGGTGGTATTCGGCAAACAGCTGTGTAACGCAGAGTTCCGGCAGAATCTCAGCTATCTACTGGTGATTTTCTGGAAAAAGGAACAATAACAGCAGCCGGACAAAATAATGATTTCATTTTGTCTGTGGAAAAACATCAACAAAACTATTTTTCATTTGCTGATGTTGGGAAAGAAAGGAGGCTGAAACAGACATGCTGCAGTTAACAGTCTGGGTGACTGAGGTCAAATCAAATACAGCACATCGAAATTACAGTATGTACACAAAGGGAACGGGGGCCAGATGGACTAAATTAACCTTGGCGATCATGATCACCTGACTCTCCCTCCGGAGACAGGCGGCACAAACAAGTAAACATTCTGCTGTCGGAGAGGCTGACGGTGGGTAGATCCTAAATGAGAGTTTTTATAATAATAATGTAAATGCTAAGTGCCTTTTATTCCCACGTCTCCTAATGTAAAATATGTAGCAAGAAAGGCTCAATGGAAAACATATAGAAGCATCTGCGACATTGATGGAAAAAAGTACTAATTTGAATCTTTGAGGGTACAATCAGGAGTGGTGTAGGGGGGTGTCGGGACAATTCCAAGGGCCCCGGAGTGACAGGAGCCCAGAGAAATTAGGAAAATAACCAGATTGGGCCCCCCAGTCCAGATAAATCTGATATACCTTAATGGGGTGCAAAATCTTTAGCCACGCCCCTGAGTATAATCATTTGTCACTGAGTCTGTACCCTCAAGGGTCTTGCCCATTTTAACTTTGCTGTAAGTAAAATGAACACTAAGGAACATTGTTGTACCTAGGGGAACATTAACGTTGTTTGTACCTTGGGGTACAAAGCTTTACCAAGGCTGCATGCTTTTACCTGACAGTGTATATCTAAAACTGCCTATTATGGTTCCATACAGTTTACAGTACAGATACGCTATTTTATATACAGTTTTGATAACATTATATGAATACAGAAATGCATATATAGACAGTTAATTTTCTGATTGTTTATTTTTAGTGTGCGACCTGAATTTGCAAAATCTACGAAAGAAAAATGCATGTTTTATAGCGAGAGTGAGTCTCTCCCTCTTTCACGGGTATGAAGAGAAAGTAAGTGAAACAGAGAGAGAAAGACAGGGAGAGGGAAAAAGCGGGAAGGCTGTTCACCAAGGCAGCAGTACGGCAATCAGACAAGATAATGAGCCAGAGAGATTGGATTCAGCCTTTCTCAGTGCGGAATGCATTCTGTTACTATAGAGCCATGGTGAAAGCGACAGGGTGACCTCTAGATACTGTGACATAAGCAGGGAAAAGGAGATCAGTCTTAAAATCAATACGAATGCCCCAGGTCCTCTACACATGAGATCAAACAATCTGCCATCTTCACATTTCATTAAAAGCCGGTTAATTCTCCTTATAAGCCTGTTTCAGGTCAGTGACATTTCACCTTAAGATCTGCCGTGAAGCTTGACAGATCTGGCCAAACAGGGAAGGGAGGGGTACTGCATGTGTACCGACGTGCTGTGCAGTCCAGTATGCTCTTGTAGACGGCGACAGATTTCCCTCACTGGAAATATCTCCTCATTAAAGCCCGAAAGGTGGACTGGACACCTGCTGCGAGGCAGATCTTCTCTAACCCTAACTCCTACTGCCACACCATAGCCAGCAGCCATATTTTTCCCAGGTGTGGAGTAGAAATCTAACAGTAAACCTGTCTTACTTTGACATTTAATTTTGGCTTCAGATACCATACTTTTTTTTGCTGAATTTCTCAACAGTGACTCACTTCTGACTGAAGGTAGGAGAGACAATTCGGACTTTTGCAGAGAAACTCCTTTTAATCCTTCATTTGTAATGACCTTTTATTCAGTTTTATATTCCTATTTGCCAAGCACAATATTTCACGACTGGAAGATGCAGAAAAAATTGAAGTTTTCTGAACACTGATCAATAACTCTACATCGAAAATCACAAAGTGCACTGGGATTATGAGTCCGGTGGGGTTATATGTCACAGATGGACAGAGTGATTGACCACAGTGACTGGGAACCAGCATTTAACAGCTGTTATCTAACCTCCGGCATCTCAGAACAGCTAAAGCCCGAAAGACCTTTTCAGAAAGATATCTAAGGGTTAACAGTAAAACACAAGCTGAAATTTTTAATTTCAAAGAATCATTCTGGGCTGTTACTGGCTGTATCTGGGGTAGTGACCAGGGGGTGTTTCCAGCTATTGAATCGATCAGGGGCTACGTCAAGTTAACCTGGGGCTTCTCTTTTTTTCGATGGAAGATTGGCATCGGGGCTAAAATACTCAGGGCTAATCTTGAAATACATGGGGCTGCAGCCCAGAGTGATCGGGCCTAATGACGATGTCGGCACATGGTCTATCGCTATCCTGGGCTGCATATACACAGTAAAATCACAGTGCTGCAGGAAAGTCAAACAAAAAGGGAAAATGGTCATTCAGAAATCACATGGTGGCAGTCCATGGAGGCCTATCACTCTTTACTGTGACAGAAGAGCTGTGATTGCTGTTGTTACTTAACACCGGTGAATGATGCTGTGATCTGGTCTGGGGTCACATCCTTTGGCCAAATCACAATATATGCTTTAAGCACACAAGATACCTCTTCTAGTTCTGGTACTGAACTACACTCCATTTCCTAGCATTACATAACAAGGCCCACTTATTCTAGTTGAAAATTTCTGTGAGATTCTCCACAGCCTTCTTTGTTATTCCCCACAGCTAGATCCCTCACAGCCAGAAATCAAACATTACATTCCAGTTTCTCTTTTCTCCAAAGGTTAATTATGTATCCGACGGACACCTATCATGTTAACAAGAAGATCACGCAAGCTCCAGGCTAAATTGAAGAACATGCAGGAGACCAGGACCTTCTTCCCACTGGTCCCCTTAATGAATTCACTTGACCATCCATGAATGTTTAATGATACGTAGAGACACAGACATCTGAGACGCCACTGCTGATGCGCGATGGATAATCGAAAAACCAAACGAAGTATAACAAACGCTTTATTGATTGCAACAAAGCCCTAGATTGTGTGGTGATGCGGTGTGTGACTCTGTGGAACATTCTCAGGGATTATGGAACTATAGAATGTTCCGAATAAAAACGGGCGCACCAGAGAATCTCTGTGTCCTTATCAGGAATCTCTACACTGGACAAGAAGCCCCAGTCAGGACCGAAAGTGGGGAAACTAGCTGGTGTCAGATTGGGAATGGAGATAAATAAGATTGCATACTATTGACATACCTATTCGATTTGCATGGAAACAAAATAATGAGAGAAGATGGACTAGAAGAAGAGCAACTATGGACAGGAGACCCTTACAAACACGGGAAAAACGTGCTCATGCACAGAGACAAGGGGCCAGGAATCACACCCACGGTCCTGAACAGTGAGACACTTTTCCTCCTCATAGCAAATATTTGCTTTCATTTATTTCAGTCAATTTTGAGACTTTTCACCAGTTTCATCTGCCCTCCATTTGACTAGAGACTTTAATATATTAGCAATATACATATAAACAGTCAGGGGCAGCATCATGTTGAAACTTGCACAGTTAAGCTAATATGTCTTGCCCTGCACCCTGCATGAAATACTACTGAAGTATAACATTGCTTAGTGCTGATAAATACCAACCTGGAAAGTAGTACCCCCCACCTCAATAACTTAAGGCTGAACAACTTCAGCAAATTACACGAGATCAAGCCTCGTTTCACCCACAATGCATTTCACCCAGATACCTGTCCCCTTTAAGAAGAACTACTTCTTGCTGACGCTGAGCGTCACACCTGTATTGGCCATTTACAGCCTGCAGTGCAGATTGACGATTAAATGGGTCAAGATGACAGGCCTGAAAACATGCACGCAAACACACGAGAGGCACGCTGCATGAATGAGGCCCGCCAGGCACAGGATCCATCCTTTTGACAGTAATGGCGGCTTCATCTCAGTAATTGGCTTTATACGGTAGCCAGCCTCTGACCACATGCAGCTGAACAATACACAACTAATGGGGGTCTTCACTCCTGAAGGAATAAGTGGAAATTGAATCATCTGTCATTTCGGACACTGACTTGCATGTTGCACTCTTTGCATTGCAAAAGAGCACATTAGTGCAGCGATACATACGGTGAGGCGTCTAAGTTGTGCCTGTCGGAAAAGTAATCACATTAAGTAATAATAGTAGCGCATTAAAGTTTCATCAAAGTGCCTGAAATATTCAGAGAAAAATAACTAAAGAAATAATACTTCACATTAAAATATGGAGAGTGGGAAAAATATTTCCCTGCAGCTCTCGGAATTTCTTAAATTTTCTTAAGTCATAATGTCTCTAATACATCAAAGTACGTGTCAGGTGTGAAAGGACCTCACCCGGAAAAAAAATGGCTCCCATCTGATTTACGCTTCCCTGCTGCCTGCGCGTTCTCCCAGAATATGTGTAAATCTACAGACATCTGTTATTAACACAGTAAGAAAAATTATGTTTAGATGAGGCAACCATGCACAGCAAAAAAAACCGCAAAGCTGAACATAAGGGTGACATAAGACACCATGTGAGACTGGGATGCAGTAGAGGGAAGAATAACCCCGATTCAGGGGGTCCAGCCTCTGACAGGGGTCCTTGTATATGTAAAATCCTATTTAAAATTGGGGGACAGGTGCCTAAGATGACATTTTGTCAGGGGGGGGGTCAGAATTTCTCAGTATGTGCTCCTGACCTGAGGTTTAACGATTATGGCAAATATTAGAGTTACAAGTATTTCGCAGGCTGGTTCTGAAGACAGCTACAACTAAACCAAAACGTAATTGTAATGTCAAGTGGGCCTTTAAGTGCGGCTGCGGAAGAATCTGATAACCACCTCCGTGTTGCAGCATGTCTAAGATTTTTTTCAATGCCAAGAATTTCCAGCTAGCAAGACAAAAAAAAAAATGCAAACACAAGGATGAAGCTTCAGGGTCAGAAAATGATCATTCTTCAAATTTGAAAGTTTGTCTATTCAACCATTTTTTTTTTTTTGCTAAATTTGGGATTCACCTACTACGAGCATAATTGTAATTATAATAGGATATTTGTCGGTCAGCTACAGTTGTCGGTGTGTTGGACTTGTTTATTTAATAAAATACCTTTGGGGTCCTCGTTTTCCCTGCAAGCCTCACATACAGCTTATATCTCTCTGCAGGACAACATAAATCATGACGTGCAATTACATGTTGCACAGTTACAGTACAATCCATGAATAGTTATATTATTCATGTAGTAACAGGATGCTGTCTGGAATATCAGCCAGAAACGATTAAACTTTTGACGGCGTCTATGCATTCAACTGAAACGATCCTCTGGCGTGAGAGAGAGTAATTTGTTAGTGCACAACGTGTTACAAAATCATACTCTGCCACAGATGTGTGCCTGAGGATGCCGGAAAGTGGGACAGGCACAAACAGCACACAATCCATCAGCGCGACGGGAGTGATCTAGAAGAAGTTCCATTCCACTCCCCTGCATCCTTACACAGTGCCATGTTATGCGTTGAAAAGCTGCGAGCAGACAGGTTACACAGGTGGAAAACTGAAGATTTACTCATGTATAGTATGTCATGGCTTGGCTTTGTGCAAAAGTGTGGCAGAGTAACACATCATCACACGGGGCAACCTACAGACACACCGCATCGAGAGATCAGGCCACGGGGGGAAGTTCTGAACCTGCCTGACACTTTTCAGCCCACGATGCCCAAAACATTTTGCCAGCGCTGGGGTGGAGTTGGGAGAGGGGCTCAGTTAATTTCACCAGTTTGGGGGGGGGGGGTTCTCCTCAGCATGTTTTGCTGTCCAAGGCCCCCCCTCAGCACAGTAGATTTATAACAATTCACCAGTTACTTATACCATGGATTTTTTTCATGTTTTAAAATTTAAATAAACATTTTCTGGAAATTATCTCGCAACCCCCTTCCCCCCAGTGTCTCAGGACCCCCACTTTAGCTCCACCCACAGTATCCTCATTAGTACAAAATACAAAACCGAAGTGTAATATATTTATTGAGAAAAACATGGATCATTGTTCATGTTTCTCTTTGGAGAATAACACATAACAGCACAGAATAGTCCAGTTTATGACTGAGTACTGGCTAGTCTGAGAATGTCTGAGAAGCACCGATTATCTAAGAGGTTACATGTTAACTATAATCAAAGCAGAGTGGCCATTTTCATCTCATTTGCCATTTACTCAGTTGATTGACTTTGCCAATCTAATTTGCCTGGTTCTCTTATCCTCCCCACCGCATAAGAACATTTTAATAACAATGGAAAAGCTTCCCGATATTTAAAAGTGACTTTGCTGGACATTAATAATCAAGATGAAGATGTTGCCATTTTTAATTCCCGTCAGACTGATGAATCATTCATCCGCGATCTTGGATTATTTGAGATTTTACTAAATGAGAGCATCGACTGCAAAATTCCGAGACCACTTAACTCCAAAGGAACCATGAAGAAAAAGCTAAGGGTGTGTAAAAAGAACAGAATACTCAGTAATGCCAATAATAGACCCCTTTCTATTAGCTGACCCTCTTATGCAAAGGGACATACAGTACATTTCTGAAAAGGCTGTGCCAGTTCCTGGAACAATTGAGGGTTCAGGGCTTTGCTCAAAGGCCCTACAGTACAAATACTCCACTGACTGAGAGATTTGAACCAGTGACCTTCCAATCACTGCAGCCTAACCAGCTGAGCCACATGATACCAAATAATACAGTAAGAAATAATATTTAGGACCCCCGTTAAAACCACATACTACCCCATCAAAAAGCGATGTTCAGTCAAGATCATCAGCGAGACCGATCCCCTTTTAACACCACAGATTAGTGGTGCTGACTGGCTTTATTACCCAACAGTCAGTCTGACCCAATATCATCAAGCAAGACTAGGATCCAGGCACAGATCCAGAACAAACAGTAAGACCTTGACAGTAAGACCAAGACTACATGAATGTGGTCTCAAGACACATAGAAGATGAGCACCACAAAATTAGTCCCTAGAACAATGACATGCTAGGGGTGGAGACGCTGGTACAAGGCAAACTGGAGCCCAGTGGATACCAAGGAATGCAAATGAAAATGGCAAGTCAGAAACATTCTTCTTGAAAAGTTCCCAGAAAACTAAAGATTTTTAATAAAATATAAAAACGATCACTGAAGGATGAATGTATCAGCACAGCATTGAACAGTCAGAGTTTGTTGTGCTTTGTGTTGAAAGACAAACATAATAAGCAGGACTGTGGGGTTAGTAAAAGCACATCTATGCAACAGCATGAAGACTAAGGTCTTAAAGATATCATGTCATGCATCAAAAGTCCGAACAAAATCCTTCAGTAACTGTTCACAAAAGAATTTACTAGTTTTTCTAATATTGTACAAAAACTGCCTCATTCGATGCTTCATGTGTCAAACCGTAAAACCCAGAATGGAAACCATGCACTCATGTATAAATCCTCTTACTAGCAGGCACAGCATCACTTTTGGTTTTCAAACAAGAACGCAGTAAAAACACCTCAGTTTACTTTATTATAAGCTGAGCCACTGTCAGCATCTTAGGTCCTTTTTACACTTTGATCTAAAATGTGTCTTGGGCAATCATATCGCACAACTGACACACATCGCTGTTTACACCTGCGTCTATCACACATCTCCTAGGTGTCCAGCTGGCTGTTTGTGTTTAAATTTAAGTTAAGTTACTGCATATCTTACTTCCACTAGAAGGTCAACTGGCCCCGTGGCCAGTTTTTCGGTTGTCCTTGTCGAGGATGCATCAGGACGCATGAGTATTTACACCAGAAAAGATATGTGGTGAAATGCATCGCATCCCTTAGCCAATCCAACACTGCAAACTGCATCTGTCATCTGCACATCTTACTGGAATTATTGATTATATTTACATAGCAACAACCAAATAATTACATCTTAGTCCAACAGTATCAGTGGCTGTAGTATTATTTCTGAACTCATTTAAATGCCTTAATTGCATAACCACATTTGTGTACCACTGCAATCATTTACAGTATAAACAATTCTATTCATTTAGCCATTGGCCATTTTCAGTTAATTATACACTTCAACTCAGCAGCCTTAAAGATGTATGTTTGGGAAGTTTTGCATCCATTTAAAAGCTGTAGAGAGCAAGTTAATAGCTAGCATTCATCAAAAGGAGAGCATGTAGCTGCACTGCAGCCGGATCCTGCGTGTCAGTCACTGCGCTTGAGAGGGAGCTGTGGCGAATGCTCATTGGTACTGTGTGGCGTGACGATGCACGCTGTCCTCAGTCCCAAGCCAGACAGAGTGGCTGGTGATTCCTTCCAAACAATACAGCGGCACTGTCAAAAAATGCTAATTCAGTTTACTGGGGAAAAAACTCACTCACTCACAGCTCTCAGAAAAGAAGTAAACAGTATTGTACATGATATCATTCATTACCGCCAAATTCTACAGGAACACCGTTCTCAGAAAGTTCTGCAGGTCGATACATTCAGGTATTAGTTCAGGATAGGTTGGTGTTCTCCAGCTTTACCGCCTGTGGTGCTGTGGACGGGCTCCCTCACCAGGGTAAGGGGTTGGAAGATGGATGGATGGATGGACGGATGGATAGATGGATGGATAACTAAATAAACTAATATTAGTGGTGGTCGTAGTAGTAGTGATATTAATAATAGTAATAATAACGCTACTTAATTGTTAAGAATGCGAATTAACCTTACATATAAGACGGTTTATGAGAACATGTAAACGCAGGACACACCCAAAAAAGCTCAGCATGTCATTTAAAGGTAGTTACCCAAGCAGAGTGATTGTCTATTCGATATCCGAAACAATTAAAAGGTATAAATCAATGACTTGTCAGGCGGCACTATGGGTCGCTAGTTTTGGGCTCGTCGAACTCGCTTATCGCGTCTTACCTTAATAATACCGCTTTTCAGCAGCGTCCCGGCTTTCCCGTTTTTTCCGCCGAAGGAGCTGTGATCCGCTTCCAGGCGCTTGAACTTCGGTGCCGCTGAAGATCTCGAAGCCACCGAGTCCGGCAGCTCACACCCCCCGTTAGTGACTGATTCTCCGCGCTGCATCTCCGCTTCATCGCCGGCTGCTGCCGTCACAGCGCTCGGACTCGCCGCTGGTGCCTTTCCAGCGGTCTCGCCTATTTCCACCATATATAGAAGAAAAAGAAGCCACGGGGCACATTTTAACTTCCAGATTTCTTTTTCCGGTTTTCATTTACATTTATTCCAACTGTTTTCCTACCTATATATACATTTGCTAGTCCGACAAGGTGTTCGGTTTCACTTTTGTGAGATCTGTGCTAGTTAGAATTCAAGAAGGCAATTCGCTTTATTTTCATAACACTCAACTATCTATTACTTTCGTAATATTTAAACTAACCCTAATAACTGGAATAAGCAATTAAACCAACACGTTCAAATAGCCAGGAGATTTTTCATATAGAGTTGGTAGTAATGTAAGATTGCCATCTTCATTTGCTGTAACTAGCGCGCATTCTTCTAATTTCTTCGTTCCCAGATCATCTCTCTGCTCAGCCGGACACGCAGAACAATGTCTGAGCTCGACTGCGCCTGATCCCCTCGGTATCCAGGTGTTCCTCAGCGCAGCCAAGATACGCCCCAGTCACGTTAAATAGAAATAACAAAACAAAAAGTCCATGAAATACAGTTCTGCGACAGACTGATCACTCCCGATGACGAATTAATCACCGTTACAATCTTCCCTACAACAGCGTGTCCGTGACAATAAAATGCTCAGTTGCTTACTTCACGTACAGTAGATGTTCATCCAGTAGGCAAAGGTGAAGAACACAGGCGATGGACGTGGTTGAGCCACTAGCTACAAGCATGCTGTAATAAGGCCGAATATAATCATACATACAGCCTAATACACGCAGCGCGATGCCATTTGTGAGGACCAGAGATCCAATGTCTCCTGCCAGCAGGATCGTAATGAATCGCCTCCGGGGGGCGTCCTAAGCGAGGCCCGACTGCTTGACAGCACAAGCACCATCCATGAACCCGACACCATTCATGAATGAAACGCCTCGCTTAAAAATTAATGCTCGTGTATTTACTTATTAGCTAATTGCACCGAAGATATTTGAGTGGTAGGTGTCGTAGAACTGCTTTTGTGGGGGGGGGGGGGGGGGGGGGGGGGGGGGGGGGGGGGGGGGGGGGGGGGGGGGGGGGGGGGGGGGGGGGG
>JAODJX010000136.1:17649076-17660922 GCA_026776945.1 Isichthys henryi
CTAATTGCACCGAATTTATTTGAGTGGTAGGTGTCGTAGAACTTCTTTTGTACCTCCCCCGCCCCCCCCCCCCCAGAAATGTATCTAAACCCGTATAGTTATGGTTTGTCTAATTTCTCATCTAATAGTTACTGATGGTCTTTTCAGAAGGTAAATAATTGAATTTTGAAATGCTGATGTAAATGGGTGAATTTGGTTTGTATGTTTATTAAAAATGTTCAGTTACTTGTTTTTTTTATCAATTAAATACCATGCTTGTGTTTGCAGTAATACTGTTTATGTTTGATTACTGAATCTTGTAGTTCTTATTGATATGGTGAAAAAAAAAAATCATATGCTTTCATTATTTTAATTTTTTAAACGTAACTCAGCAGTTCAAAAAAACCTTTATTGATTGCGTAGCTTGTTATGGACTGGAATGATGAAGCATGACACACAATGCCAGCTTACTTGCAAATGGTAACTTTCTTTAGAACTTAAACAGATGAGACAACAAAGCAAATGGACCTCAGGATGTTAAAGGAAACACAGGTAGGCTACATGAAGAACAACATGGACCGGATCTACAAGAGGCAAGCCGAGGGAACATAAAAAACAGCTATAAGTAATTATAACAAGACTGTTCACACTAGAGATCAACCAGGACACAAATCAGGGGCCGGCACATAAGCACTAATATAACAAGGAACAAGTGTGAGCCCTTACAATCAAACGAAAACTAAAGACTAGGGGCAAAAAGAAGCAGGTGTGGGACAATTTACAAATCACAAAAGATTCGAACTCTAGGCAAGGGGTGACCAGCGACACCTGCTGGTCAGCAGCAGGAACAAAAACTAAAGACATATTATTTTTGCCAATGTACCCTGAAATCAATTTTTGTGAAGTTGAATACTGCAAGGCCTGTAGCTCAGGTTTGTAGCTCTTCCAAAGTCCTCCCCCTCAAAATGTTATTGCTCACCTATTTTTTTCTTGTCTTGTATCTATTTTCTTTTCTTTTTGCCTTGGTAAAGTGGGCGGGGCTAATGTTGGCCAAACTTCGGTGGTGCGACTGCGAGAACACGGCATCACCAGATCTCTACCTGCCAGCACGTGACAGAGTGATTTTTAATCTTAATGGAGTTTTATGGCAGGTTTTGTAAATGTATTATGTAAATGATAGAATGATAGGCTGCTGATAAGATTAAAGCTTCATATCATCAGGCATGCTTTTTATTAGCTTAATTAAATTGCATTTAGCGGTAGAACATTGCAGATAAGTAGCCAGCAACACTGGGTTAGGTCTCTCTGGTAGGTATTACACGATGAGGGCGTTTTTTTTTTTTACAAAGACATAATTAATTTTTATGTTTTACAATGTGACCCAAGCAGAGAAGGATCTAAAGGGTAACCATGTCCCCCCCCCCACCAGTAAGTACATGGCCACCTCTGTTGCCAACCCACATCAAAATTTCATTTTCTGAGTCGAACTGTAGAAGAGACACAGTGGGCCGTGGCCAACCCCATAGATACAACTGGTCCCTGGTGGCCATTCCCAAACGTTTCTGCGGGCCCCAGTGGACCTGAGACAGGGTTTTGAAATCTGCAGACGATTTATAGGCAACCACAGGAAGTGGTGAGCGATTCCTACAGTTTTATGCGCTCTTCATTTCACAACCCGGCAGCAATTTCAGCAGCATGCTGGAATTTAGGGGATAGGCAGTGTTGAGGAACAAGAACAGCGCTCTGAGTATCTGTCAAATCGCATGAAGTACCTGGAACAGTGTTTGGGGGGAGGTGGTTAAGCAGAATTGTAAGGCTCAGTTCAGCTTCTGCCCCTCGCCCCCTTTGGTGGCCTCTTACCTCAGTGTTGATACCTGCTGCTCTGTCTCTCTGCTATAAAACCGATCTGACCCATGTGCGATTACTGAAGCATGTTCTATCTCTCTGTTCTATCCCCAATGTCTGAATCTCCTATCAGGTACATATGTATGCTGGTGTTCCCCAATTCCCTGCCTAGGCAGCGTTTTTCCTGACCTCTCTCTCCCTCCCCATGTGTGTGTCTCCTCTTATGGACCCCGACTCATACCCCCGACTACGTTTCCTGTCTCTCATCTCTATAGCGTGATCCGTGTTTGGATCCCGGGATCCCCCAAGGTTCATGGAAAGAAGACGGCTGACTTTAGATGTCTTCTGCAGCTCAGATGAGTCTCTTTTTACTAGAATTAGGGTAGATAATGATACTTTGTTGTATTACTTTCAACTCATTGTAACTGCTGAATATCGCAAGAGGGACGTCTGATGGCTAAAAGATATTCCTGCAGGCTGTAACTGAGAATGTGTTGGGAAATAAATGGACTACGGTCTAACTAATAAATCAGACCAAAAAGGACATTTATTATCTCACATCACCTGGAATATGATCTATGCGATCTGAGATAGGCTCCAACACCCCAATCCACCAACCTCCCCAAGGATAATCTTTTCACCTCTTTATATTATGATGCTATTTCCTTGATCTAGTTGTGCTTGGAGGGTGTTTTCCACAGAGGTTCTGCAGTGTCTACCAAGCTGGTTCTAAGCAGATTCTGCCTAAAAGGCATTTAATAAAACTCCTGTTGCAGGAAGTCAGTGTCTTCGGCTCCCCTTCTGTCCTGGTGGAGAGCTACCTCCTCACTGCAAGTCTGCTTGTTGGCTCTGGACCACCCCCCCCTCCTCCCCTGAACACCCTGAATAAGGCATGTAGTCTTATTCAAAATTGCTGGCTACAAGAAACAGCCCCCCTCTTCCTTACACAACCACATGGGGTGATAACAATCGAGGCTGTTTATCACAGTGAGCACTGACTGGTGCCCACATCTATACCAAAGTGCATTTTATTTTTTGGGGGGTGAAAATTTTTTTGCAGCTGATTGAATTTGGCCCTCAGGAGAAATGAACTGGGGACCCCTGGTTTATCAAATGCTGCAATTTCATGAACATGTGATTCAGTATGTGCCACTCCCACAGTAATAAACTGGCTAATGACTGGATGACACAATAAAATTAAAATTTATATTAATTCTGAGCCACGTGCGTTTAAATAAGTGTTGGTGATTAGGTCCTTTTTAAGGAAGGGAACTAAAACAGACCCAGTGAGTGAAATTCCTTATGAGTCAGGCATTGCAACTGTGAGTTATGTTATTATCTGATAAGTTATCTAGTGCTTACAGTATGTAAAAGGCGGATTTGGAGGCGCAGCACCTGCTTGTAAATTCTGCTTGTCATGCGGCCTGGCTTCCTAATTGTAAATTTCCAGAAACAATAATGATAGCGATAATTTTAAGAGTTATAAAGTCTTTATTTAAACCATCTTGCACTTCTCCACTTTAAATCTTTGCATTTGGCAAAAGAAGTTTGTGTTATTAATGATTGTTTCAGTCACAAGTAAATAATGCTTCAGATGGATATGTGATTTTGTGACGATGACAGAATTATTTACCAATACACCTGAGGAATGAGCAGTTTACTCATTTGTTTCACATTATCATCTGCGTCTCCTTAGTGCACATCTGAGCAGTATAAATCGAGTTCTACAATCACCATGGCAAAATGATATTTTCTCAGGTTTGGTGAATTATTGAAAAATAACACTGAGTAATTAAATGATCCTGAAACAGGCTTGGGATTTCTTTCCTGGTTTTCGATGGGATACAGAATCTGGAAGCTTCAGAAACAGAACATTACAACTGTGGGGAAAATGGCTAAAATGCAAGCAGACATCACTGGTTACTAAAATTTTACATGGATCATTGTTTGCTGAAATACTGTAAATGAGACTGACGTGCTGCATTAGTATTTTCGGTAGCAGTTCACTTGACGGGGCACAAGTACTTAGTAATAACTGAGTTACTACTGATCTACAAATTATGAACAAATATAGTCGCTACTTGAGAAAAGATGTCATGATTCAGTAACGATGAACAAACATGAGATCAGTATTTCACATGTTATTCATCACTTGTCCTTCTAGTAATTCCTTCAGTACTTACTGCTGTAGTTCACAAAGGTTTACATAGTTAACAGATATAGTAATAAATACAGTAACTGCTTGAGATAAAACATGCATCGCGATTCGTTAATCATGAATTGACATCAGATCAGTATTTAACTAAGACTTAGTTTGTGGTTAATTAATACATACGTTATAGGATAATTCCATATTATTTGTGCCCTGTCAAGTGAAGTGTTATTGTATTTTTTAAGTAACAATGTTGGACTCTTGGATATTAAGCAGGATGCGTTTTTGCTGTGTTATTTATTGTTTTGGAAAGATCTTCTATTCTCTGAGGCACAAGGCCTTCGCTGTCAATTTAAATCAAAATAACTGGCTTAAGCTTTGGAAATTGGGCAACAGTGGACAGTATGAAAACCAGCGGTGATGCTACACTGTCATCCATTCTGCTACCAAACGGACGGCGATGTGTGTACAACTTTCAACCCATTTCGCTTCCTCCACACTACAAGTTTCCAAGTAAATGACCAAAGGCCATTAAAAGGCCATGTGGTAGCTATCGGAAATGAGGCACAGTTGTTGAACATTAATCTCAATAAACGGTAATAATTAGCCTTTATTGCTTTTCTTGAGAGAAAAAGATTAAGATGTTCTTTATTGATCCCAGAGGGAAATTCTGGTGCATACAGCAGCAAGAATGTGGTACAGAGCTGAACATACATACAGTATAAGGAAAAACAGACACCGTGCAAACATGTAGTGCAGTGCAAATTAGGGAACACAGTAGATAAATAAACTGTCCCGGAAGAACAGAATATTGTAATACTACAGAAATAAATATAAGAGATATAGATGCATAAGCTTTAAAGGCTGTATAACAAGGTATCACTGCATTGCCGGTAACAGAATAAGATCTTTAAGGTCTGTCATCAGGGACCCAGATGTTCCATGTTTTTGCTCCCTCCAGCTCCCAGGGAATTGGAAGCAAAAACATGGACCGTCTTGGGATCCTCGAGAACCAGTTTGAGAAACACTGTTCTGAAGAACACCTTCTTATTCCATTACCATTTGAAAAACACTGCTTCAGGAAACTGTGTGGAGACAAACTGTTGGTTAAACAGTTAAGCAGGCAAGGATCTAGCACGTTTTTCTTCAGCCAGTAATAATGTACATACATTCCACGGGACTTATGATACAGTTACACTGGGATGGCATGAACTGTACCCTACTCAGTTCATTTGGTACCGAGAACCTCTTTCCATGAACATGCTGATAAGGCCCGGGGTTGGGTAGGCGAGTAAATTTCCCACCTGATGTCCGTGTCCAGGTTTCAGCTTTGGGTACATTTAACGTTCAAACATTTATCTTTCAGAACAAAGTGAAAACGTTGAAACTCCAACAAAGCTAAAAGAAGCCGTGCCCCCCCCCCCCCTCCCAAGATGATACTCGCCCCAGTTTATTTAACCCTTCCTTGAGTATTCAGAGGTGCCCTGCCCAGATGATTCATCACTCAGAAAGTGATTGATTACCCACTATTGATGTCTCATTGATGGTTCTGCCTTCCATCACCATAATGTCACATGGTGTTTTGCACTCCATATCAGTATGACTTCCATTGTGTGTGTTGGAGTGCGTAACCCAGGAATGTAAAGCTCTGCTTTGCAAGGGTCAGTATCCTGCACACAGAATTAACAGCCACCAGAAGCCACCCTTGAGAAGAAGAGGTCCTCAGTAAAGGTGTGTACAGTATGTATGCATGTGTACTGAACTTCACCACGTCCAGAATGTCTCAACCAGTAGCTTTTCCTGCTTTCCTAACTGCACCATGAAAATTTCTGTGAATCTCGATTTTTAAAATAATTTAGTTTGGTTGCTTCGAGTCTCCGCCTGGGTCACATGTGTGTGGAGTTTGCATGTTCTCCCCATGTCCTCGTGGGGTTTCTTCCGGGTTCTCCGGTTTCCCCCCATAGTCCAAAAACATACTGAGGCTAATTGGACTTGCTAAATTGCCCATAGGTGTGAATGTGTGAGTGAGTGGTGTGTGAGTGTGCCCTGCGATGGGCTGCCCCCCCATCCTGGGTTGTTCCCTGCCTCGTGCCCATTGCTTCCGGGATAGGCTCCGGATTCCTCGCGACCCAGGAGGATGAGCAGTTTGAAAAATGGATGGATGGATAGTTTGGTTGCTACAGTAAATTTCATATGCAATAGCAGTTAAATGTAACTAGTCCCTTACCAGGGTTGGTAAGTGTATGCTAGGTAAGGTCTATTTGAAATGAGCTCGCTGGTAATGTGACCATTTTGAACACGTTAACTATGTCGCTATGCCGAATAATACAGTCATAGTTAAAACACAGTTTGTATTGCAGCTGCATTTAACTCATGTAGGAAATTGAAATACAGCATTGAAAAGAGAGATTGAATCTAACAAATCCATAACAAAAATCTGTTTGTTATGTTTGATTTTACAATATAAAGCAACTATATTGCTTTAAATAATTACACCTAATGATTTTGTAATAGATTATCATCCTATCCAGGTGTAACCCTGCCTTGGGCTCGATGTAGACTGGCATAGGTTGTCCAAGGCAAGCAGTTGGAGGATGGATGGATTCATTTTGGCAATCAGTAAGTTTTATTTTATTCGCCATGAACAAATATGCCGTTATAACGTAACCAAAAATCCATTATTGCACATTCCTGTCCATATAACTCATTGCCCCCTTTTTTTTAACAGTATTTTTGATTATATTTCTCTGTCTACGTGTTAACGGCATGTCATGTTTAAATGATCAGATTGTCTCTCATATGCATGTTAATATTCTATTTAACAGTTTCTTGCACTAGATGAATGAAATCATAATTTCATGTGAGTGTATGAGCCCCGGATCACATGGGTGAAGACGACAATAAACATACTTTGACTTGTGCCTTGTGCTTGCATGATCAAAGTTTGGTATGTGTGTAATGGGAGGATGAACCTGTTGCCTGACTTATTTAGGATTTACCCCTGGCTTATCCCCTGTGCTGCCTGGGATGGACTCTAGGCCCTGCAATGACACTGTCTGAGGTAAGCGAGTGAAAAACGAATGAATAATGAAAGTCTTCTCCAGAAACTTTGAGTGAAATTCCATTAAAGCGGGCGGATTCGGTTGAGGCATGAGCATTACCAAAGGATGGATAGTCTTACCAGTGTGAGGTTGCTGATAGAATTCTGTTTGAGGAACTAACCTGGGGAAAAGAGATGGTCTTAACATACTCTACATGAGTCCATCTGATGACTATGTAAGATGCAAAATTATTAAGGCAGGAGTATTAAGCAATAATATGAAGCTTGAGTCATTCATTCATCCATCCATTTTCTATGCCCACTATGTAGGATTGTAGGGGGGGGGGGGTCTGGAGCTTGTCCCAGAATCTATGGGCGCAAAGTAATGAATAACCCAGGACTGGGCATTGAGTCATTCAATGCATGTTTATTACATGGACGCAAACAGTTACATTAGGCAAATGTAAACCATCACCCCAGCGAGTAGAAGTACAGAAGCAGAAAGATGAGTCTAGAGAGCAAAGAGGAAAGACAGACACGGAAATCCCAAGTAAACTATTCCTCCTTTCTTCATATCATCATGACTAGCAATCAACATGTTTTTTGTTAACTAGTCAAACATTTATATTCTAAATATAGCTAGTACCTCCTTCAGTGTAAATGTCGATTAACAAGCAAATAGAAATGTATTAGTTTAAAGTTACTTATTTCTGGGACAATTGCACGAAGCCCATGTCATTTCTTTCCAATCGGCCGGATTTCTGTTTGGCACTGGCACGAGCTGGGGCAATATGTCTGGACCAGGGAGTCGGAACATCCAGGTTGCTGTACCAGGTCTGGGCAATTTCTGTATTTGTCAATGTATGGACACGGGTTAGCTGTTAAGAGAGGGGATTTCAAAGATTAATTACATATGGCGTAGTTCCAAGTCAAACCAAAGCCTTCATTGCATATGCAGTGAGATGGGGGGAATCAGCTTTTTGTGCATCTGACCGCCTCATACTTACTGCACAGTTTGTCATCACAGTTGTTTGGGCAGTTAGCACAAGAGGTCCCATTAGTATACGGAGCAAATCCTTTGAAGTTCCCACTGCAATACATAAAAAAACGGGTGATAACCATGTCCTATGGCAGTGTTTTCCAACCTGGGTCTCAGTTCCACAGTCAGTTCATGTTTTTGCTCCCTCTGAGCTCCCTATCAGGGAAGGAGCAAAAATGTGGACTGTCTATGGGACCCCAAGGACCGGATTAGGAAGCACTGTCCTATGGTGATAAACATGGGTTCAAGAAACAAATGCACTATGGAATAGGGTTATCATACGCTCGGAAGTAGTGGCAGCCGTAGAAGTACGTTGCAAGTTTGTCGCAGAAGGTGACCCCACATCCTACCTCATAAGAGCCATACCACACCACCTGTAACACACGGAGCACATCTGGTGTCAACTCTATTTCTCTGTCAATTTTTATCGTTTCTAACATGCTTGATACCAGCAGTTGCACACTGGCAACCATTAATACGCAAAACCCTTACAAATGTTTGATAAATTGATTTTCTTTACATAATTTCAGCGAATGATATAGTCACCTGTGTGTAATGGCCAATCGGGTTTCCGTTCACGGATCCACTGGGGAACTTGTAGTTTTTGACTTCATTGTGCCAGGCCCCAACAACAGAAGTCCAGTTATATACAGCATCAGACTTAAATAAGTTTTCGCCACACTGGTACCCTGTCAATAAGTCACATAGAGAATGATGGTGCTTTAATTGTTCTATGCGGCTGCATAAACATGCACAAATTGTACTTTTAACCTTTAAATTTAGCCTTAAGTAACGCATGTTTCGGCTAAAGAACTCGTGTTTCTTTATTGTGAAGTATGTAAGGGTTAATGAACAGCAAGCCGTGTTGTGCTTTTTTTTAGAAAAAGGCGGCAGAGGTAAAGAAATGTGAATTATGCGTTCAGCCATTGTTTTATTACTTTAACTTATTAAATGATCACCTATTATTATAACCGGACTTGCGTTCCATTTGGTTCAGGCAGGTTAAACAGGACTGCAAAGTATGACTGGACTACAACTGGACTATTTCAGTGAATCATTACTGACATTTAATCACTGACCACAGGTCCGGGCTCTCAGCCTGAAGCACTGCTGTTGTTGCCTAAGCGATGTCTTTGTCTATATATTTTCAGCTAAATAATGTTAAACAGCTAAAGTTAAAGATTATAATCACACATTGATTTACTACTGTGATTCACCTGGCTGGCACTACACGTACAGTTGTAAAATTAATCGACACCATTCAGATTCGAGAACTCAACAGTTCCGTGATATATAGAGAGACAGCAGGCAGAGAGTAGCACAGCAGAGTAGCTTTACCGTTAATCTCCCGGCTACTAGGAGGCCCATGAGTCAGCACGCAGTTGTCAGTCCAATTTTGAGCGTTCGTGGCCAGCTCTGCATTCCAGGACTGCAGGTATGACACCAACAAGAAACGGGAGGCAGCTGAGCAGACAGACCGCAGAAAATGAACATCGAATTCAGAGAAGATTTCTTAAAGGGCAACCAGGATTAAGTTTGGGCGAACGCAACAGTTTACAGCAGCTTTGTGAGTGTCAGTGAGAAGTAGCGGTTAGCTCTCCAGCTAAAAGCAACATCCCGTCTGATCTTGAGAGCAGGACCGGGCACTTCCCCAACTCGAAGCAGTTACCATTTTCAGCATGTTGGTAGCAGGTGGCTGCACTGCTCTCCTGAAGGCATTGTGCACATTCACGATAAGCTGCTGGACGTCAGCGTTTTGTGGAGAAACTGCTGTGACTGTGAAGTTCACACACACAACAATCCATTAGTCGAGACAATTGCAGGAAAAACCAAACAAACAAAAAAACAAGCAAATAAAAGCATTAAACTGACGTCAAAAATTGTGTTAAACCAAGACTACTTACTTGACTACAGGCACCACATACAGAATAAAAGCAGAAAAACACAGAAATCAGGTCAGTATGAAAGTTTTTAATGCTACATTCACTTAATTGCCTTAAAATCTATTATTAATTAATCAGATAATAAAACAGTCAATTTTTTCAGATTTCTGTAAATACACAAACCGCAACTGTCAACTTTTCAACTTAATTGCTTTCCATCACCATACAGTACAGCCCTAAAGGCCGCTTTTCTATGCATCTTGTTCATCACAAAGGTGTAACTAAAAAAAGACACACATTCCATGGTGAACTACACTGACCCGTGGTCACTTTTGTACTCACCAGATCCCCGCAAGTAAAAGACGCTTGCAGCAGAGTGATGCACACAGCAAATACGATCATTGTCAGGCGCCTCTAAAACTTTGCACACAGGAGCAATTTAATCCAGCAAAAAAACGAAAAAAATGACTTTGTAAGTATTTGCGATGTTTCGGTGACATTATAACACAATGCAATATATCTCTGGGTATGTAATATATAAATAGGCCCATAAACTACATCATCACAGTAGGAAAAGTAGATAGTGAATATGAAATAAATACCTTAAATGCCGGCCGGGTGGGGGAGCTAAAGTCAGCCTCGGCTGCCTGAATTTGCTGTGAGCGGTGAGACTCTGCACCTTCCTTTTATAAGCTCACCATCAGCGTGTGTCTCCTTCATTATCCCTGAAGGTGACACCTGCAGCAGTTTCCCTTCAGCTCAGGACAACAGCAAGAAAATCGGGCAGCGACAAAGGACAGATTAGATTACGTTGCATGTTGGAGGGCGTTGCGCTTTTGCAGTGCGGCACAAAGGGGATCTCGTGGGCAGAACGTGTACACAAAAGAACAATGACAGATTTTCCTTTTTTTTGTGAGCAAACCATGCGCTGAAGCCCTAGTGTATATGTACTGTCTGTCTCGTTGAAGTGGAAAAGTTGACGTTTATCCAAGGATTATGAGGAAAACAAGATCTATAGAAAATATCAATCAAGAAAACAATCCTCCCTGTAACCACCCTTGGTAGGATTAGCTTACCAGGACACTTGACTTTGCTTTTGGCCACTCCTTTGGGTGAAGGAGCGAATACAGTCACGATTGGGCTTAAACGCATGAGTATGTGAAATAAACATAAACAAAGCTGAAATGAGGCAATAGAACATGTAGGCAGATGTAGGTAAAATGAGTCAGGTTGAAAGGATCTGCTCCGGCGCCTATATCACAAAGAAGGATTTCTTGTTTAGCCGGATAACTTGCTGGATTTAAGGTAGTCTGAGCTGAATGTAATTGAAGGAAGATAAAGTCCATTTAAGGTGGGATACAGGAATGCTGTACCTGTCTTCCCAGTGTGAGGAGCTGACCCAGGTGTCATAAACATGAGGTCTTCTAGCTCCCGTTTGAGATTCCTTCTGCATGCTTGTGATTCCCATGCCGGGTGAAGCGTTTCCTGACCCCTTTCACTACATGCGCGTCTCTCTGCTTTCTCCTGTCTGCCTTTCCATGGGATTTTGTTTCAACCAACCAGCTGAGTACTCTGTGACTCTGTGACTCTGCGACTGTGACTCTTTATGCTCAACTTGTTGGTTGAAACAAAATCTTGGTCTGGACTTTTATTCTCTGGACCTGAATTACCCAACTTTGGTTATACAAATACTGCACAGACCCACACTGCAATGCTGGAATGTTAAATTCTACGGGAGAATCAAAGCTGAAACATCCATTCATGTTCTTACTTTATATGGTCAGTGTACAGTATGGGTGCCTGTACGTTGGGGTTTACCGCAGTGGACGAGAGGGTAGCCTCCCTTCGCCTTCGGATGGGGGGACGGGTCATGACTGTTGTTTGCGCTTATGCGCCAAACGGCAGTTC
>JAODJX010000136.1:17680765-17699011 GCA_026776945.1 Isichthys henryi
CTGAAGCCCACGTACAGCCCCCCCCCCCCAAAATTTATAACGATAAAAAATTGTGCCTGCGGTTTGCTAAGCTGGCATCCCCTCTGAAGATCCCGCCCTGGACAATTGCGCATATCGCCCTTCCCTTCAGGGTCTGCCATTGAAAGAGACATATTCATAAAGTCCCCTTCTATTTCCGTCTTAGTCTGAAGCAAATCTTTTCCTTTTTCATTGATGCCTTAAGGGACACGTGATTCGAGGTGTTTTGCAGGCCTAATGCTGTGGTCTAACGTCAACAGCCTGGTACCCATGTCAATGGGTAATACTCGCACTAAATATAGTAATTCCACATTTCTCACAAAGTGGATTGAGAGCAGCCTGTCAGCAGGGCTGTGAGGCGCATTTTATCCTGCCGTTTTCTGTGACGCTACTGCCTCATGTTCGAATTAATCCTGCGCTATGCTTCCGTACATGATACAAAAAAGAGAAAATGATCTTGAAAATCCAACCCAGGCCTCACAGCTTAATGTAAAGCCAGGCTGGTGACTGCCAGTCCTATCTAACAGACCTTCAATGCATTCCTTTCCTACGATGCGTACTAATTTGCCCAATTTGCATCACAGTGGGCTTCGAATTTAACTGGGATCTAATGCAGACAGCTCATCTTTGAAAAAGCACATTTTATGACGTCCCAGAATTTATTTACCTTGTGATTCTTCCTCTTTTTTTTTTTTGTAAAATGCAGCCAGCGACATTTGTAAAGGCATTTGACCCCCTTACAATTTATGCAAACTCGATTGTCTGCATGAAATTTGGTGTAATTTGGCCCAAATTAAAATATAATGGCAACCCGCAACCAGAACAAGGTTATAATGACTTTGGAGATTTTTTCTAATTGCTTCTGATATACTTGTGTCTAGATACATTTGTGTCAAAACTGTTTAGCATCAATGCGACCATTGCTGTAGAATACAGCAAATTGCAGTCAGCGGCTACAGTGTTTTTATAAGCCTGGCAATGCAAGTCCGATAGCTATTATTATTAGCAATGAATCTCAATAAACAAAATCCTATATAGGGCCAGATATGAGTCCTTATGTGGAAAGATCATGCATCCAAGCAACGACAAAGCCTTGGTAATACTCTGTCGCCATGACTACTGTGTGTAAGCATCTCCCTGGGAGACACACCACATCTTCGGCTAGCAAAGCCCTCCCCAGCGCCATTTCCTTGCCCTCGGTCAGATAAACGACCAAATTTCCCTCTTCCCGAATCTGGGTCATGTCAAGTCAAAGAAATCACCGCTCCAAAGTTATGATTAATGATTTTTAAATAGTACAGCGCTAAACATTTCTACTAAATTTGATCTGCAAAAACAATCAGTTATTCTGTTGCCGCACGTTCTTGCGTGCAAAAAGGAAGCGCCAGGAGCGTAAAGGCGCCTCGTCACACTGCACTGGGACTCAATGCGAGAAATCCATTTATTCCAAGGACAGGCTGAGTTCAGGATTCCTGAAGTTAAGTCTGTCAGCTGTGTGTATAAAGGCATGTAGCTGACTGCTGGGATTTCATTTAGACTCGCACCCCGTCTGGAAGAGAAGCAAGTGTTGTCAATGAGCAACACATTCGGTTAAATGCCATTTTGTTTCCATTTATGGCACTTGCGTTCCATGACCGCATGATGCATTATCCTCGTAATGTAAACGTAATGGGCTAGCTATCATATGCACTCAGTATAGCGTTAGCGACAGAATTACGAGGACCATCATAATGGAACCCTACTTTCAGAGTGTTCTGCTCCATTTGTAGTATTGCAGGTCTCTCCAGCAGGCTGACATAAACTCGTCCGACAGAGATGCTTCTAAATGCTCCTTGTGTCAAGCCAGTGTCTTTAGAGACTGAGCACCAAGCTATAAAGCATTTAGGGTGGCTGTAACATTATGCTGATTGAAAAGCAAAACATTTATACCGTATTGATCATTTACATTAGTTATTCTGATGGAAATACAGTAAAGTAGCACTAAAATACAACAGATGAATGCAACTACTACATACTTGATTCATACATGTACAGTAGCTGTGTGCTAGTTATGTTCAGACTGTACAGTACCAGTCAAAAGTCTGGATTCCAGGTGGCTATATTTGCAAGATGGTTGAAAAAATGCTGAAAGTCTGCAATGCTGTAATCGAAGCAAAAGGGGGTTATTTTGAAGAGTCTAAAATAAGAAAATCAAGACTTTGAATACTTCTTTTGGTGAATAACGTTTCTAAACTCAACACAAATGCCGTAAGAGCAGGTGTGCCCAGACTTTTGACTGGCAGTGTATTTCAAGAGAGTTCGTTCAGGAATATTCTTAAGACATGGCCAAGACAAAACTGCCCTGCTCCACCTTCTGAAGGAAGCTGAATTCTGCAGAGTAACAGCCGCATGGACTCCGAACAGTTAAGATTACATGCAGTTTCACAAGGTTTTGGGGTAAACAGTCGAGCTGGTCCCTTCGGCCTTAAGAGAACACTCTGCCAGCCCTCATTCTACTGTCTTTGTCAACAGGAAGCACAGATCTTTGTGCGGTTCCTTCCTCCCTTGGCGTATTTATCTGCCCGTGTCAGAAAACCGTTCCGTACAATGTGTTCGGGACGAAGGCTGTTTCAACTGGACCAAATCGATTTTATGTTTTGCCAAAGAGTATTTCATGCACTTCATAAGTATATATATTTTCTACCATAGTGAACACCATGATACAAAATGCACACAAGGTATGAAAACATTTCCTTATGTTATTTCATCAGGTCTCTGAATGTCTTTAATGGCTTTCACCGGCAGAATGTAATCTGGGAGGCACCGGCAGCCGTCCATTAGTCTTCAGCCAGCTTGCCACTGCCCCTGGCTTTCGCCTTTATTACTGACTTCTGTATTACGGCCCAGTATCCGTGCAAACCCCCTGCGCAGAGACATGCAGCGCTTCCTGCTGCACTCCGCGCACTTTTATTGGGCATAATTGTCCTCCTGCTCTGATTCAATATGGCAGCATATTGATTCTGTCCTAATTCGATCTATCTGAGAAGTGAGTAAACAACAGGAGTCCTATCTAGTGTAGAAATTTTCCCTCCTTCGCTCTTTCATACACCTTCATGTGTAGAGAAACCCAGCAAAGTAAGCTAGTTGTCAAAGTTTGCGAAATAAAACAGCACAACTCTGTAGGCCCTAGTGGAGGAAATGATGAGCTGAAAACGGCTGGATTTGTCTGAATCTTGTCAGCACACAGGAATTGTTGTTGCCTCAAGCGTAAGCAAACTTTCAGGATGAGCGTGTTTTTCTTTAGAAAAATTGTTTGTAAAAATAATCTTAATAATTAGCTGATATTGAAACTGCCTTATGACAGGAGGGGGGGGGTGCGGGGGTGGGCTCATGTCCAGGGTGTTTCCCTGCCTAGTGCCCAGAGCAAAAGGGAAAGTTAATCTACTACTGAATTAGGAACCACTGTAAAGGCTGGGGATTTCGTTGTCTGGCCCTTAGAGTTTCACATCAAAGTCAAAATGTAAATAACACTTCACTGTTATCTCTGGTTTACTTTTGCCAGCTTTGGTCAGCTCTTATAAATAAACTGTTAGAAACTGAACTTTGAGCTGTCCGTCATGTGTTTGTAGAAAAATACTCACACTACACTGGTTTTACACACACACACACATACACACACAATATTCTGCATTGTCCTAACTAAAACCATTAACTTAAAAGTAACATAAGGGTGGATGTACATCTTTCCATACATTTTTATTTATACATTCCTCTGTAGCTGGATCTGTTAACTGCCGGACTGCATTCCTGGTCCTTAAACTTGTTTCTGAAACACTGACTTCTGGGAAAAGAGAGAAAAACAGCCTTTGGGCAGCTTTCAAACCCCTCGAGTGTTGAAACAAAGTCACGCGTTGAAAGCAAACGTCTACTTGGGGGAGGGAGGGGGAGGAGGGGTCTGAGCAGTGAGCCCATTTCTGTTGAGTGTAGAATAACAGGTCGCTGTTGCTGACTCATCCGAGGAGCCTGAGACACACCGGAACGCCGGCCTCTCGCTTCCGACGCCTAACGTTTCATGTAGGGATTCAGTGTGGAGTGTGAGAAAACTGCTCAGCATTGTACAACTTTCTGTGTTTCCCAACACATATAAGAAGTGAACTCTAGACTGTTTCTGTCTTGAAATTAACTGCAGACTGCATCCTAGGAGTGTTTCAGGCATTTTTTTTAACTGCTGGAAGTTAAACTTAAGAGTTGAAGATAATATGTTTATATTGTGTGTGTGTGTGTGTGTGTGCGTGTGTGTGTGTAAAAGTTTTATGATGTGTTTAAAAAGTGACCTGCAGCTGTTTATAGTGCTGCAGCGATGTGTTGACTCATTTCCTGATATCTACTCTTGCAGTAATTAACGGGCTGACTGTCAGTACATTTACACCACAGGAATCTACATTTTCTAGCTCCCTTCCGAAGCTATGATAACATGTGTTGTATGTCATGTCCAGTAAGCCCCCCCCCCCCCCGTACGTTCCAAACACCCACACACACTAAGACACACAAAAGTTCTCACCGCACACACAACAAACTTGGCTGAACTCTTAGTTTCTTTCGTGGGGTAGTTCTTAAGTGTCAGTTGTGTCTGAACGATGAATGTCTGAATGCCATTTGTTGGGGCTGCTGTAGGGTGAATGCACAAACAGGTCTCTCATTTACAGGGGTGCCTTAGGGGCATGGCTACCCTAGCAGATTCAGGGGGGGCAGAACTTTACAGGGGCTTTCAACATGTAAAATTGTATAAAGGATTGGGGGGGGGGTGACATTTTATCAAATTTCTAGCTGTCCCACTGCCCATTTATATACTAGCACATCCCATGTGGGTGCCGCACTTCCAGGATGTGCTTTGTTGATGAACATATGTGTGTGTGCATGTGTGTGTGTGTGTGTGACTGTGTCTGTTTTCCCGAAATTCCGCTACAAAGCATCTCCGTCTCCCGGCATCCGTGAGCTCGTCGCCCCGTGCCGCCTCCATCCGCGTCGTCGTCTTTTAAATTCCAGGGAGGTGCCGCTGGAAGTCAGGCGCTTGCAGGCGCTGACACTCATAATTAGGCAGAGGGAGCGCTGGCTCTGCTCCCGCTTGTCACATGAAGCCTCCCACCAGAGTCCATATTTACAGTCACTCTAGTGTAGACATGTGTGATGCTGCACATAAGCCCCTATTGAAACTTAAGACTGAACACTCTTTCATTACGCCACACAGTCGCCTGGATTGTCCAGTGCTTGCTTGGCTAAACCAAAATGGACTTCGAAGCATTGTCTCAGCAGCAATCATACACATGCGGTTAGTCTGGCGAAGCAACGTACACCTGCTCGTCTGTCTGAGGTATTCTTATGGCTGGTCTTAAAGACAAAAGACAAGGAATATAACTTTTAAAAAGAGGAATCAGAAAATGATGCTAAAAGTAAGACCACGTTTAAGGATATGGACTGCTAGTGTTTCACTCACCTGCTTCTGTGCTGAACTGGTAACTTCACAATAGCTGTCTGTAAGCAACCACTATTAGAGCCAAAAAGCTATAATCTCCGTCCTCCCGTTAATAAAAGCTGGTGTTTGAAAATTCCAAGGTTCAAAGAGCATTTTCTATTTATAAATAATTTACTGACAGAATGATTGAATGCTGGTGCCTTTTTTGCTCATATGTGCGTGATAACTTGATGCGAATTTCATTTCTTTACGCCACACTGGAGTCGCGCCATTTCGTTCCCCGACAGTGTAATGTGACATTTATGGTGATTGTTATACTTAGTCAGAGACTGAATGTTCTTTACATGCGGGAGGCATGGTGGATAAGTGAGTAACACCATCGCTTCACACTTACTGGGTTGGGGAATTATTCTATATAACCAACCTGGAGTCCCTAAAGCCAGAGTTGGTAGCCGGCAATCAGTCCGCTGAAGCCACCACCTTCAACTGCCACCTGAGACCTGAGCCAGAAGCTCTGCATTTACCAGTCAATCTATGTTCCTACCCTCACCGATGGTCATAAGCTTTGGGTAGTTTCGATAGAATGAGATCGCGGACACAAGCAGCAGAAATGAGTTTCCTTCACAGGGGGTCTGGGTTCAATCTTAGAGATAGGGTTAGGGTTAGGGTTAGGAGTTCAGATAGTTGGGAGGAGCTCAAGTAGAGCTGCTGCGCCTCCGCATCGAAAGGAGCCAATTGAGGTGGTTTTGGCATCTATCTAGGATGCCTCCCTGGGGAGGTGCTTCAGGCTTGTCCAACTGGGAGGAGACCCCAGAGCAGACCCAGGACATGCTGGAGAGAGTATATCTCTCTGGGAACGCTTTGGTATTCCCCAACAGCAGCTGGAGGAGATGGCTGGGGAGAGGGAGGTCTGGGCATCCCTGCTCAGACTGCAGCCCCCGTAACCTGGCTCCAGATAAGCGGTAGATGGATGGATGGATGGATGGATGGATGGATGGATGGATAGACAGACCAACCTAGAGTTTTCCTGTATTGAGCATATTTCCTTGCACAGTCCAACAACATGCAAATCAGCAAACTAGCATCACAAAATTCCCTGTAGTTGCCCATAGGGATTGTGCATGAGTGTCAGAGTACCCTGTGATGAACAGCGTACCACTGTGCTTCCAAGGACAGGCTCCAGGCTCATCCTGACCTTGTAGACTTGGTTACTAAAGGGCGAATCCATGTGAAAAATGACATATTTTCAAGTTTCAATGGTTATTCCCCACATCTCTATCGACCATTTAGTCCTTCTGTATTTGTATTTCAAGGTTGCTAGGCCTGGTTAGGATGGGTGCCTTTTGTTAAAAAACAGAAAACCTTTCAGGCTACTAAGTCTAAGGTTGCTTCTAAAACTGAAATGGCGA
Source organism: Isichthys henryi (assembly GCA_026776945.1). Taxonomy (NCBI): domain Eukaryota; kingdom Metazoa; phylum Chordata; class Actinopteri; order Osteoglossiformes; family Mormyridae; genus Isichthys; species Isichthys henryi. The sequence continues at coordinate 17,687,645 of JAODJX010000136.1, forward strand.
CACCATCACTGAGGCCCTTCAGAGCCACGGCAGAGTTCATCCCCGTTGCTCTGCGCCTCTCTCTCAAATTCTGTTCAGCCAAAAAACAAGCGAGAGCGGCCAGCCATCCGCTTTTCCATTTGAAAGCTTGTTAGCTTTTTAATTAACTCGAGGAGAGGTGCCCTTGGGCTCGCTCTTCCAGCAACGGTGAATGAAAGCCGACGATGTGGACCGCCTCTTAGGCAGCACCGACCGAACCCGCGGGTTCGGCTGAGAGCCTTTTTATGGCAGACGAACGTTCCAAAAGCACCACACGCTAACCACTGGGTATGTCACTGCTTCAAGTGACATCACAGTAATAATGTCCTCCTTCATGGCACGAAGACAGCACGCATTCACGTTCAATTACACGTATCACACGTGTCTCGATTTTTTATAGTACGAATAAAGAGTAGCGAACGACGTGTTAACAAATTTAATTAACTTTTAGTCCGCGTGGCTGCTTTGGCTCCGGTTTGGATCAAGGATGGCTCGTTTACACATCATAAATTGAGTTATTAGTGCAGCACAGCTAACATACTTATTGTTGACAGGGAATGAGATTGGAACAACAGATTGTGGATGAGCTTATAAGTATCACTTCTTCCAGTGGCAAGGAGATAATTCATAACAGGCTACCCTCCCCCGCCGGTGGATCATGCAAATCGGATTGAATCGTGTCCCCCGGCATCTCAGCAGTAAACACTCACTGAGCCTCCTGCCGATGTTTCTCCTCCTATTCATTTCATATTTACTCATTTATCCTTCTAGGGCTGACGGAGAGGAACCAGTAGATTTATGCTGCACGTGGCAACAAAGAACCATTAGAATGATAGGCCTCCCAAACAAATGTCTACAAGCAAGTCTAACACGAAGTTGACCTCATCTAGCAGGGGGTGCCCTATTTAATCAGAGCGCAGAATTTCTCATTCTGCTATGGGAGAGAAAACGCCGAAATAAAAAGCTATAATATTGCATCTCACAGAAAAAAAGAACGGGGTAAAACTAAACACATTTTCTACGGATGTCCTGGGCATACTTATTCCATCAGAAGGCTGAGTTAATGAAACACGATGTGCCACCATCCTGAGGAGTCATCATATGGAATTTCACGCTTGGCAACATGCCATCCAGGATAACCGGGCCCGAAACCGCAGGAGATGTGGTATTGGTGGTATATACCACCGCCACAGTCCTTCCTAAAGGAAGACCTTGGCCAAATGAAGATCATTACGCCCCATTTTTCTGTCCATTTGTAGTAACTTCTTGTGGAAGGAATTGCACCAACAGTGCTGCAAAACAGCAATAAATCCATGTTGACTTAATCATAACACTGCATCCATCCCAGTTTTGCCTCCACACCCTTACAAACAACAGAGCTTTGGTTGGCATGATGGCTCAGCAGGTAGCATTTTGGCCTCACATCTCTGCACTGTTGCTTGTTCCATTTTTGCCCCATATCTTTGCGTGGGTAACCTGCCTATTCTCCTCATGTCTACACAGGTCACCTCTCTCTTTCCAGAAACACGTACTAACATGACCGTGCCACTTTCATGCTGCACTGGAACATGGATGCACATGCATAAAGCTAATCTGGGAGGACCCACATGATCTGTTAGTCAAAGAACTGCACTTAAGGGCGCCAGTGTAATTCCATAAAAGGGAACTGGCTCGTTGTCCCCGTAACTGAAGCACATGACCGGGAAAATGTCCCTTTACGAGATGTGGGCAAAAGTGCACCCGGAGTAAACAAGCTTAAAATTCGATTTCCAAAGTCATGGTAGCCCATGCTGGGATTTCCACGGACACAACCTAATGTTTGTACCCAGTTTGTGACAGCTGGATCCAATCTGCATAACGAGGGTGATGAACATAAACTGGAGCAATGAAGAGAGAAGAGGCGGGTCCGGCTGATGTTGTTTACATTGAGCAATTGTTATTTTTCTGTGTAGGTTGAACTATTTCTAGTCTTTGTACCCAATTTAATCAATAAGAAAAGCCCCGCTACTTTACTGAGGAGCTGGGCTTAGTTTCAGGTTTATTCATCTAGCCTTTGTGCAGTCACTGCACTGGAGCACAGAGGCTCAGCTGTTCCACAAGTTGTGGGATGCAAATATAAATGCTTTGAACACATGCTTTATGAATGTTCACTGAATGTTCTACGAATGCATTATAAAGGCATTATGATGGTTCACTGAATGCACTATGAATGCTTTATCGATGCATTATGAAGGTGCAGTTAATGTAAAGCATTACCCATTGTTTAAACAAGAGTTTCCAGAGTGGTTAGTTGACTTAATTTGTGTCTCTCCTGGGTACTTTCCCATTAGGCTGTAATGGAAGTCATTCAGTATTTATTCATTATAACTTGAGGGTTCAGAGAGTGAATCTAGTCATGCTAATATCCACCAGCTCAGAGACACGGTGCCTTTGGGGAAAAGAACGGTAATTGCACAATCAAACCGGAATTAAAATGCAGGATTAATTAAAGATACACGGATGTTTTAAGAGTGTTTGGATTTTCCGATCTGTGACGGCCCGGGATTACTGTTTTGGTTCATTAAGTGAGAAAATGTTTTGTGTAATGGATGCAGTTGCCTGTAGACATTGAATGACAATTCAGGGTGTTTTCTGTTACATGTGTATGGGTGTAATTTAGCCTTGCGAATTCAAAATGCCCTGAGGACGTGCCCCTGGGGACAAAATACTCTCCCCTTCCTCTACAAACTTCCCAAGAACATTACCCAAGTAGTTTCCATAAGTATTAGTCAAAATAACGTTTATTTGGGTCAGGCTAATGTATCACTACACGTTTACCACTTTATTATGCATTTTGTACATTTAGAAGCATGTCTCTGCAGTCTGAAGTGAAGGTTAAAAGCTGTTAAGTCCGATATGCCAGATGCACCTGTATTTGATTTATTATGCGTCTTGCCGCCTCTCTCACGTTGTGAGATCTCCCCATAGAGCTCCATTCATCCTGCCTCTGAATTCATTCATCCTGATTTGGTACTGCATCCCTCTTGCCAGTGAAGCAAATCAGACGACTCTCTGGCAGTCTTTAGTTTTTCACGGCCCTTATCTTTAGTTCGGAGTTACCTTTCTGCTCTCCCACAGATGGTTTTTAACCCGACTGCGGGGCCATTTTGAGGTCTCGGTGAAATATTCCCTTGGTGAATTCTCTTTCCACCTCAAAAAAAACACCTTAAGACCCATCTGTTCCAGGAATTCCTCCACCAGCCTGATGCCTCTTTAGATTCCCTGAATGTTCTTATGTTGCACTTCTGGTCACTGAATGGTCTTATTAGGTTCTTGCTTTGTTGCATGATGCTGCGTAGCTTTTGCTCCAATACTGCTTACACCTGTACCTGGGTCTCCTTTGGAAGCTCAACCTAGTCACACTTATGCTGAGTTGACTCCTAGACGGCAGGTATGTTTGTGATGTGCTGTCTGCCTCACTTTCACGGCACTTTAGACAAAGTGTCAGCTAAATAAAGTAAATGTGAATGGTCAGATGTTGCAAATCAGTCACACACACACACAGGATCCACTGTCTCTGCTCATCACTGGATTCCTCGCTTAAGAAGCTGGTTAAACACTGGGCTAAGTGAACAAACTGGGCATTAAAGAAGAAGTCCATCACCCTCTGTGGGGCTCATTTGCATAGAAATGCCTTCCGAAATCACTCTGGGACAAGAGCCGCAGCAGCTGTCGCGAAGCTCTGCGATTTTGACGGGAAGCTGACGTCTTCCTCTCTACCGCCGCCGCCTGCGTTCTGTCTTAAGGGCTGCTGACGCCGTGCTTTTAGAGTCCGTCCTCCCAAAAAGCATCTCATCAGTCACCTCCTTCATTAGCGCTGGTCTGTGACATGGGTCTGAGGTGTGGGAACCCCAAGGAGGCGACATCAGAGCCCACCAAACGCGGCGGCTCCAATTTCCCGCGTAACGAAAGCAAATAAATAACATTTTAAATATTTAAAATGGGCACGCAGCTGTTCCTCCCAATTACGGCTTGTGGAAGAGCAGAAATTGGACAGTGAAAGTGATGATGCAAGCAACCAAAAATAGAGTATTTCTAACAGGCCTCAATACACAAATAAACCAGGGGTGGGGAGCCATTAACTCACTTATGCAGGGTTTTTTTTTATTGTTTCTAATAACACTTGATTGTCAGCTGGAGCATCAATTAAAGTTATTATTATTTTTGTAAAATATCCAGAATACTGACAATTATGAAATGATGAGAAGTAGCACATCACAGACAAACCGTCTCACTGGTCCCATTTCCCTGTGCTCTCCTCATGGCCTCCGTTCCTTCCCTAACCGGAGCTTCTCCTCCCGCTCTCCCCTTTGCAGATGGCACGTCTATGCTGTGCATTTCCTCGGTGCGGGAGCTACCAACCCAGATGCTCGACCTGTACCAGCAGGGCTTTGCCTTGGCGGCGGTGCACCCCTTCATCCACCCATGCGGCACCAAGCCAGGCGGCGACCAGAGGCTGTTATACCGGGCCGTCCTGATCCGGCTCTCCGACAGGTGAGCGAGAGCGGCGGAGCTGGGGTGGCGGCCGCCAACACCCATCCTCACGCGTCACGCTCCTGTCGAGTATATATTTCGACTAGCGCCACTTTCACAGTTGGGTCAGCTTATTCACTATTCAAGTAATTTTATTAATGAAGTAAAAAAAGAACTACAATCAATTAACCAAACACAAACCCTTCAGCTTCAGGGAAGGCTGAGGTCGGGCCCCTTTGCCTTAATGACATCATTCATCATGCCTCTTTAATGTCAACTTGAAAAATGATCCAGACCTTGATCTAAGCCTTAAATATTAAAGCATGTCTTTAATCTTGCCTTGTATTTATGTTCACTCACACATGCCCACTTCTAGGCTGCGGTAGCTATAATTTTAGTTTCGATTGTGGCAGCCCAAAAATTGTGTTGGCCAGAGAGACGAATTATTTGATACTGACACTGTACTTTAAAAAGAGGCTGCTTAGAATATTAGTGAATTCTGGTATCTACCAACTCCATTTGCTCACTGTGCCAGGTATTTTGACTAAGTCAGTGAGCTGGATAAACTTTTGATAGCTTTTTGGTAATTAGGTCAGCATGCAGTGTGTGCTTGAACAGGAATGTTTCACGGATCCCATACCCGGAGGAGAATCGGGAGAGACACCTTTGTTGAGCTGTAGTGCAGAGGAGAGCACTCCTGGTGTGCAGCAGACAGGGCACCCCTCCGCCATCGTGAGTCTCCCACTTAGCATTTTTTAGGGCCCCCCTCCCCCCCAAACGAGCACGTGACTGCCGCAGACGAGACGTCAAGAGCGGGGCCCCCCCTCTCAGGCTCTCCAGGTAGCTGCATTCCAGCGGAGACTCCAGCTATATTTTGAACCCCCCGCCTGTCGATTTTATAGTCTGGGAATTCACTGTGGATTCCACACAAATGAATCCGTAATATAAAGTGATCAAGGCTGAATTCCACAGACAAGCTATGAAGTAGCATGGTGAAATTTTTTTTTCCAGTTTTTTGCTAACTGTAATCTTGTGACGGTTTATCCTAGTCGGGGTGAAGGTTTGGAGCAGGGGGGGCATTTTACGGCAGCATAGGGCACAAGGCTGGTGCAAGTTCTAGAGAGGATGCAAACAAGCTGAGGTGATATGAAACATAAAGTTGATGTTCTCCCCAGGAGGGGCTTGGAGTGGCTATATAAAGTAATGGGAAAGGCAGCCTTTGATTAGGATGGTAAAGTTCTCGCTGTGGAGGTGATGAAGAGAAAGTAACCACAGATCACAATGAAAGGGGAAGGGAGACAGAACAGAGGATGCTAATTCTTTGATGCCCCCCCGCCCCACACACACACACATGTCAGCGCGTTGCCCCCGTGAATGAGCGCTCACATCAGCGTCTGCCCTGGGGATAGGACCAGAAATGAAAGAGCATGCAGCTTCTTTCTAAGTGGCCTAAAAACTGAGAACAAGGGAGAAGCTTGAGATAAAGGCAGATCGCTGGCTGTTTGCCCATCGTTTACAACAACAGACCCCCAAACTCTCCTCCCAGTGCCTCTCAAAAACAGGGATGGGAAGGAAGAGCAGTATATCAGCAGCTGCTCACTGTGGATCATGAGATACCAACTGTTCTCCAATTTTATCAGCTATGGGATGACTGCATAACATCACAGTGCCGTACCTCCAAAACTCTTACAAAGGCATTTGTTCAAAAACCTGCATATATTCTGTTATATGATGACATTATTTTGAAATGAAGTTGCTTTGCTGATGGTTTCAGCTGTTAGCCTCGTGTCGTGGGTTGATTGCTTCAGCTTCCACAGCCAGAAACAGAGGAATAGTAGTAAGCTGTAATTATCAAAACTAAGATATAGGCAGGCATGGAACCGAAGCTAGCTAACTCGGCAGCAGTCCGACTTGCAGTCTACTAGCTAGCGGGCTAGTGCTCAGCTTTTTGTGTTTGCCCTTTGTCTAAAGAACTCGCCTCCGGCGAGTGGGCGAGTTTAGTTTCCAGCCCTGGGTATGGGTTAAACTTAACTAGCACACTAGCGCTAACAACTAGGAAAGTCACAAGATGAAATTCGCTCATGCCACTTTTCTCAGTTTATATCGAGAACCTGCGGCGACAGCTAACACACTTTCATGGCTGTGCAGCGTGAGAAGAAGGGAGAGGAGCTCTACTGTATATGAAGAAGCGTAAAATCCTAGGTCTGGGTGAGGGTGCAATTACCGTAGGGACTGCAGGCACAGACGTGGATACACAGGGTGGAGGCAAGGTCTCCGGGTCTTTTGTCAACAGGATGGGGGAGGGATAACGGGAAGTAAAGGCATCGGCACCCACAGGAACACCAGCTGAATTCCGTCTGCTAAAAACATAGCTTTTCTAAAAATACAGACGCTGAAATGCAGACAAACATAAATGTGAGACAGGATATATAACCACTGCAGGTTGTCAGTTAAAGCATTTATGGACAGATTTTTGTTTTATGTAATCAAAATTACATTAAAAGCATTCTATTTATTTATGCTTTTATTATCGATAGCAGATCGTGACACTTGCAGCATGTCAGAATCAGGTTGTAATTGTCTGTGCTTGACACTCTTAATATGTAATCTGTTGCCACGTGATGAATGTACCTCGACCCTGATCTGGCTGTATGACAGACAGAGAGTGAGACTAAGCACATTACTACCGTAAGCTCTGTGCCGTCATGTCACACTGAAACGTCGCCGCCTTTCTCCCTTCTCTCCAGTGGGGAGAAGCCAGAGACAAAGTATGACAATCACCTGGAGATGGAGACGTGCCTGTCAGCTGACCAGGCCCCCAACGCCGAGCTGATACAGGGATATCTGAAAAAGGTGAGACGGCAGCTAGCGCTCTGACATTTCTGGTGCTGCTCTGCTTAACTGCATGTCCAATGGCACATTGTACCTCAATTTCCAGGTAAGAAAAAAAGAATAATTTGGAGCCAAGATGAAAAGTCCACAGTGTCAAATCTTGCATAGAATTTGACAGCTCGGTTCAACATGTTTTGACCCAGTTTTCTTTTACCTGCCTACCTGCCCTGAATATATAGAGTCAACTGCTGCTATGACTGCAATTTAAGATGATAGCAACATCTTCATATTACTGCTCCATAATTACCTAGCAACAACCAAGTTATAGCATGGAAAGCATAATCAGAAGTAATGGGGAAGTTAATTATGAAAAATTAACAGAATTTAGCATGTTTAATTCTGGATATATTTGAAATGTATTTTACGGCCATGCTTTGTCTTTCATATCTTTGAATTATTGTACCACTTGGGTTTTCTCAAGTTTTGTGTTTTGCTTCTTCAAAGTGTTCAGCAAATCAGAGAGGGGAAAAAAAGATGTTTGATGTCATCAAAATTTCACGTTGGAAGTCCCAGGATGAGCGTTCACTGTTGGCACTGTACTCTGTGTATCTGTTCTCGCGAAGTAGCATATTGTTCTAGAATGCCGATAAAAATAGGATTTATTGTTAACAAAGAATGGAATTAATAAAACAACAATCAGGTGACACACATTCCCCGGCCTCATCATTCATTAAAGAATGAAGCTTATAGGTTGCTCTTTAATAACATGCCAAAGTTTTAAATCAAAGCAGCATACAATTTCTCATGATTATAAAGCAAGATATTTTATTGGAGCAGTTCAAAACATTTACTGATGTGAACAACATCTTCCTAAAGATTGCAAATCCCCAAACGGGATTTGAATTGGTGACCTCTAGATTACATATCCCATCCGAAGAAGAATTCTTGTATTCAAAGGTTTATTGTCACATGCACCAAGTACAGTGGTATTCTTACTTGCATATTGCCTCATAACAGATGTACAGAGAACAGAAAATTTATAATAAACATCATCAACAACACAGTAACAATACAGTAGACAATACAGTACAATTAGTGGCTGGTGAATTAACCACCCTACATCCACCACGATACTGTAGGTTATTTGCAGTTTACTTTACATAGATAAGTATGTGCCAACCAGGATATACTTGTCAAAATGCGGCCTTTAGAACAAACAAGTCGTTAATAATGTATAAGTTCTTACAGGGACATAGCTAGATATTCTGTGCCCCTTACAAAATATCACCTTTGGCCCAACGGTGCCAAACAGGAGGATATCCATGCCTGTCTGATGCCCCTGCCCCAAAAGAATAGATTTTCGGTAATGTCTTTATTCATTTCAGTAAGCTTACATCATAACCAGAAGTGGTCTGAAGATAATGATGATGACACTGTAATCATATGTAGCTGTATAAATGTGCTGTGAAGTATTAGTGCACGATGCCATTAATGCAGTGTTTAAACCCATCTGTCCTCTGTTAATGCAGTCAGTATGAAGGTTTCCTTGAAATTGAAACTGTTTTCTTTTTTTGAAGAAAAACAATGTGCTTTTCTAAGCCTTTATAAAGGTAACTGCTTAAACATTATAGTGAGAACCAAAGGCTGTCACTGAATTGTATGATGATTCATGCCTCTTTTTCAAAGACACATTTCCCCCCTATATTTTATAGAAGTTAATGTATCACACTGTGCTGACTGTTTGTTCCCTTATTGCGTTTAGATCCAGGATTCTGCAGAACAAGGAATTACATTTGTGGGGTTCGTCCAGCAACCCAGCAGAGCTTTTACTGTCCACGCACATGATGACCCAGAGGAAGTGTCTTTGTCCCTCCATTCAAGTCCCAGCTCAGTCCAAGGGGAAAAGACCCAACAAAACCAGGAAAACAAAGAGCAGAATCTGTCCGAAGAGCAACACCAACAAGTCGAGATTGGAGAAAAGAGCAGAGACATCACCTGTGAGTTTGTAGAGCTGGTACTGGATGAGGCCAAGAGCCATAATGGGGGCAGTGAGATCGCTGAAGACAGAGTGGAAGGAGCCCCGGAGAGTCCAGTGTCCTCTACTCTCAACACCGTCCAGAGAGACAATGATGAATTATCGGATGTCAGAAGCAACGACACGCTGATGGACAACAACTATAAGGCAAAAGGCCAGCAGGCAACAAAGGAACAGCAGAACTATCAAACATCTTCCAGAAATGGTAAGTACTACTGTACATTATACAGCTGGGGCTCCTTGCCTTTCTCACTGGGGTGTAGCCATTGAATTTCCGTGGCAGGTTTGCTCATAGAAGGTCGTTCCCATTCAAAGACATGTCACTGACCAACCAGTTAGCTTTAGATAAGCTTTGGGTTGCATAGACAGAACAATGGTGCATTATACAGCACGACGGAGCCAATGATTTGCATAAATGTTCCTCGATATCTAGGTAATTGTTGCCGGCAAACTTACCGCTGATTGGTCCTTTTCCATTCAGGACATGTATCTGGTCTTGGAATGAAATGCACCCTAACATTAGACTTGCTCCATCAGAACAAGTCTCTCTCTGGCTTCAAAAATATAGACTGAAATTGCCTAGAGTCAGTGTCTGTGTATATGAGCCTTGATCTTTGCTTTAGATGTAATGTAATTAATATTAACCCCCCGGGGGAGCTAGTTATACCTGCTTTGGGATGAGCTTAGTTCTATGGCCTCTTGAGTGACTTTTAAGAGGAGGTATAGGGGTGACAGAATGTGGTCAAATGCAATGGTGAGATCAGCAGAGTCATACATTTTGAGGCTATTTCTCTGAGTGATTTTCAAATCGAGGGGCCCAAGGCAACGGAGTCTTCTAAAACTTTGCAAGAGCAATGGAGTCATCAAGATGGGAGAATGTGCTGTAGTTGCACTTTTAATAGCATAGCAAATGATGTAAGAAAGGGAAATATCAGCTTAGCAGCAGTTTTTCAATCATGCTTTGTGTTTTACCCCTCTGCCCTTTGTATGTCATTTAGTTACTGTTCCAAAAAGAAATGAAAGAAAATGAAAAATATCAAGAAAAATGCAGCAGTGAGTATAATTTAGGGCACCCAAAAGTCTAGTGGTTTGTTTATTATTTATATATTTATTCGTATATTTGCTCTGGTATTCAAGAACAACAAAGAATGCTTTGTTACCTATCCCAGAATAAGCTATAAGCTCAATTGCGTCTGTGTCCTAAATTATTTTTATTTCTGGTGAGGAAATTGAACTTATCTAAGTGTTTTTTTTTTTTTACCAAACGTAGGAGTGCTGTAGTGGACCTCAGTAACCTGAATGAATTTTAGAAAAAGCAAAGTCTGCTTTTGTTCATCACACCCCATCCGTTTATATTCGATCACAACTGGATGATAGAATTCTGTGAATCTTGTTTTTGTGCATAGCAACCCTCAGTGTGTTAAACTGGGTAATCTTGGTGCCAAGTCGCTGACTAAAATACAACTGAAGCCAGCAAGCCATTATCATTCTAGCAAGTTAGACCATTTCCTCCGTTAATCTGAGGCACACACTGGCCAAACTGTTGGGTCGGCTTGAGAATGTCCATGTCACTGAGGTTCTGAGGCAACAAATGACTGGAAAACTCACTGCTATTAGGGTTATTTTTGGCTTTACGTTAATAGCACCTGGCTGGGAGAACCCAAGGATGAAATTCATAGTGGGGAGCAGGCATCCTGCGGACATTTCACACAATGCCATGTTACAAACTACTTTTATTTCTGCTGAGTGTGTCATTGTAACATGAAATGTATTTGAAAATGAAATAACCCTAACTTAGTTTATTTTTATTTTCAATTTATTGTGGCGTATCAATTAACATTATATGAAAACAATTGCCCGGGTTCGAGTCTCCGCCTGGGTTACATGTGTGCTGAGTTTGCATGTTCTCCCCATGTCGTCGTGGGGTTTCCTCCGGGTACTCCGGTTTCCCCCCACAGTCCAAAGACATG
>JAODJX010000136.1:17703731-17719611 GCA_026776945.1 Isichthys henryi
AGCCCTGATCCCCATTATCCAGAGTAATAATGAAATCCAGAGTGTCTTGGAAAAGAGACAGGCCTGTACAAACATTATTAGTGTGCAAATGTAGAGGAATTAATGGGAAAGCACTCAAGAAAGGAGGGGGAGGTTCTGTGAAATAAGAAAATGCTGGCAAAAGAGGAGTGAGCCGTGATGGGGTGGTTCAGGCCTGTTTGAGCATCAAAACATAATTCGGAAATCATAAATCAGGATGCCAAGAAAAAACATCGAAGCGTACGAGAGGTACAGAGCGAGACATCGCATAACGGCCATTTACATACTCGCCGTACCTCAGAGTCATACATTCAGTTTCAGCATTAAGGATTTATTGACAGAATGTTATGACAAAATGTTTGCGGGCCTAATATATGATTCTCAGAGAAGCAGTTTGAAATCATTCATGTTGATGCATCGACTGACTGATCTCACATGAAACAGTCAGGTGACTATCTTCATCTTGCGACCAAAATTAAACCACAAGGCGGTCGTGTGGAATGGATAACCTATCGCATCTGTTGGGCTGTTTCATTAATTCGGTTCTCTCAACGCTGTTTGACTTGTTGGTTTAATTGTCAGCTTTGTTTGTCTTCTACCGTAATGCAAAGGCATAACCTGGGCAAAATGCCTCACCATGTCCCAGAAATACAGCAGTAAGTATAACAACTCCATAGCTCTATAAATAGAAATTCTCAACATCTGAAAAACTAGTAAGATAGATATACGTACCTGTACACGTGTTTTTTATTCAAGTATTTTCGGTAACACTTTACTTAACGCACTCATGTATAATGCATTATAGATACCTTCATAATGCATTAAAATGCATTCATAAACCATTATAAACCTTGCTATAACTGTTTAGAAAAAGGCATGTTTATTATGCATCATGAATGCTCTATGAAGCTGTCATCTATAATACATTATAAATACCTTCATAATGCATTATAATGGCTAATACTGACATTATAATGCATTATGACAGTATCAATATAGCTTCATTGAGCATTCATAATGCATAAAACATGGCTATAATGTGTTATGCCTTTTTATAGTTATAGCTGTGTTTATAATACATTATAATGCATTATGAATGTATCTGTAATGCATAATGGTGACTACTTTAAGTAAAATGTTGAATGCTTTTAGCAGTTCCATTTCTGGTATATTTGCAAATTATTGTGTTCTTGTTCAGCTGGTATTAAAACTGCTGGATGGGTGTAAATATAGGAAAAATGTACTCACTGGCCTTGAAGAAGTGTCTGTGCTTGGTTTCATCGTGCAAAATGTAAAATAAAATCAAAATTTTCAATTTGGCTTTCAAAAAGTTAATTGCCAATCAAAGCTTTGGTCAACTAATCTGCCTAATTAATCTACAAGCCTGTAATTCACTGGGGGTCATCTGTGACAACGCAGTCAGCCTGTGCTAATGTTGGCGACCTCCAGTGAATAATTGGCTCACTGTGCAAAGCATAATTAGCACTAACCTTGTTTGGGCCCAGCTGGAGTGACCTTTCCTTCTCGGGTCTCGTATTTGTTCCCCGCAGATGTGTCCCCTACGTCCGTGGAGAGCATCTTCATCTTCCAGGAGGGGCAGGAGGTAGAATCCAATATGGCAACAGCGTATGACGCCATAGTGGTGGAGCAGTGGACTGTTATCGATGTGAGTGAATTCGTACTTCTTGTTCATTTGGATTTGCCATCTCGGGCAGTGTCTGTACATGAAACCCTTTAATGATTAGATTTGACCTTAACTTTGAACTGCCGCTACTATAACCCAGCAGTTGCAGAGTTCAATGGAAATCTTCTGTTTGCCGTTTCAAGGTGGTTTTCCCTAGATTTTGTGCACCCCCTCCCCAGATCGGTAAAACTGAATTCCCTTCCACTTGTGAATTATGTCCTGGGGGTCGGAATCAGCCATGACGGGATGCATGGAATTTTCAAACGGGCGGATCGACAGATTTTGCGCGAAACCACGTCTGATCGTTAAGCAGCTCCCGGTGTCAGGCCTCCTGGAGCCACATCCGTGAGGCGTGTTTGTCATGGCGGTCCGCGCCGCCGCGCTCCAGTTAATCAACCAAGCTGTTTTCGTCGCATGCGCACGCAGACTCTCAGCTGAGAAGCGCAGTCGCGAAGACGAGCCGGTTGTTTTCCTGTGGGTGTTTTATAATTTACCCTCCCTCGGAAGCAGGTGTCTTTCTGCACAAAGTGAAAAAAACACATCACACGCTAGCAAGTTAATGAGCCAAGGATGAGGTAAAGGGAAAAAAAACTACTCTTTTCATGGAGCTTCTGTACATAAAATTGCAAACTCCGATTCAATGGAAGTACAGCCAGAAAATAATTTAAAGTGGTATCTGTGGCGACTTGAGAAATTATTCTTGCACTCCGTGTATAAACACATGGGCTAGGAAATGGAGTATGTTCTTTATCGCGATAATCTTCTGTGCACTTTCCACTTGCAATGCATAACAATTTAGGCCATGTATTACAGTAAAAAACCATTTACTGGGTGTATCAGCACCGTTGCTCTTTAAGACATTCATTACTCATTTAGATGGATCAAGCGAGAATGTTGAACCTAAGACGGAATCCAAACATTGTTTTAATTTCATGGCCTTCACGGGATGTTACCCTCAATGAAAACTTTATCAGAGTCACCACGAGAAGCTGTGCTTAGATCTTTACCAGGTCTCTGGCTGTTTGTGTGTCTGTGTCTGTGTCTGTGTACCCTGTGACTGACTTTACCCAACTGCGTAGGCTTGATGTGTCCAGAATAGGCTGCAGATTACCATGACCCACGGTAAGACGTTATTAAAGACAGATAAATGGAAGAACGAACGATAATAACCATCCACTTTCGGAGAATCTCTCTAATAAAGAAAGAGTCTGACTTTGCTCAGGGAGAACCTGGTTTGAAAAGGCTTGGAAACACGACTGGGTCGCAGTGGACATAGTATGTTCTGGCACAACGCAGCTGATATGATCTTCTGAAGTGCAGCCTTTCCCTGGCCTCATTACTTATAGCTGCTGATGAAAAGATCCCCCCAGATTTATGCTAAGGGAAAGCACTATCTATAATTCTCCAAATGATGACAGGATAACTGAGCTACATTTCTTTACATTTGCATTTCCACTATAGGATAAATAGCATCGCGCAGACCTGAAGCTGACAATAACAGGGGCATATTGAAATTTACTGAGCCGTGCAGTTATTGGGTTCAGTGGTAAGACTCAGCCTGCCTCTCTAAACACAAACGGGGAGGGTTTATTTTTTTATCCTCCTAGAAATCTGTGCCGCTGCATAATGAGTGATAGAGCTGCACGGAAACGTAGCAACTTTCTGGGAGAACATGACAGCTGATGATCGCCCTGGCAGCCCTGTCAGCGAGGAGAGAGAGCTGGAGAGCCTCACGCTAAGCGTGCGCATGGTGCTGCCGCTCTTTCCCAAACACGCTTGCCTTGTTTTTAACGTGTTTTTATATATTATTGACTATGTGAAACGCTGCATATTTTGCTGAAAATGTTCAGTATCACCTCTTCAGGGTTTTACCTTCAGGACATTTGACTTTCCTACATGTCAAAAAAGTCAGCCGTGTGAAGTGATTGTTGTGATACTGTGGTGTTTTAGGAAGTACAAAGAGGACATGGCGAAACGTGTGAACGTCGGACCCTTAGTCTTTTCGAAAAGAAAGCTGCTAGCGAATATGTGATCTGCAAAAAAAAAGAAGAAGTTTCCCCATTCATTCAGAGCGAGCTTATTCTCTAGCATTGTGTGCAGTTCAACCCTAGACAATTTTTTGCGCAAGCAGTATAGTCCTATAATATTTTTAATATTATGCTGCAGGTATATTGTATATAAACCACAAAATGCATTGAAATTCTGCTTTATCTGAGTGTTAAAGGGCGGTATGGTGGCCCTGGGTAGCACAGGCTTTGCATTTCCGGAGCTCGGGGTTTCAATCTCACGTCCACTGTGTGTGTGAATTTTGCATATTTTCTCAGTGTTGTGAGAAGTCCAAAGATACGCAGTTTGGATGATTGGTTTCTCTAAATTGCCAGTACTCTGTTGTTGTGTTCGTGTGGCCTGTGATGGACTGGCATCCCATGCAGACTGTACCCTGTACCCCATCCTTGTATCCTGTTCTACTGAGAATAGGCTTTACCCCCATGACTTTGACCCCGATAAGTGGTTAAAAGATAACTAGATAAACATAATAAAAATGCATTTATGTGAAAAGAAAAACTATAACTGTATGTGTGTCCTGTGTAAATCTAGTGCAGGGTGTTTGATATGCAAAAAGAGCTCAGCCCTTCTAACCTCTGGTCTTTGGCAACCGTAACTGCTGTAATAATTTTCAGTCTCCTTCACTCATTAATTTTCCCCCTTAAGCAGCGCACTGTTACATTCTGGGCACACAATTAAAAGATTTCTTTTTTAGGAAACACTTTTAAGTCGTTGAAATGGGATATATATCAGTCTTACAGTCACTTGATGTTTGTTCATAGGGAACTTGATCTGCTTTGTTAATATTCGGTCTGCTGTCCTGCACTTCATAAGAAATTAACATCAAAGCGCTGGCTTTCAGTGCTCAACTCTGTTTCTGTTCTTCCGCTGATTTTAGCAACGCACTGTTTAGCTTTAATGTAGCTTAGCTGATGCTGAAACACCAACAAACCCAGACGAACACCTGAAACACTGAGGCGAATCTTTCTGTGAGACTGGTTTGTGCTAAGTGAATCTTTCAGTGTGCAAATGACAATTTCTTGCCTGTGCTAAACTGGGAGGAATGTTTATGGTGCTACTGGCACTGTTCACGTTTCCTGCAAATTTACAAGAAATCACAAGATCTGAGGGTCTGGAGTCTGTCCATGCTAATCGGGATGGCGCTTTCTTCATAGCCATGGAATGCAGCAGAACGAATCTGCAGACTCGCAATCAAACGCGTCCTCAAAGGCAGTAAAGAGGGAGAGAGCAAGGCCGTAGAAAACTGGAAACAGCCAAGCGGCTCACATGATGTCTTCTTCACCAAAGAGACTATGAATAAGCGAGAAGCCGTGGCACTCAGTGGGTCACAGCACACTGAATTACACCCAGGGAAATCAGAACCTGTGCCATTCTGACCGAGAAATATTTAGATGCGGAGGACTCTTACCTCCGCGGCCTGCATCAGTGGTGTGTCCATGAGTGAAAAGAAAACTCTCCTTTCTATTTAGACACTGTGAAATGTGTAAGATAATAGTCCACTCAGTTTGGAAATGTACAGGAATAAAAAGGAAATGATGTCTAGATTTAAAAAAAAAAAAAGCCCTCACATTCAGTTTGGCTATCTCTAGTTGAGACATAAAGCGAACCGTTTCCATTTTCAAGTTTACAAGCCTCTGCTTGACTCTGGAATATGTACCTTTTAATGAGATGCATATAGGTCTAATGAGATACCCAGAATTCCCATGTCTTTCTTGTAAAAAGTCATTTCTTCCCAAGTAATTGGGCCATGCTGCATGAATTATTCATCCTGCACTTTGTTTCGGATTTGCGAGCTTGTCCGCACTCCTTGGAACATATGTGTTTATTCTGAATCGATTCAGGGTGCGACAAAATTGGGGAAAGACCAAGTACTAAGCGTGGAACCCAGTTTCCTCTCAAGCTCCGGTGTTAGTGGAGAAGTGGAAAAAGCAACATATATAGACAAACTCCTGAATATTAAAGAAGCTAAAACAATCATGGCATCTTACGTACGTTCATTCTGTGCAGCCTTGTCATGTCTTGTGATTGCAAATGCGTTCCAATTAAACCCCTGCTTCAACTGGTAATGTGGAAGGACAGAAAGGAGATGAGGGGGAGGGAGGGGTGCCGCTGTCATGGTCCTAGCCCCCTCTCTGTTTGTGCAAATCCAATTCAGCATGAAGTCATTATATTTGTGCTAAAACGGATTCTCCACAGCAACACTGCAGCTGCCGAGACAGGCTCCATGTCGCTATCCTCTATCCTCCAAAACTGCACTCCTGCTCACGCCTGGAATTTTACGGCACATTTCACTCCACTCCGCTTCTGGTGTAGCGAAACATTTTTCCTACATGGCCCAAAAATCTGACGCACATCATCGGCGTTGGGACCCTGGCTGCTTTCGATACACTAGAATACACTGACATGCAGGCCTGTCCGTCCTCGACCAGAAACCTCTGTGTTAGCCCAGTTTGCTCAAACTGGATCGCATCGCAATTACGATTCCTTGATTATATGCATCTCTGCAACGGCTGGATTGTTCTACATTCTTCAGGTGACATGTTTATCCAGTCTAACTTATGGCTTTTACCCACTTACACAGATGGACTATTTTCGGTTTCTCTGGGTTACAGTAGCAGGACCCCCTCTGGGATTTGAAACATTACAAGGTTATAAGCCCTTGTCCTTAATCACCATGTTTCCTAATACTATGCAATATAGTTGTCCAACTGACTTTATTTAAAATGTTTGCTCACAGATTGTCAATGAGAGCCTAGACTGATGTATTTGGATACTATTAACTGTTAATCGCCAATTTTACTAGTCTATATGTTACATTTTTATCATTAATTATAAATTCACATTTCCAGAGTCTATAGAAAGTTAAGCTGCTTTATTTTCAGTTCATGTTTAGTTAACCGCAAAAAAAAATCTATTATATATTGTTATTCAAATGAGCAGACATTTGGGTTGTCAGTACTTTGGGTCTATCTGAATATTTGCATGACTAGGTGAACCTATTTGTTAGCTCTGCCCTTCATTGGCATAGGCCCTGTCTATGTGTCTCTCCGTCTCTCTGTCTCTCTGTCAGTCTGTCTCTGCGGAGCTGTGCACTAGAACTTGAAAACCACTGGAGTGTGTGCCGAATACCGCTCTGGCATGACTGACACGCGTCACACTTCCTGTCTGGGGTTGGGTGCCGTGTGCGTGTGCAGAAAAGCCAGACAGCGACCACTTCCTGTAGGTGCTGCATCGGGGACGACTCTGTCACGTGTTTTATCTGCGTTGCCATAGCCACCAACATTCAAACATTGATCCCAAACATAACAACAGGCCAAGTTTATTTATTTGAGTTTTATTGAGTTTTTTTCTTCTAAAGCAACAGTACTGTACATATAGTCTGTAGACATAAGAAGCGTTGCATATTACATATATTAGTAACGTCCTAAATTTGAAAACTTGGTCCTGGCATTTTCAACAAATCTCTTCAGAATGAGTCATACAAGTCACATAGGAAGTGCCCAATATTTAAAGTACTTTCTCGACTGCATATAACTCTTATGCTGATTGCAGCAATTCAAGAGCTCATAAGACAGTGCTTACCCTCGTCATATAGGCACCGAGATAGAGACACTGCCCCTACTGAACGAAGCCCGTCCTAAGGCTTGGATACCTGAAGAGTAAATATATATGCATTCTTATGTGTATATAACGAGGAAGTGCACACCACTCATCGCTGACTTGCGGGAAAGTTTATTAATGACTATTCAGCAGCTCATGCCGTGAGGTGAAAAAAATCCTATACCAGCCGTGCATTTCATGACAGCCTGCCAACACTGTAAATAGAAATGCAACCTGATTACCAACCTCCCATTGTCTTACAGAGTAAGACATGGAATAACGGAATATGTTTTAGTCTGGACAATTTTACCTATGTTTACATTATCATTTGCATTGTTTGTATTTCGCAGATGCTTTTGTCCAAAGTGATGTACTATGGAGGCAAACTGCACATACAAACTGTCAAGGGCTCGACTAGGCTGAGCTTCCAATAAATGCCCAGGTACAATAGTAAGCAGTATTAGTGTTAGAGCTACACACCATCTTCGAAACAAGGCAAGAACCTAAGACTTATGTTCAATGAGCAGAGAGTGCAACACTGAGAACACTCAGGGACCAGAGAGAGGTATCAGGCTAGTAGAGGAATTCCTGGAACAGATGGGTCTTCAGGTACTTCTTGAAGCTCAGTATCAAGCATGAAGTAGCCTATAGCTGTTACTGTATCTCCTCGATCCTGATGCCGTCTCAAATTGACAGTGGGTTAATACGGTAATAAAACCATTGTACACCACTGTTACCTCTGTTCAACAGACTGATGTGATGACCAGTACACCAAGCATTACGGTCCTTTGTCATCCTGTGGCCTGATCCATATCAGTACTCCATCACCTCCAGAAGGCAAGGCTCTGGTTCTGAGGAGTCCTGCAGGTCTTACAGGATACATTTCACTTACTGTAGCCCCTCATTAACACCTTAGCAGCAGACTAAGAAGCTTCTACAACTAATTGTATCCATGAAGCCATCGTAGGCAGACGGAGCAAAGAACAGCGCAGTCTGCCCCAGGGTCCAGAACTGTGATTGCCGGATCTGAGTCCTTAATTGTAACAGGATAAGTAGCAATTCAATTAGCTAAGCAACCAGTGTACTGGCTAGCAATTTCCTAAAAGTGATGTTTTATTCTCCCTGGCCTGTTACTGTCAAGTAAATCAATATATAAACGTATTGTTACTGAAATAGAGCCAATAAAAATTAACGCTGAAATATTGTTAATCTTCCAATGAATTAAATCCTCTTTCTGAAATTTCTTGGTATATAACCCAGAATTCTGCTCTTGCGAATGAACTGTATGCTTTCTACAGGGTGTGGGAGTGAAGACTGATTATATTCCGCTACTCCAGTCTCTAGCGACATATGGATGGAGGCTAACCTGTGTCCTCCCAACACCAGTTGTCAAGACTAACAGGTAAAATCCCTCCACACCACCACGTCATCTTGCAAAATTTGCGCATGGGCCGGAATTGAATAGCGTAGAAGCTAATCCCTCTCTAGGTATCTCATTAAATTCCAGGTGGACCCCGTAAATATGTAATGAAGCTGCTTGATAACACTCCATCTGTTCGTCTATCCCACAAAACCATGATTACTTTCTATGTCTTTAGTGCAGAGTCATAATAAATGACATTATAGTATATAACCTTCTAAGTCTCTGAAATATCCGGAATGGGAGGTAATTTTATTACTGGATAATCATATTGTCTTGAAGCTGTCATTCATACCCCATAGGCCTTTCAGCTATTTTGTCATAAGGGAATTTGAAATAAGTATGAACAGTGAAGAGCATGTCTGAAGCGGGTAAAACATCACATCCTTTACATGAAATAATCTGCTGGCATCCTGAGGCAAACAATGTACTAGAACGAATGGAGTTTGTCTAAAAAGACCCAAAAAAGAAATTTTGACTAGTCGAATAGCTATGATAGCTTAAATCAGCACACACATCTACCCAGCTAGCCTGAACAGAGTGCAAAAACTATGCAAAACAAATCAAAGATGACGAAGCTACATTGACTTAAGATAACCCAGTTTTAACTATATAAAGCAACTTTTTTTTTTAGTCTCCAGAAACACTCGAGGGTGACTAGTGTTGCCTGATATTGAAAGTCGTTAGCAGAGAAGGCATTCTGTTAATCATTTCCCCAAAAAGTCAGACTCAAACTAGCGCCATCTCTAAACTTAGCCTCATGTCATTCCACTAGCGCAGTTCAACTATAACTAATCAAGGCTCTTACAAGACAGACTTGCATAGTCTCACTTAGTGTGCACACTCGAGATATTTATGAAGCCCAAAGGAATGGATGAACGATACATCGATCAAATGAGTCGGAAAGCGTGTAAAATGAGAGCAGTGTAAAACAAACGCTCCTGATGGAGCTGTATGTAGACGCAGAGACGTAATCGTTAAAAAAGGCAATACTGTGGCCATAAACACAGCCAGGGAGTTGGCTTGGCAAAGAATCGAAGACAGGCTAAATGAGTAAGTTATGTAAATGTTACAAGTGCCTAGTACAGTGGCATGGTGGTACAGTGGTTCATGCTGTCACCTTAAACAGCGATAGTTCCTGGTTTGATCCCCATAGCCGACGGGGAACCTTCTGGGTTGAGTTCACGTGTCATTCTTACTGTATAATGTTATTCTGTATTATTTGATCTCGTTAAAATACTTCCAATCGCATCCGTGTGAAATGTTCTGCAGAAATAATCGTATCTTGTCTTTGCTTTTTACTAATAAACTTTCAAAGTAGACTGTGACTAAACAAAATATAAAAATGTCTTCTGTTGATATTATTTTACTAAATTCTTTTCAGTTCCAGTCATTACATTGACCTTTGTAATATGGGTGCACTTTTATTTTAATTATTCTGGAATTAATTGGAATGCTGAGACGTGATTTTTACAGGCTTCATTATATTTATTACATGACATGAGTAGTAAGATCACAGAATTTCGTCCGACGGAACCATCTTTTGGGAATCTGTTCCCACGCGTCGGACGTTCTTTGAGACAAAGCTTAACTAAGCGAGACCGTTAACCTAGCCCAGAGCAGACTTGTTCACGCGCCTAAGTTACCATGGTAGCTCAGCAGGGATTCATTTAAGACACGTTGATGGCACGGAACTCCCACTTAAATGAGCCAGACTTGTCGAAATAAGTCAGACTTGCCCTTAATCCTGCTTCGTGGGACACCCCCCAGGCTGTCATTGTAAATAAGAAACTGTTCTTAATGCTTTGCCTGGTAATAAAAGTTAATGAATGAATGAATTTAAGGTGGACAGGTGCCTTTGTGTGGAAGAAGAGGGTAGATGGATGGTGGACCTAGCTGGATGTTTGGGGGAAAGACATGTTGTTGGGTCTCTCTTAGGTTCCTACTCGTGTTTTCTGAGCTCATGAGTGCTCCTTCTTTTCACGGATATTTGTGACCATTTTGGTGCATTACTGATTAATCACATCTCTATTTTAAACTCTCATTTTCTTTGCAGAGAACGAACTCACAGAACGCAGGAATAGGGCAAATTAATCAAATCACTGTCCTAGATACTAATAGGTTTATACATTTTCTCTTGTTCTCCATGTTGGCCTACCATGCATCTATTCACGTACTCCCTACATGCTCTGACAGTGTGCTGGTCGTTTGTATTTATGGTATGTCTCTGCACTTACAGGTCTGTGTCTCAAAAGATAGGCTTATTATACTGTAGTATGTCTTTTTATTTTGGGAGAAGTTGAATAAGGTTACAGATAATGTGATTTTAAAAAATCGAAGATGTAGATGAGGAATGTTATTTTTATGTAGGGTTGAAAACTTCTTTCTATGCAGTGAAGTATCCATTAAGGTTGCTGGGAAAGTCATAGTGATTATTTGCGAGGGGTAATATTTGTGGCCAGGAAGCAGAGATCCACGCGCGATTATTCTTCTCTCCTGCAGCGACGGAAGTCTGGCCACCAAGCAAATCGTTTTCCTCCAGAGGCCCGTCTTGCCACGCAGGAAGAAAGAATCCAAGGTAGCGACCCCCACATTCCCGCGCCGGCTTCTTCTGGCGCTGCTTAGAGCGCTCACACCAAAGAGCAACATTTCTTTCAATGCGCCTTGTTATTGTTCACATTAGACGTGAGAAGCACTGGTCAGAGTGAACCGTCTCTGAACTCCAGGAGTCCAAAGGCGTGGAGATAAGAGCCAGAGGCATCTGAGGCCCTCTGACAGTCATGCATGAGAGACTCGCTATCGGCAAATCTGAAGTCAGGCACTGAATAATTTCAGCGAACCATAATATTCCGATGTCTTTCGCCATTGATGTAGTTAATGCTTTTAGATCCTTTGACGAGCCTCATTGTTATTTTTAACATTTTCTTGTAGAGTTTGCATGCGTCCTCAGGGAAATCAGCTATGCCTCTGAGAATTACTTCTTCATTTACACAACACGGCACAACTTAATCTCATCACATGATGAGAACTGTTTCTTTGTCATGCACAGCTGGTCGGATTTCAGAAGTATTTATAGATATTTAACACTCTGTCATCCTAAAGGTATCTCTGCTTGGCTGCCATTGTGACTGTTACTTATCCCATGCCTGTTTCAGCTAAATCTATTTTTACGCTGTAAGAAGTCACTTTATCACTCTCAGTTCTTTCATCGTCCATTCTCATGAAACAGCTTGCTTGTCTTAAGGAGCAGGCACATTTTTTCCCCGTTTAAACTTTAAGGAATGGAAGAGCCCTACTTATACTTGGAGTTTCTTTCTGCTTTACAGAAACTGAATTTCAAAACCAGGAACAAGTCGAATAAGAACTCCGTCAAAGACGCTCCAAATGAAAAGGCCAAGAAAAGCGAGTCCCCGGGAGTGGAGAAAGAGACAGAACCAAAGATGCCGGACGAAGGGGAGAACATGTCGAAGGCAGAGATGGAAGCTGTGGTGAGAAGGAATGATGAGAACAGGGAGACCGAGGGATTACGCCTGGAGAGAGACAAAGAAGAGAGGAAAGTTGAGCCAGCAGATGAAGATGGGATTAGTGAGAGTGGGGAGAAGGTGAAGACTGAAGAAGACAGAGAAGGAGGAGGGACGGTGGAAACTGAAGTCGATGAAGAGGGTGAGGTAGAAAACCTAGAGGAGGAGAAGGATGAGACCCAGGCAAGTACTGAAAACAAAAATATGGGAAGGAGAGAGGAGACTGGAGAAGAAAGGGAATGCCTGGCTGAAGAGGAGTCCGAAAAGAATTTAGCTCTGCAGGTCATGAAGGAAGGGGCTGGCAAAGAGGGACACGGGGCCACAGCATCTGATAACAGTGGTATGGGACAGTCGGAGCAATGCAAGCGAAACTCCAATGTTGAGATCCAGGTGTCCGTGGAGTCAGGGCTCACACAGGAGACCTTGGGATTCCCCTCCTCTCCAGGCCACTCTGGCAACCCTAGTCTTAAGATTGACAGCGACTAAGGCTAGAGGGGCCTTTGATTACTAAGGGGGTCTTAGTATCAACTGCCAGTGGTGATGACAGTCACATGTCCTGCTCCCTAAAAGTCAGCATTTAAATCAAATAAAATTTTCAAATGACAGAATTGAAGTAGGTCCACAACAGCTTCTGTGTACGTACAACTATATGATTCTGAAGGTAACCTAATGAAGAGAGTCAAATGGAAACTTGGTGAGACCTTCGGCGGGGGCTGGGGGGGCACTCTCAGCCGTGTGTAGAGCTACTCCATCCGTGGCAAAGTGCTCTGTGTTTTGTCAGTTGTGTTAAGATGCCGATGTCCCACCTTCCCTCCCATCGCTCTACTGTGACGCTTCCTGGCGACTTATGGACTGTGGGGGAGCCTGGAGCCCATGAGGCACCGCGAAGCAGGTGGAAGATGGATGCACCTGTACCCCCCACCCCCCGCCTTCTGTATCACGCATCTTGTGCTGAAATGAAAAACTGCGGGGATCGCTGCCTGTTCCAAAGTGTGTGAAAGACGGGGGAGAAATTTGGGTAAGAGGGGTGTGTTGCGACATACTGTACTCGTAAGAAAACTTTGAAATCAAGTTGTGATGAAACAGTGTTGTATCATGCTGTAATACCAATTCTCAGGACAGTCACATGACACGGCCTTCTGCTTCAGTTCATTGGTCCGCCAGTCCTGGGCTGCACCAATGTACTTTGGCCTTGGTCCAAAGCCTCATTCTTCACACATCACCGCATTTCTACCATCACTGCAAGAGTGAGATTGGGAGACCTTTTTAGTAGCATATTTGGGATAAAACAGTTCTTTGGAAATAAGAGGCTATTTCTGCCTGCAGTGCTGTAAAGACACATCATTTTCTCCTTCAGCAAATGCTTAGAAGTGCAAAGTCTTGTATCTGTGCCCTGAGTTTTTATGTTTGTATTGTTCTTGTTAAGTTATTTTTTGATATCGTCTTGCTAATGATGCTGGGGTAAGAAGTAGGGAATAGAAAAAACTTTCAATACGGAAAAACAGTCTGCTGAATATAAAGAAATTCTGCTTTTGTATTGCATAGGATGTTGCTTTGACCTGGGTGTATAATGAGGAAATAGATAGTTGTTGACCTGAGAAGGGCTTGTTCCTCCCTCCACTGCAGCTTTAATAAAGGTTTAACGACGGCCACGTTTTTAAAACCGGAGCTAAGAGCTCAGGCTGATGTCCCAGCGTGGCCCAGGGTAGTCGGTTACTTTGATGTTCCTGTGGTGGCCCAGTACATCCCAAGCAAGATGACTGTCCGACAAGGAGACACTTTCTCACAATGCAGACAATGCAGATCAGCTAAATTCCATAGGTAATATGTAAACTTTTAAATCACTTTAACTTTAGAAGACGTACTGTCAAGGGCATCTGAGAGCGTCTGATATTGGGGTACACAACTTAATGATATAAATGCGAAGGTCTGTATTTGGGGTGGGGGCAAATTAAACATTGGGGGCTGTACGTCCCTCCACCCCAGTCTACAGTAATAAATTTTGGCAAAAGTAAAATAAATGAAAATCCAAAGATTATAAAATAGATGCTCTTGCCGTTTAATTCCTAGTAAATTTAATTTGAATTCCCCCAAAGAATAACTTTTCCAAAACAAACAGGATATATGCTCTGCATGAACACAAATGAAATGCATTTCTTATTGCGTCGTTTCCCTGTATGTAGCTTAACGTTCAACGTTAGCTGCCTTTTAATTTCGCGAACAATAAAACTTGATGTTTATGTCAAAGTTCAGCTACAAAAACCAAAAGGTCAGACCGACTCTGCTTAAATCTACCGAAATGGATACATTTTTTCATTAACATACAGGCCTGTAGGTGTTGAATAAATGTTAAATACCTTTGGCCTGCCTTGTTTAACAAGCCTGGCCCTCTGCAGAGATATGTAGCACTCTAAAAAGACAGTCATCAGCCTTCGAGTGAAAACTGGAGGTTTATATTATATTTTAAGCTTAAAGATTGTGGTTGCAAAAAAAAAAAAAGGAATGTGTCTTGTTAGTATATTGACAGTATATGGCTGAAAATACAGTTGTTAATATTAGAATTTAGTTTGATGATAATGTATTTTTATGAAGTCCAGTGTTTTTTGGAAAAGATATTGTAATAACATTGTCATTGGGAGCTTGTGGGCCCCTGGAATTCAAAAACCTTGTTCATGCTGCATCTGATGGACCTCTTCTGTCCCGGTTTCGCTCCGGTTTTACGGGGTCCAACCTTCTGGACACTAGACAAGGTCAGAGGCTAATGGTTGAACTACTTTGTTGCCTATCCACTGTTCTTTACAGATGGAAATCATTTTGAGCGTGTGATTGGTTGCCACAGTTGTCACATGATGCTTCTAAACATATATCAGGATGTCGTTTCCACCCACCTTCTGTTTTTGAAAATCTCAGCTGTGGATTCTGGCTGATAAATAAGAGTTCAATTTGTCTTCAATCTGCTATTTTGAACCGAAAATAGACATTCCCTGAGACGTCATTCTTTGTGTTCATCCATATTAAAATACAGTTGCCTTTTCAGTCGATTCGTGATTTTCAGAAGTGTTTTTGCTCATGCTGCTAAATCTATGTATTAGAATTGTGTGATTCCATGTTTTCCTGCAGTTTTGTGTTGTTTAATGATGTGTTCATGATGTGTTGGAAAACGCAGTGGGGATTTTCTATGGGCTCCTATTGTGTAGCATTCACAGATTCTGGTGTGGACTGGACTTCTGGCATAAGTGTCAAAAATGGGGGTAAATGTTATGCATTTCCTGCCTTTCCTGCCTCTCACATCCTCCTGGGGGGATGAGGGAAGGTGGTCAGACTATCAAACTATGCCTGCGACTATCCTCTGGTGGCAAGCTAAAATGATGGAGCGGGGAGACGAGGAAGCAGACCAAAGCAGGACATGAAGCGCGCTCTGTAGGCAGGAGCTGAATGGCCGCCTTTGTGGCACCCTGACAAAGACAGGTGGCCTGACTGCAGCAGAACCCGGCTGCCGTGGGGGGGGGGGGGGGGGGGGGGGGGGGGGGGGGGGGGGGGGGGGGGGGGGGGGGGGGGGGGGGGGGGGGG